>OX465101.1:35539064-36104064 GCA_949987565.1 Luidia sarsii
CATCAACAGTAAACACACTGACCTCTGCAACATCCAAATAAAGCAAGACAGCTTCAGATAAACAAGTCGAAAAACAATCTCATGTGCCAAAAAATCAATGTGTGAGTGATGAATAATTCTATTTCTGTCTGTGCTGCCCTATCATTTCTTCAACTCCATCCTTAAAAACCCTCCTTGTGATTTGATGGCAAGAAGCCCACTAAAAGGAGGGAGGAACACAAAGGGGTTTTTTTGACAAAAAGGGGGGGGGGAGCGATTAAGTATGTGTCATTAAAGGCTTCTTGAGTTTCTGTGCCCATCTTACCCATAGTGTCGCTGGAGATGACCTTGTCAGTCACTGTCGGGTCATTGACAAAGTTCCCCAAAAATGTTTCAACAGCACTGACAAGGGTAGTTGTAACGTCACTTCCAACCGACTGATTAAGAGGCAAAGAAAGAGAAGAGGTGATTTTTACATGGGTTTTACTTTAGGTTAGAGAGAAAGAGTAAGAGACAGAGACAGAGACAGAGAGACTGAGAAAGGGAGAGGGACAGAGACAGAGACGGAGACGGAGACAGAGACAGAGACGGAGACGGAGACGGAGACGGAGACGGAGACGGAGACGGAGACGGAGACGGAGACGGAGACGGAGCCGGAGGCGGAGGCGGAGACGGAGGCGGAGGCGGAGGCGGAGACGGAGGCGGAGACAAAGACGGAGACGGAGACGGAGACGGAGACGGAGACAGAGACAGAGACAGAGAAAGACCAAGAGTCAGAGACTGTACCTCATCCATTTTTTGAAGCAGGCTTGAAGTTAGGTCCACAAATTCCTGAAAGAAAAGAGAAAAAGGAATCTCAGTTTACAAATGCTATGGCTATGGTGGCTACGAAGTGCACAGCAACTGCCCAGCGGGTCATGGTCAGAGAGGTTCAGCCTGGACTGGCTTCCAATTAAGTTGCGCAGTCAAAATCAGCATGGTAGAAGTTTGCTGTGCAATTGGGTGACTCATGACTTGTGATGGAGACTCGTGTGGTGCGACTCATGTCTCAGACTTGAAATCGACCTGGTCAACCCAGAATTGTTGAATGAAACTACAGAGAGGTGACTTGTTACATTTTGTGACTTGAATACAAGTCTAATTTTCACCATGTCCCTGGATTATCACTGCATGTCTGGGCCCAATTACATAGAGCCACTTATGCTTTAAAATGAAATGTCTTCCTTGTATTAAAGGAGAATGCAACCCCCAAAATAAAGTTTGCTTATCTGATTGGGTGTTAAAAACAACGCCACTTACGTACGATTTCCATAAAGAGAGAAAACTCATAGTGTCTCCAATGGTCAAATTTGCGTTTCTTGTCAAAGGTAATTGTAGGTTGTTTTTAACACCCAATCAGATATCTTAAAATTTAGTGGGCCTGACGTTTCGATCCTAGCAGGACCTTTCTCAAAGGCAGAGTCAATCAGATAAGTAAACTTTATTTTTTAGCTTGTATTCCCCTTTAATCCTCTCTCAAAACACATTTGTTCGATCATAGTTTTCCTAATTAATAGTATATGTAGTCTTTTCTTTGAATCTGTATAATGTTGTTAAGCGCCTTGAGCGTCTTTGCAGACGGATTCTGGCACTCTAGAAATTTCCGTTATTATTATTATTATTTAACAGGATTACAAACCACATTGCGGTGTGACGTCAATTGATTCACTCTTCATTGCTTAGCATGAAACAACAGTGAAGTTTGGGTTGGCAAGGTGAGCCTACACTAGTACTGACTGATTTTTCGTGCTTAAGCAAATTTTGGCGCTCAAGCGGCTGTATGAAATTGGCCCCTGGTAGATTGAGGGCGCTCTGCCAGACCCAAAGCATGTCCTGACCAAGGGTGGTTGGGGAGGTCACAAACAAGAATCGGCTCGACCGTCACCCCACTGAGGATTTCCCTGACATATTGTTAGTGAGGTCGGCGGAGTTGCGCACGTTTCCACAGCATCAGGCCAGGAACAGAAACACACAAACCAATTCACAGTTGTGACAACCCAAACAAACCCCGCGAAAATTAAGGCAACGCTAATGGCACACAAATAGCCACTTCATAATACGTTGTCAAAATCAGTCTGTCATGCCGAAGGTCAACTCGGCACAGCAATGGCAACTGGTTCATGCTTTGCTATCGCCTTGCTTTAGACAGAGTAGTAAAACTGTTCAAGTCATCAGATTTACGGTTTGACAAATGAAAACAACTACGATATATGTGTACATGATGCAGCAATGCCGCCAACCACTCTTTGTTACTATCCTATCTTCATTTCTAAGAATTTGCGATGGAAACAAATAGCGGTGGCAAAGCACCGTGCAAACAGTGCAACCAATTGGGCTCCCACAGAAGTAGCGCCGACCAGCGTTAGAGAGGGAATCGAGTGTGACATCGACAGAAACCCGGTGCCTGATCACTATGACAGCGGATTCTGCAGTGGGCGCCGTACAGTCCTGACCGCTGCAGCTGCTGCAGCAACACCTCGGCCCCCCGTTTGAGTCGCCGTACCTCTCTGAAGTTGTTGATGCTGTCTATGGTGGTCTGGTTGCTGTCTGCAGTAGCGGGCGGCAATGCAGCAGTCTGCTCCAGCACAGACACCACGACTTCGGCCACGTCGGCTGTCGTAGTGCCCACTGTCTGAATGACTGATGCGGTGTACTGCAAGCTATTGCTTACTTCGACTGCACCTGCTTCCAGATTGATCTCCCCCTCAAGCTGTTAGTGGCGAAGTAAAAAAACCAAAAAAACCCCACACATTTTACATTACGCTTTACAATTCTTAAAGTGAAACAAAAACAATGTTGCAAACTGCTTACTGACTTCAATTGCCAAAATGCAAATCTAAAAATTTAGTGGGCCTGACGTTTGGATCCTAGCAGGACCTTTCTCAAAGGCAGAACAAGCCTTTGGAGAAAGGTCCTGCTAGGATCGAAACGTCAGGACCACAAATTTTTGAGCTTTACAATTCTGTGCAAAAATGTAAGAAGGAAATACCGGTACCCTAGATTTGCCCAGTGCAGCGTGCAAACTGCTTTATGAACTCAACTCAAAACCAAGGCGAACAAGCACAAAGTTCCTTCATGGAAAGGAAAAACAGATGAGATTTGAACGTGTCATGGTGCGAATAGCAGGAGTAATAGGTTTGCGGTGACGCCGTGTAAAATTCTCTCTTTTGAGAGTATGTGTGGCTCTGAAAAGAACCGGAGGAACTCGACATTTCGAAACAGTATGCATTGTACTCTGTTCGTCTTCAGGAGACATCAGGGGGCAAAACAGACTGGGAAACTGAGTACAATTGCGGCAATGTGACTGGACCAGTGACAATGAATCCCAGAACTCAGGCTTTACATAGCAGTAAATTCTTCCTACTGGCGGGGAAACTGGATAGAGAGACCCAAGTGGGGGGTGGGGGTGAGGGAATGAAGTGACTGAGCCCGAGCTTGTAGAGTGAGTGGGGGGAGGGGGAGGGTGGGTGAAGGGCGGTGTCTTTCCTTATCATGCCATTTGGTGCATATTTATGGTGTGTTTTGTCTACTTTGAATTGTGATATCCCAAAAAATGTTGCAAACTGCTTACTGACTTCAATTGCCAAAATGCCAATCTCAAAAATTAGTGGGCCTAATGTTTCAATCCTAGCAGGACCTTTCTCAAAGGCAGAGTGACAAGGTTGCCTTTGAGAAAGGTCCTGCTAGGATCGAAACATCAGGCCCACTACATGTTGTACTTGGAATTGTCTTTGTGAGTAAGAAAAAGTATGTATGATAATAAGGCAAATGTGTGCAACTGATGAATGTTCATACTTCTTCATCTGACATTGGTAGCTGGAAACATATACTCAACTACGCGAAAAAGTGCTTTACTCTCAAACATGGGGGGGGGGGGAATAAATGATATGATATCACCTCACTTTTGATGCATATGCTGGTAAGCATGAAATTCCGGTTATGAGAATTGTAAAAAAAAATTTAAAATGTGAAAAGGAGGCCGATTTTCCCGGAGAGGGGAGAAGAAAGCATGGAGATGGCCTCTTACGGACCTGACCCAGACTGGGCTGCGAGAAGGGGATGTGGGGGGGGGGGGGAGAGAACCCTCTCCCGGCCTCCATCATCACTCCTCTCATACTTACGTTTTGAAGCTGTGTCAGCCTCCAGTTTGCGGTGGTGATCTGAGAAGTGGTGGCAGCTTTGCTGGTGGCCCGGCCACTGGGGGTGGATTCGGAGGAGGACGTGGAGGCAGAGGGAGCAGAGGAGGCAGCGGGGGCAGACGTACCGGCGCCAGGCTCGGTTCTCCCAGATGTTGATTCACCTCCATCGCCACCTTGCCATGTAATTGGAAGATATAGCAACAGTCACACGGTCAGTTTCATTTTCAGGTTTCCATGCGTAAGGATGGCATTCAAGTCCATCTGAGTTTTTGTTTGTTTACTGGTTTCTGTGTGTGGGGTTGCGTGCGCGCATGTGTGTGTGTGTGTGTGTGATGACAACGATAGTGTCTGCCCATTCAGTGATGCTTTCCTACTGTGGATGAAAAATGTGTAGACAACTGACCGTCTTCTCTGGTATATTTCAAAGAGGGAATGAAAGAACAAATGAACAAACGACAAATTAAAAGAAAAATCCTACATAAACTGAGGGTTATTCAGACACTTTAAAAGCAATTTGATCATTTGATCATTTTAGTAATTTGATCATTTGATCATTTTAATAATTTGATCATTTGATCATTTTAGTAATTTGATCATTTTATCATTTTAGTAATTTGATCATTTTAGTAATTTGATCATTTTAGTAATTTGATCATTTTAGTAATTTGATCATTTTAGTAATTTGATCATGTGATCATTTTTTTTACTAATTTTATAATTTTAGTCATTGGGCGTCTAGGTGGACACCAACACAAAACACTATGCAGCAAAAGGCCGACGTGCTGGTCAATGGACCTTTCCCATAAAATATGGAAATTAGACCTAGCGCATGCGCTTAACTAAATTGGTGGGCGGGCAAGCGGGTTGCCAACCAATCATAGTTTTCCACTGGCATGCGCGCGTTTCTTCTCACTAACAGTTTCGCCTGTGGTCATTGGCTATTCAGCATCTCCTGCGCGCGTATTTGGAAACCTGCACGCAACGTAAAGCGCATGCGCCAGCTCTTATTTGCATATTTCATGGGAAAGGACCATTATTCCATGGGGGGGGGGGATGACATACCAGTGCTTCCTGTGCCGCCAGAGGTGGTCGGCTGTTTGGTGCTGCCGTCGGGTGTCTGGGACTCGCTGCTCGAGGACTTGTCCCGGGCGGTGGTGCCGTTGGTGCTGCCAGCGGTGCTGGGCTCGGGGGCCGTGGTGCCCTCGGCCGTGGTGGTCGGTGCGCCCGTAGTGGTGGGCGCCTCAGTGGTGGGCTCCTCCCGGTCCCCGCTGCGGTTCCGGCCCACGTGCAGCCGCAGGGCCAAGATATCGTCGTGGCTAAGCGGGCGGTACCAGATGGACACCTCGTCAAAGCCGACCACGGAGCAGGCGGGCTTGTCCCCACGCTTGCTGTTCAGATGGAGTTTGGCCAACCCCTCAGTCATCAAGGGCCTGACGCTTCCACCACTGGCCGTTAGGTTGACAGGCATACCATTGAAGTACGCCTTCAGACTTGGTGAAGAGGCCAAACCTAGATAAACACAAATAAAGTACAAGGAAAAAATAAGACAGACCGATCATCGGATATTCTGTGAATCAAAGGCACCGAGCCAACCCGGCATCCACTCTCAACTCAAGGAGGGCACTGACCCCTTGACCTTCAGCCAAGGAGGCTGTCTGCTTCTTTACTCTTTATTTTAAGGTGTGGGGATCATGTCCTAATCTATTTATTGGGACAACACTGTGGCCTTTTCCCCCAAGGAGCCCAATAATGGAACGCTGTTATTGCCCGGACGTATTTCTATTGCACACAGTTTCCAGGGATTCCACCGGGTAGTTTACACACAAGGCCTTCTCCAGTGGTCAAACAAGGCAGAGATTTTCATATCATGAGTCCTTTTCCCCCTGGAAACTGTGAATTGCTGGTGCTGAGGTCGCACTCGTTTCCTCAGCACTGGTTCAGGCTACTTCTGTGAGAACCCAATCATTCACACTCTGAGCGTAGTGCACGTATAACACTCTGTCCTCATCATAAATTCATCGAAATAAAATGGTTCAAGAATGGTTGTTGCTTTGCCGCATCGTGTAAAAAAGTAGTCATCACTGTAGTTATGCTCATTTGTCAAATCCTAAATCAAGATGGCCGCTGCCTCTCAACGTGTGAGTTGCTATGGCTGCACCGAGTTGACCTCAGCATGACAGCAAAAAGCTGTGCAGTACATAAAGGACAAGGGGATGAATAGTCTCAGTAAGTTCAGGCAATCAGTCAATCCATCCTTTGACTCTGTATCATCTGACCTTATTGTAGACACTTGAGCTTCTTTGAATGTTACATTGCACTTTGAAAAAGAATCCAAAAAGTTTCAACTTCAACAAAGAACTCCAACCTGTCTTTTCAGCTGGTGCCGAAGCCTAAGTCAGGTTTTGGAAAAGGGCCTATTTGCAATGGTGCTAAAGTTTTACAATGAAGACACAGAATGTAATGAAAGGGTTGTGCTCCATAACGGATACGGAGGGACCAGGCGGCCTAACTGGGTTGACTGGTCATATAAACCTAGCTAGCTAAATCTGACTAGCTCCATCCATCTTACCATCAAAAACCATGGCCACGTGATTCCATTGCCATCCTCGCATCACGGTGTCCCCTTTGATTGTGTCGTTCACCTCAAACTCCCAGTTTGGGCGAACCTGGTCATCGACAATCTCCATGGATTCAGTTCCACTGGTGACCTTGTATGTCAAGTTGTACTCACTCGCACCATTGTAAGAAATCTGCATGGGCGGAGGGAGCATCAATAGTAATCAGAATCTATGAGCACTCTCACTACATATTGAAGTACTTGTGAAAATAGAAAAGACTGTTTTGAGAAGGCCACCATCTCAGGGCTGTATAGCTTGAATAGATCGTGGTGCACTGCTATTTGCAACCAGAGGTTCATGTCCCGGTCCAGTCAAAGAGGGGGTCCTATGGACTAATAGGTCTAATCCTGACTGCCTTTCAAACCCCATCTCACCTTGATTTCATTGGTTTCTTGCTTGAGATTAAAGAGGTCGCAGACCATGGTGTTGTTGATCGTGGCGAGGAAGTCCACGGGCCGAAAGCTGTACCACAAGGACACGGTGAACTGAGTCAGAGGCTCGGTTAACTCCAGGCTTTCCTGTTCTTGCTGCAGTTCAAGGGTCACATTGGTGGTGTTCTGGCTTCCACCGAGGACGAGCGCGTCTAGTTCGGGTCCTGCGAGGCAGAACGAGGAGGAAGCGAGGATTGCACCATTCAAGAGAAAGACCCTCACAGTGCGGATAAAGTACAAACTTTTGCGGCCGTGAGAATGCAACTCAATGCGGGTTTTGCCCTTCTTGATGTATAATTGGCACCGTATAAAAGATGCTTTGCTCGATTGCCTGCTGAAAGGCATAAGAAGATGGAAACCCTCATCGAACTACCCTTATGGCAGGTAGTAGGGCTGGCCAGCAAATGTGATTGAAGCCAGCGCGAGGCCCACTTTCAAATGGCCGTACCCCATTAAAGGCCCTATACAACACTGGGAAGATCAGAAAACATTGATGTCCACAGATATAATTTCCTTCTAATCTACACAATTTGTAGATGGTCATGATATAATCCTCATGTTGAAATCCTACGGTCTAGGATACTGTACTTTTCAAGAAATCTTCACTCAAACATAAACAAATAGTTTATTACTCGCGAGTAAACCATGACAGTTTTTTGCCCTTTTCTACTTTCTCAGATGACCATTTCAGCTAAAACCTTCGCAGTGTTGCTTTTTTGGAATGTTTAATGGTTTAACACATACCGGTAAACTGTGGCAATTTTTTAACCTTTACTAATGTTGTATAGGGTCTTTAATTAAGCCTACTGCTAGTTAACGTTAGTGGCTGCTATACACCCTGTATACCTGATGGGATATGCACTCATTTCATTTGGCAGGAATTCTGATTTGCATAACGTGGCAAACACAGCCTTTTCCAGACAAAAGGACCTTTCTGAAAGGCCGTTTCCTCCTTTGGAATTGCTTGGACAGAAACAGGAACACGTTCACAACGCATGGGTGATGTTTAAGCCACAAGAAAGGTGCCTTTGGTGCCAAAGAATGTGACTGGATTCTGGTCGCGATAGTCAGGGTGTATCATGCAGTTTTCTATGGAAATCATGGGCCTATCTGTGAATCAGCTGTAATGCGCATTAACCCAGGGTGCATACAAATGCAAAACGGGTAACTGACTTGGATGACCAAAGTGCAAATCTTAAAAAATGCAGAGATCGAGCCTGACGTTTGGATCCCAAAAGGACCTTCCTCAAAGGCAGGGTGACAACATTGCTTCTTCGTACCTTCCACGAAACAGATGGCCATTCCTTGTGCGCCATACATGTCATTGTAGCCTTGTTCAAAGTCCCAGTGGTAGTCAGTTTCCCAGTAAATCTCTTCGGCATCTAGTTTGAGGGGCAGAACAGAAATGATTAGCATAATTACCCATAGGATACATCAAACAAACTGATCTTTTGAACAATGAAATTTGAAAAATGACCGGACCTCTGTTTAGCGTATTGGACCTCTAACAATCTGAGCTGTCCAGCTCCTAGATGGTGGCCTTCTGAAAGAGTCAACTATAGTCTTTGCCGGGGTGGAGGCGCCAGTCAGAAGTAATTCAACCATTAACTGCCGTATATCTCCAGGGATGGTACCCCCATTTTCATTCAGATGCAAACAACCAATTGTTGTATTCCTGGCTGCAGCAGTTCGGGGATCACACAAAGTGGATGCAGCTTTTTTTCCCCTTTTTCCTAAGGCAAACAAATAGAGGAAAAACTGACTGGGAATTTTTTGAAAAAGGTAATTCCAATGTTCAAAATACAAAGTGTTTCCCCAAGGCATTGGGCAATTTTGTTTTTCCCTGTCAGGCGGTTCAGTGATCATTAAATTTGAGATGCAAACTGAAGACAAAGTCTGCACAATCAACAAGAACAATGAATTGACCCAATTCTCTTTAGGGAGGAAAAAGTGAAGAAAAAGAAGATGAATACTTACCCTCATACATTTTCAATAACATGCTTTTGTTAAACCAGCTAGCGTTCGTTACCTGTGGATGAAATAAATATATTAAATGAATTATGTACTGATTAAGAGATTACAACAACAACAACAACAACAACAACAACAACAACAACAACAACAACAACAACAACAACAACAACAACAACAACAACAACAACAACAACAACAAAAACAACAACAACAACAACAACAACAACAACCAACAACAACAACAACAACAACCAACAACAACAACAACAACAACAGCAGCAGCAACAGCAACAATAACAACAATGACGACGACAACAATGACAACAACAACAATGACAACAGCAGCAGCAACAACAATAACAACAACAATGACAACAACAACAATGACAACAAAGACAACAACAACAACAGAAGCAGCAATACAAAGTAAAGACCTAATTTCATTGAGGGCGATTTTACTGCTTTTATTCGTGAATCAGCAACGACGTTATCCTCTTCGATCGTGTCCAATCATAATTATACGCCAAAATAGTAAATTCGGTAGGCACCCTTCAACCATGATTCAGAAGCATAGATTATATGGGAACCAGTATGGAAAGGCTACCAGCTGAAATCCTTGCTAACTTTTAAGCCTCCAAAATTGAAAACCCAGATTTGGCATTAAATATGTTCATTAATTGGTTCAAATGTTATTCTTGAGTTCCCCCCTCCCACCTTTTTTAGTTGTTTTTTTTAATCAAAAATTAGCAGGGCCTGATTAATTAGGAGTGTCTGACTCCTAATGTTTTGATATTCGCTTGTTGGTAATTTTAGTCAGTAAAACAGTTTGCAACATTTTTGTGTGATACTGTTTTTGTATTGATTGATGTTTAGCTCGCGACGATCGGGTGCTTTTTTGACGTCATGGGGAACCACACATTTTTGCTTTCATGTTTTTGCTGCCCCCAAAAAGGCTGTTAATACACAAGCTGCCTGTCATAGTGGAGGGTTTTCTTTTCGCCTGTCAATGGTTATCTCATGTTGATTTGGTTTAGAAATGGCCGATCTATTGATCGAAAGAACAAAGGACATTTCGGGCTCGACCTCAATGGAAGACCGCGAACAACGGGGCTGGAGTTCGAATCCAGGTCCAGTTGAATGTTCTTCGTGACTTAAAGGCCCAATTCAACATTGGGAAGGTCGGAAAACATGGATGTCCACAGATATCCTTCGACATCCTTCCACAGATATCCTTCAGATCCCTAGATGACAGCAGAAAATTAGCTTGACTGTGATATTGATTGCAGAGACCCTTTAACAAGCATTCCCTATGCCGATTTGATTAGTTTATAGGATTGGGTTAAAAATGGCTGCACCCATGCATGATGTGACATTTCCTTTCTGTTATATTTCGCCGGATTAACAACTAGGCCTACATGTAGTAGTCTTTGAGTAATTTACATCTTAGGAAAGAAAAGGTGCAAACCTCCAAAATATACCGCAGTTAAAGGCCCTATAATTTACACAGTCTGTAGATGGTCATGATAGAATCCTCATGTTGAAATCTTGAGCTGTAAATCTTCACTCAAACATCAACAAATAGTTTTTTACTCGCGAGTAATAAACTTTTTCTTGTACTACGGAAGGTGCGAAAACCGTGATGGTTTTTTGCATTTTTCTACTTTCTCAGATCACCATTTGAGCTAAAACCTTCGCAGGATTGCGTTTTTTTAGTTTTTAATGGTTTATCACACAAACTGTGGCAATCTTTTGACCATTCCTTAACCAACTTTGTTTAGGGCCTTTAATGATAGGCCTAATTACAGATATAGATTTCTGACTGGCAAACCCATCCTATAGGCCTATGGTAAAATATACTTTGGTAGAATTGTCTTAACGGCCCCATCCAAGCTATATAGCTCAGGTAGTAGTGTAGAGTAGGCCTAATAAGTAACGTAACAATCGTGACTGTGTTCTGTGCTCTTGAAAATTAATGAAACAAGGAAGATGGCATCGATAAACGTGTCCGTTATAGATCGACACACATAATACGCGTGTCATTCATTGCTATTTCATGAAATGCGGCGATGAGGCCAACATTCATAGGCCTTTTCAATCATTAGTCAACAACAAAGTTGGTTCAGATTTTGCTCTTAGGTTTTTTTTTGTTTAAGACGGATTGGGTATCTGCAAAACGGCATTTGGAAACTTGTGCCTGTTAGCCTTATAGGTTGTTTACGAAATGAAGGCTTAGGCTTGGGCTTCATTATAGGCTTCGGTCATTTTTATCTTTACTCGTTATAGGCCTAGCCTAATATCACAGGCATCTAAAAACAAGCGTTTGGCCCCAGTTTCTTAGTGAATACCCTGTACCTATCAAGCCAACAAACCTTCAAATTCGGAAACAAACCACAACCTGGTTTTTCAGACATTGCCAGACGGAGATGAAGCCTGGGCCCGAGCCTAAGCCTTAATTTTCAGGCCGTTTTCAAAATGATTCGAAAATGATCCAGGTCGTGGTTTGTTTCCGAATTTAAAGGTTTGTGAGTAGCTTGATAGGTACAGGGTATTCACTAAGAAACTGGGGCCAAACGCCTGTTTTTAGAGGCTGTGATATTTTAACGAGTAAGATCGATATGACCGAAGCCTAAGCCTTCATTTCGAAAACGGCCTTTGTTTCAAACGGACGTCCAACAACAGTGACGCGCAACAGTTACCATGACAAGGCGCCAAGAATTTAGCGCATGCGCTTTACCCCCACAGCGCCCGCTTTTTATGGATCGGCTACCGTGGCGTGACGTGTAAAGCGCCCGATTCCTCGCACAGCGGTGTGGTCGCCGGCACAAAATATCCCTCCGCGCGGTCTTGCTCGTTCCGACCAATAGCGTCCCTCGGCGTAGAGAGTGCCTGCATGCGTAATGGCACGGACATGAATTATTCATGGCACGACCAGTGGGCTCCTCCGCCATTGGCTGTCAGGCATTGACACGTCAACACCCCTGAGCGGCTCAGGGAGCCATTCTCGTCGAAGGGGAAAAAATACTGTACCCTGAAAACTACGAGCCATGGATACACGAATAAATGAAAACCCCACCCTTTCCACTTGTCCAAAACCGTGCCACAAATTATCAAAGTTTTCATCTTAAGTGGACCCCCCCCTCCCGCAGTTACTAAGAATAAATCGTTTAATGTTGATATTGTTTGGTTACGTTACTCTAAAGTAAAGCCTATTAAAAACGCAGAAACGTGGACAACCGCCCGCGCAAAGAATGTGTTTTTTTTTCTTCAAAATAATTATCGGTAAAAGAATAAGTCGTATGTGGATGCCGAAACAATTCAAAATAAAACTTCATAAATTACGCCACAATAATTGCTCAAAACTACTGTTTTTTCTTGTTTTTTCTCTATGAATCATTTTGGCTCAAACACCTTATTTTCATGTAGGCCTCATTCCAACAAATTGTTCTCCATTTCATATCAAATAAAATGAGTTGATGCGTTACTGGGTATTCTTTATATTCCTTAGGGTAATTACTGATCGCCTTATTCGACAGTAAGCCCATCACCTTTAGGGGGAGGCACCTCTGTCTCAAGAGTGACATTTCAAGAATGAGTAGAATAACTGCCAGTCAAATCCCGAAGAATCACGTTGCCAGCCGAATAAGCAACCAATACTAGTCAGGTACCGGTATAGAACAAGCAACAAGGGCAATGCTCTGGCTGGCGATTTCGTTTTAAGCAGGGTGGAAATGTCCTGCTTAGCAGAATCGGCCCCAGGTCCTGTAAGCTGTTCAGATTTGCATTTTGGCAACATTCTCTTTATCATTACTTCAATGTTTGCAGTTTAAGAATAGTTTTGCGTCTCCGAGAGTGGCGGCTATAAAACAAATCACCCACGAACGATTCAAATTGAGAACCTGGCGGATTTCTCGACATCCAATCAGGGTCATTTCAGATAGCGACGGGTCCGACATTTCGGGAAATGGAGGCTTTGCCCCGGGGACAGGCCTCACGTTCATCTCTCCCACCCGCTCTAAAGCCCCAGGTCATTCAAGGGGAGGCGTTTTTAACCCCAGTTTTCAGGCGTGTACACAGAGCTGAACGGAACAGCAACTTTAGTGACGGACGGACAGCATCCCGTGTGTCAGGTTTTGCGCGACGATGACGAAGCCCGTGTCTGAGTCTGAGGCCGAGCCTGAGGCCGAGTCTGAGGCCGCGTCTGAGGCCGAGTCTGAGGCCGTGTCTGAGACCGAGCCTGAGGCCGAGTCCGAGGCCGTGTCTGAGGCCGTGTCTGAGGCCGTGTCTGAGGCCGAGTCTGAGGCCGAGTCTGAGGCCGAGTCTGAGGCCGTGTCTGAGGCCGAGTCTGAGGCCGAGTCTGAGGCCGAGCCCGAGCCCGAGCCAGAGCCCGAGCCTGAGACCGAGCCTGAGGCCGAGTCTGAGGCCGCGCCTGAGCCCGAGCCCGAGGCTCTGGCTGAGCACGAGTCTGAGCCCAAGCCCGAGCCCGAGCCCGAGCCAGAGCCCGAGCCCGAGGCCGAGCCCGAGCCTGAGCCCGAGCCCGAGGCTCTGGCTGAGCCCGAGTCTGAGCCCAAGTCTGAGCCCGATCCAGACGTACAAAGTCATGAAAGAATAGAATGCTTCTGATTGAGAGGTATAATAAGGATCGATGTGTAAACATCACATCATCTCGCCAGTTGGGAATTTCCGGCAGAAACTAAGCACATTTCACCCTCCAGCTGCTAGGGTTCAAGCCTTCGGGTCAATTATTTCTCATCATCGGTTACAAGATATCCCTTCGCGGCGGCGCAAAAAATATAGACCCGACATTATGGCATCATCCCCGGTTGACGAAATGACGCCGCTGAACGCAGCAGAAAAAAAATAGTGCACAGCCATAATAATACCGCAAGGAACGAATCACTCAATTGACAATGCAAATACATTACAGCAAAGTATCTTTAAAAACCTTGTTAACGTGAATGAAAAACACTGCAGTAAAGTAAAACACGGGTTTCTTTAATTGAGCAACTTCGGGTGTGTTTTTTTTTTTCATTTCTGAAAAATGATACGGATTATTTAAATTTCTTCACATGGTTGTTAATAATTTTTGGTTTTTTGTTAAATTCGTTTGATAAAATCTTATAAAAAAAGGTTACATGCTTCTACTTTTGGCAGGGTAGCAGAGATTTTGCTAAAGGATTAGTGACTGGCTCGGGTAAAGTTTATTTACGTACGTAATATGAAAATAAGATTGCCAAAAAACTTGCATGAGTTACCGGTAAGCTGTACACTATTCTAGCCCCATTCTCGGTGACCTTTGTAATTATGCGGTGGAGGACTGGTGAGAATGCACCAGAATTTACTCGTCGTTACACTCCTCAGAACGTCTCCACAGTATTTTGTTCCCATTGTTTCTCAGAGATGGTATGAACATCGACCTTTCAGAGAGAGTTGACGGATTTTGACTCAGCTTGATTGGAGTCCAATGCAATGGGCTTAGGATCGTGCGTTTGTAATCATACGAATTGCCGTTATCATCAAGGGCTATATTGACTAGATTTGCGATTAAAGAGAAGGAGGCGAAGGCTGACGTCGATCGGGATCAACCGATCAGGCAGGGTGGGATGCAGGTAGGAAGGTAGGAAGGGAAGGAGGGGCAGGGAGGGGGGCAGGGAAGGCAAGGAAGAAGGGAAGGGAGGAAGGAAGAGAGGGAGGCAGGGAGAAATGGGGGTAGGGACGAATGGAGGCAGGCAGGGAGGAAGAGGGGAGGGAGGGATACAGGGAGGGAGGCAGGCAGGGAGGAAGGGAGGAAAAGAAGAAGGAAAGAAGGAGGGAGGCAGGGATTTTCATCTATATTTCTATCTGAAATCTAACTTCGATCCTTCAGGCTACAATAACCATTGCACTGTGATTGTCATCATCATCGGTGATGTTCCAACCGTTGTCTGCGTCATATAGTGTCACTAGATCGTATGCATTGAGATCAAACAAACACGAAAAAAGGAGGAAACCTTCAACCGTTGAAAATCTTTGAAGCATGTGACCTAAGATGACACAATGAGGCATCAACTCAAAAAGTCTTTCTCGAGTAAACGACGTCAAAAGTCAAAGCATTGGCAAGATGCACGTTGCTGTTGTCAAAATACTGTTGGCGCGCCGTGTGCATCACCTCAAACTTTAGAGCCGTTTTTCTCGAAAAAGTGGTTCCAGTGACTGCGCGTTGGCTGGTCGTATTTCTCGAGCCGTAACTTTAGAGTTCGGCAACGCATGAAAATCTTGTTCATGTCATTGGAAAAGCTAATGAGGTACTCTTTGCAGTGGTGGGAAAATCTTGAACACTCAAATTTGGATGAGAATCCTCATTATTCCGTAGCAGGTCACAATATTGGCAAATAAATTTTGTCTGGACAGGGACTTGAACCCGAGACCCATGGTTTGACGTAACTGCCATTATCATTTGTCATTTTATTTTTTTAAACAGTTCCCAGTTAGTTTTTTCCTCTATTTTGTGTTTGATTGATCTACATCTGTTGATATACAAAACATCTTGCAACCCTACGGCTCTACAGCACTGGGTCAGATGAAGAATGGGAAGAAAGAGAAAGGTGTGTCATCTCAAATACCAAACTGACTTGATGATTCGAGATCCAAAACATTTTTGACTGGTATTCAGTATTGCACGAGTCTCCAATGTACAGTCCGGTAAAAGGTCAAACACAATTGCACCGGCTCAAAATGTAAAAAAAGAAATAAATTGACAACCTGACAGTGTGCAGTATTTTCAGAATACATATCTCAAACCTAACCGTCTTAAGGGGAAAAACAAGAATTCATTTGAGACATTATATGGCGATATACTATTTGGTTCTTGTTTTTTTTTTAACGTGGATGATTTTCTTCAAAGGTTGCCAGCAAAAATGCACTCACTAACTGTGTGGAGGCCGCACGCGCGGTACGTGCATGCAGTGCATATCCATGTCAAACGAAAGCCCAATATCAACAAGGTAGGATTTACACATCGAAGATTTACACATCGATACGCAGCTGACGGAATCGAACGGGTTAGAAAAAAATATATAGACACACGGGAAGAAAGTCAATCGAAAATCAAGACGGCACGCTATTCATGCAAAACCCATGGTACGATTGTCGTGGTGAAAGAAAGAGTCGCGAAAGCAACTTGCCAGTAATGCACACACGCGATTGATCTGAATCTCATGATGATGTGCAATCGTGACAGCCTCCTTGAAAAACAAAGCAAGCTGACGCTGCTTGAAAACCCGATGAACCGCTCTCCAGCAGACCGACACCTCGTTTGCAATTGTGGCAAAGTATGAGGAATCTCGATTAGCGTAAACCGCCAGAAAGGGATCGGGGGGGGGGGGTATTCACTCACCGTGAGAAGGCCGCCGAGCCATAAAATTCCGAGGAGCATTCGTCCGCAGCTCTCCATCCTGGATTTCAGCATGCGCTGCTCGATCCCACAAGAGCGAAGACCCGACGACTCCACGCACGAAGACAACCGGAGCCCGAATCCTGTTCCCCCCGGCTTTTCCACGCGTATAACTATAATGGGCTTGAGTGAAAAAGCAAATAAAGAATCACAATTTCAGGACTGGAAACATCCACCGAAAAAGTGTTTTCTTTTTCTCACTCTCTCTCTCTCTCTGTGTCCACACTCTGGCGCGACGTTCGGGTAGTAAGTGCGCCCACAACTCGTCTGAGACAGCGGCAGAACAAAATGCCGTGGCGCAACAGTGGTGTTCCACGGGGCGCGGAAGGATACGGGCGCGAGGCGGCTATGAGGCACAAAACGTGCGCGAAAATGAGTGGGGGGGGGAGATACAATCCGATTCTTTTAGGAGCGTGTGTGCGTGCAGGTCTCTATAAAAAAGTAGTCACCAGGGCGTGTGTGTGTACGTGTTGCACCTGTTGCAACCTCACGGTAATGCCGTGGTTTCCACGAGGGAAAGGTACTCCACGTTAAAACTTGCGTTAAGAGGGCATAGCAGGGCAGGGCAGGACAGGCAGACAGGCAGGGCAGGGCAGGGCAGGGCAGGACAGGGCAGTACAGGGCAGGGCAGGGCAGGCAGGGCAGGGCAGGGCAGGGCAGGGCAGGGCAGGGCAGGACATGGCAGGGCAGGGCAGGGCAGGGCAGGGCAGGGCAGGGCAGGGCAGGGCAGGGCAGGGCAGGGCAGGGCAGGGCAGGGCAGGGCAGGGCACGGCAGGGCAGGGCAGGGCACGCCAGGGCAGGGCAGGTCAGGGCAGGGTAGGGCAGGCAGGGCAGGCAGGGCAGGCAGGGCAGGCAGGGCAGGCAGGGCAGGCAGGGCAGGCAGACAGGGCAGGCAGGACAGGCAGGCAGGGCAGGGCAGGCAGGGCAGGCAGGGCAGGCAGGGCAGACAGACAGGGCAGGCAGGACAGGCAGGCAGGGCAGGGCAGGCAGGGCAGGCAGGGCAGGGCAGGGCAGGACAGGGCAGGGCAGGGCAGGGCAGGGCAGGGCAGGGCAGGGCAGGGCAGGGCAGGGCAGGGCAGGGCAGGACAGGGCAGGGCAGGGCAGGGCAATGCAGGACAGGGCAGGGCAGGGCAGGGCAGGGCAGGGCAGGGCAGGGCAGGGCAGGGCAGGGCAGGGCAGGACAGGGCAGAGCAGGCAGGGCAGGCAGGGCAGGCAGGGCGGGCAGGGCAGGTCAGGGCAGGGTAGTGATTACGACCATAAGGTTGAATAATTATTGAACAAAATAACCGGTTTTTACATTCGTTGGGCGAGGGGTGGCGAACCCCCCCCCCCCCCGCAAAAAAAGAAGAGCTGTAAGGATACAATGGGAATTGATCATAACAAAGATACGGTTGCCATGGTGTACCGAAAACAGACGCTGTGGAGAAGGAGATGGGAGCGGGAGCGGTAGGTGTGGGGGAGTTTCGTGAAATTATCATGCCTCCACGCTTGGCTAGTCACGCGCTCATCGACCGCAACTGAAATTACTGGCGCGGCTTCCGTCGTCATGACAACGGGAAAAAGCCAAAGCTGAACGCACCGCGAGTGGACACATGCGTCCATGGCTCGTGGGATATGTGGCACAGGGGGAGGGATGAAAGGATGGAGGGAGGCAGGGAGGGGGTCAGGGAGGGAGGTAGGCAGGGAGGAAGGGAGGCAGGCAGGGAGGGAGGCAGGGAGGGATGCAGGGAGGCAGGGAGGAAGGGAGGAAGGGACGGAGGGCTAGGGAGGGAGGCAGGGAGGGAAGCAGGGAGAAAGGAACAGCGAGAGGCAGGGATGGAGGCAGGGAGGAAGGGACGGAGGGAGGCAGGGAGGGAGGGAGGCAGGGAGGCAGGGAGGCAGGGAGGCAGGGAGGCAGGGAGGCAGGAAGGCATGGAGGCATGGAGGCAGGGAGGCAGAAAGGCAGGGAGGGAGGCAGGGAGGGAGGCAGGGAGGGAGGCAAGGAGGCGGGGATGCAGGGAGGTAGGGAGGCAGGGAGGCAGGGGGAGGCAAGGAGGGAAGCAGGGAGGAAGGCAGGGTGGGATGCAGGTAGGAAGGGAAGGGAGGAAGGAAGAGAGGGAGGCAGGGATAAATGGGGGTAGGGACGAATGGAGGCAGGCAGGGAGGAAGAGGGGAGGGAGGGATACAGGGAGGGAGGCAGGCAGGGAGGATCGAGGAAGGGAGGAGAGGAAGAAGGAAGGAGGGAGGCAGGGATTTTCATCTATATTTCTCTCTGAAATCTAGCTTCGATCCTTCAGGCTACAATAACCATTGCACTGTACAGACATTGGCACCAACACCTGCAGCAGCAACAGCAGTATCAGCAGCACCAGCAGCAACAACAGCAGCAACAGCAACAACAGTAGCAGTAACACCATCAGCAGCTACAGCAGCAGCAGTAGCACCAGCAGCAGCTACAGCAGCATCAGCAGCACCAGCAACAACAACAGCAGCAACAGCAACATCAGCAGCAGTAACACCATCAGCAGCTACAGCAGCAGCAGCACCAGCAGCAGCAACAGCAGCAGCAGCAACAACAGCAGCAGTAACACCATCAGCAGCTACAACAGCATCAGCAGCACCAGCAGCAACAACAGCAGCAACAGCAACAACAGTAGCAGCAGCAACAACAGCAGCAGCAGCAACACCATCAGCAGCAACATCAACAGTAGCAGCAGCAACAGCAGCAGCAGCAACACCAGCTACACCAGCAACACCAGCAACACCATCAGCAGCAACACAAGCAAAAGCAGCAGCAACAGCAACAACAGCAACAGCAACAGCAACAGCAGCAACAGCAACAACAACAACAGCAACAGCACCACCTGCAGCAAAAAACACAGCAGCAGCAGCAACAGAAACAGCAATAGCAACATCAACATCAACATCAACATCAACATCAACATCAACATCAACATCAACATCAACATCAACATCAAAATCAAAATCAACATCAAAATCAACAAAAACAGCAACAACACCAACAGCAGCAACAGCAACAACAGCAGCAGCAACAACAGCTTTAATAATATCAACTTTGTGCTCTGCTGAAAAGGTGGCAAGTAATTGGCACCCATGTATAGAAATCAATAAACACCAATGTCTGTAATTTGCAATGTAATTCGCCCTTCACAAGTCACTTAGAGAAAGAGAAAGGGAGAAACCGCGAACGTGAAAAAGAGGCACGGAAAACCAGCCGCTTGTGTCGAAACAAGATGGCGGTCATTTAAAAATGCGTCACGGTCCCTTCCTGGGCTCAGGCTTCGTCCCCATCTCACACCGCCCTGTACTCGTAATCGGAGAAACAATTTTACCCATACTCATACTCATACCCTGAGAAATCAGTACTCATACTCGGCAGTACTCGGTACTCAGGAGAATGTATTCGACAACAAAGCAATACTGTCCAAATGACGTTGTTTGATTAAATATGTGTAACTCTATACATGTACATATGTACATGTACACTATACATGTGTAGGTACACGTACAAGCACCCAGTAAATAGGCATTATGTATTATTAGCAATGCACAAAATTCGGTTTTTGCCTCTCAACTGAATGGGAACCCATTGAGTGCCCATCTTAAATCTTTCAGAGGATTCTATTTACATTGTAAGTAACCTATGAAAAACAAAAAATACGCATTTTAAAATTGTAGGTCAAAGGTCAAATTATGATATTTGTTTTCTGATAGGACTATGGGTTTATCGTCCAGACCCAAATCCAGACTTGGTTATGCTAATAAGGCTAGTCAAAAGTTTGTTAACCCGTACCTCAAAAACCACTAGACAAAATTGTGTAATATTATGTAATATTCCGGCGCTGTGGGTTTCTCAAGGAGGCAAAATGAGCACATATTCAATCTGTGACGGTCGGGGTCCCAAAGCGTGTTTAAATGACTCAAACACTCATTCACGGTCGCGTTCAAGTTTACAAGCGACGTTAATGCTGTACCACCAATATCAAAACCGAGCTGTTTTGGTGACTGTAGGTGGGTAGCTGCACTGCAAGCAAAGGTCCCTTTTTAAATTCACGGTTTCTGAATTGGGCTCCCTTTTTATATCTTTTTTTTCCCCACAGACGCGAGCATTAACACACACGGAGTTTGGCAGTATAGGCCTATGCGGTTCTCGGATACATATTTCTGTCATCGCGGTGAAAACGAGACTTCTTCCACAATGAAAACAATCACAAGATCCTTGCCAACCCAAACACAATTTTTAGTCGACACTGTAGTTTTAACAATAAGTCTGACCGTAACACAGGGCCGGTGGGCAAAGATGAAGTGGCAGTTCTGCCCATTGCTATTGGTGAGACAGTTTCATTAGAAAGCATTGAGTTCATGCAGGGTTCGAGTCTCGCACGAGCTGTCAATGGTCTAAACTTGTTTCGAAGGTACGCCAGCGGGAGGAGGATGGTGGCTGGTTGTTTGGATGGTTGATATTGCTTGCTTGCTTGCTTGATTGCTGGCTTGTTGCTTGCTAGCCTCCTAGGGTATATCTGGCTTCCTGAATTGTTTGCGTACATGCTTGGGTGTTTACTTGTTTTGTTACTTGTTCACATGCTTGCTTTTTCCCCTTGCCCCTGCACACTTGCTTACTCGCCTGCCTGCCAGTAATCTTGTCTCTTTATATGCTAGCTATACCTACCCGCATATACCGCTTAAATGCTTGCTTATACCCGCCTGCTTGCCTGCTTATACCCGCTTGCTTACCTACTTGTACCGGTTCGCTTCCCTGCTTACACCTGCTTGCTTGACAAGCTTACCTGGCTACTTATATACAACGGTTTGCCTGCCTGCTAATACCCGCTTTGCTTGTCTGCTTACACCTGCTTGCTTGCCTGCTTATACCCGCTTGCTTGCCAGCTAATGACCGCTTTGCATGCTTGCTTACACATGCTTGCTTGCCTGCTTACTTGCCTGCTTATATCTGCTTGTTTGCCTGCTTATACCCGCTTGCTTACCTGCTTATACAACTGTTTGTTTGCCTGTAAATACCTACTTGCTTGACTGCTTATATTTGCTTGCTTGATTGCCTGCGTATACCCGCTTGCTTGCCTGCTTATACAACTGTTTGCTTTCCTTCTTACACCTGCTTACTTGCCTGCTTATACCGCTTGCTTGCATGCGTATACCCACTTGCTTGCTTGCCTGCTTATATCTGCTCGCTTGCCTGTTGATCGTGCTTGCTTGCTTGCTTATATTTGCTTGCTTGCCTGATTATACCTGCTTGCCTGTCTGCTTATACATGCTTGCTTGCATGCTTATACCCGCTTGCTTGCACGCTTATACCCGTTTGCTTGCATGCTTATACCCGCTTGCTTGCCTGCTTATAATTATATGATTGGTTGCCTGTTAATACCTGCTTGCTTGCCTGCTTATATTTGCTTGCTTGCCTGCTTATACTTGCTTGCTTGCCTGCTTATACATGCTTGCTTGCATGCTTATACCCGCTTGCTTGCATGCTTATAAGTGCTTGCTTGCCTGCTTATATTTGTTTGCTTGCCTGCTTATACCTGCTTGCTTGCTTGCTTATACCTTCTTGCTTGCATGCTTATACCCGCTTGCTTGCCTGCTTATATTTGTTTGCTTGCCTGCTTATACCTGCTTGCTTGCTTGCTTATACCTTCTTGCTTGCATGCTTATACCCGCTTGCTTGCATGCTTTTACCTTCTTGCTTGCCTGCTTATATTTGCTTGCTTGCCTGCTTATACCTGCTTGCTTGCCTGCTTCTACCTGCTTGCTTGCCAAGCTTACCAGCCTCCTCATTACGCATTCCTTTATAGTCTCAGCCGTAGGCCTATAATTCATCATTCTTCCGCAGGCAATAAAACCTGGCGTGCACTAAACACATGCCAAATGGAGAACAACGCAAAGGCATTATCAGGTGTCATCACTGTGACGTCCACATCGCCCGCCAATTTTCCATCGTTAATGAATTTTCCACCGATAATGAACAACACAGACCTTTCATTCATTTATCAACCTTTCATTCTTTGACAACCGTACGTTAAAACAAAAATCACTTAGCATAATTATTTTAAGTGACCTGACGTTACGAATCCAAAAGGAAGTCCTGCTGAAGACTATAAATTCATTCAAATAATAGGAAAATATAGTATTCAAAGGCAGGAAATAAAACGCAGCAGATCAAGTAAATTCTAACCAAGTAAATTCTACAGCATAACCACAATGTGCAATATGCCCAGAGCCATTTCTACATTTAGGCGATAGCTGAGGAATTGGAGCGCCGTCTCTAAATTCTTAGTGACTGTTAATACAGAATAACATTCGAATCCATGTGATAAAAGCATTATCGGTTACGTCGTATCGGTTACATTTTGCACAAATAATTTCGACCAGGAAAAAACAGAGATAAAACAACTGATATACAAAATTGTTGAAAACTACTTACTGACTAGTTCCCAAAATGCACATCTCAAAATTTAGTGGGCCTGACGTTTCGATCCTATAGCAGGACCTTTCTCACAGGCAGAGATAAAACAGCTGTTAAAATAAATTCCCTGGACACTTTTGCTCCCCAAACAGTCCGCAGCCTCCACCGTGAAGGTGTTTGGACTTCATCTCGTAATATATCATACATGACTTATTTCTCAGATGTTTCCAAACTTTACTTTTTTATTAGGCCTTCATCGAAAGCAGTTGTGTCGGTCCTGAGTACAATGCTCGCTGGAACTAATTCTATACACCACCCCTCTATAAAAACCCAACTGCCAGCCACAGACGGTATTACGTAATACCTCCTTGATGAGGGAACAACTAATTTTGATGAGGGAACAACAAACGTTTGGTTGTTACCTCATAAAAATTTGTTACCTCATAAAAAATGGTTACCTCATCAAAATTGGTTGTTACCTCATCCAAATTGGTGGTTACCTCATCAAAATTGGTTGTTACCTCATCCAAATTGGTGGTTACCTCATCAAAATTGGTTGTTACCTCATCAAAATCGGTTGTTACCTCATCAAAATTGGTTGCTACCTCATCAAAATTGGTAGTTCCCTCATCAAAATTGGTTGTTACCTCATCAAAATTGGTTGTTACATCATCAAAATTGGTTGTTACCTCATCAAAATTGGTTGTTGCCTCGTCAAAATTGGTTGTTACATCATCCAAATTGGTTGTTACCTCATCCAAATTGGTTGTTCCCTCAACGAAATTTCGTTGTTCCAGGAACCAAAATGTTTTGCTTTATTTTTTTCCTATCATGTCCCTTTAAAACCACCGTTATGTATGTACCGCAGGAGAAAATGAGGAGACAAAATAATAACGCTTGCTCGTCCGTAAGGAACCAGAGGTTGGACAAAGCCTTGTGGTTTCCCATCATTTCCCATCGGTTTCCTCGTTGCGAAGATCTAGCTTGGAAACGCATTGGAAATGCATTTTCGTTTTCGAACCTGAAAATTTACTGGGGATGAGAGGTCATTAAAAATGACACCAAAGACTAAGGGCTTTCATATGACCAGAACAATAGAGGGGCACGAGCAAAGGGCGATGCTTGCTTTCAGCGTCACCGCAAATTTCACTGCCCATGGACACTTGTTTCGCTTGCATTTGGTCGTGTATACTTAATAACAGTCGGTTGCCTATAATTATAGTAATCATCCTCATTCATCGGGGTCGTTGTGATCTGTTGCACCGACCGCCGACAGAGAGAGAGAGAGAGAGAGAGAGGGAGGGAGAGAGAGAGGGGGGGGGAGAGAGAGAGTAAGAGAGAGAGAGTTGGGAGGGGAAGAGGGAGAGGGAGAGGGAGAGGGAGAGGGAGAGGGAGAGGGAGAGGGAGAGGGAGAGGGAGAGGGAGAGGGAGAGGGAGAGGGAGAGGGAGAGGGAGAGGGAGAGGGAGAGGGAGAGGGAGAGGGAG
The DNA here is from genome assembly GCA_949987565.1 of Luidia sarsii. NCBI lineage: Eukaryota > Metazoa > Echinodermata > Asteroidea > Paxillosida > Luidiidae > Luidia > Luidia sarsii. Next base: position 35,563,577 of record OX465101.1, read on the forward strand.
AGGGAGAGGGAGAGGGAGAGGGAGAGGGAGAGGGAGAGGGAGAGGGAGAGGGAGAGGGAGAGGGAGAGGGAGAGGGAGAGGGAGAGGGAGAGGGAGAGGGAGAGGGAGAGGGAGAGGGAGAGGGAGAGGGAGAGGGAGAGGAAGAGAGAGAGAGAGAGGGAGGGAGAGGGAGAGGGAGAGGGAGAGGGAGAGGGAGAGGGAGAGAGGGAGAGGGAGGGGAGGGGAGGGGGAGGGGGAGAGGGAGAGGGAGAGGGAGAGGGAGAGGGAGAGGGAGAGGGAGAGAGGGAGAGGGAGAGAGGGAGAGGGAGGGGAGGGGGAGGGGGAGAGGGACAGGGACAGGGACAGGGACAGGGAGAGGGAGAGGGACAGGGAGAGGGAGAGGGAGAGGGAGAGGGAGAGGGAGAGGGAGAGGGAGGGGGAGGGGGAGAGGGATAGGGAGAAGGAGAGGGAGGGGGAGAGGGAGAGGGAGAGGGAGAGGGAGAGGGAGAGGGAGAGGGAGAGGGAGAGGGAGAGGGAGAGGGAGAGGGAGAGGGAGAGGGAGAGGGAGAGGGAGAGGGAGTGGGAGAGTGAGAGGGAGAGGGAGAGGGAGAGGGAGAGAGAGGGAGAGGGAGAGAGAGAGGAAGAGGGGGGAGAGGGAGAGGGAGAGGGAGAGGGAGAGGGAGAGGGAGAGGGAGAGGGAGAGGGAGAGGGAGAGGGAGAGGGAGAGGGAGAGGGGGAGGGAGAGGGAGAGGGAGAGGGAGAGAGACAGAGAGGAGGGAGGAGAGGGAGGAGAGAGAGACAGAGAGGAGGGAGGAGAGGGAGGAGAGAGAGACAGAGGGAGAGGGAGAGAGAGAGAGGAGGGAGAGGGGGAGAGAGAGGGAGAGAGAGAGAGGAGGGAGAGGGGGAGAGAGAGAGCAAGGGGAGGAGAGAAAGCGGAGAAAGAGTGAGAAAAAGAGAGGGAGGAGAGAGAGAAAGAAAAGGAAGAGAGAGTGAGAGAGAGAGTGAGAGAATGAAAGAGAGAGGCGGGTTCTAGCATCAATTGCTATGGTAACTCGTCCATCGAAACAGTATGGAAATCATGCATGTCATTAAAGTGTACACTGCAATACCCAGCACAGGAGCGCCATTTGGCTAATTTCTTTGGAGACACGAAAATAAAAGAGCCCATTACTCATTAGGCCCAGGATGTATGACACCATTGCGCACGAAGCTGCCATACAGGGATTTTGAGCTTTCTATTTGTTAGGTTGTCGTTTATCCAATAACATAATAACCGTCCAATGTTCTCATATTTTGTTTTTATGTTTCAGTAATACAGTAATGATGACAATTGACAAATAGCTTCAAGTACGAAGACGCCATGTAGCCGAGACAGACGCAATCGAGTTTATTTAATCATGTTTATGTGCCAGTCCTTTCCCTATTAATTTTGCCTATTCATTCTTTGTGATGTACATTCTGTGATATGTGCTTTGTTTGTTGATGCTGTGGAAAAGAAACAAACTAAACTAAACTAATATATAATTATATAATATATAACAGCATTCATATAGAAATAACATTGTAATGACAATGACACTTTTACTAAACGTAAACGAACGAAATAATAAATGAATGGTTGCATGGATGACGGACTGACAGACATGAGTGAGGGATGGATGGATGGATGTATGAGGAAATGGATGACTGACACACTGTCTGAATAGATGGATGGCTGACTGACTGACTGACGAACTGAATAGATGGAAAGATGGATGGATGGGTGGATGGATGGATGACTGACAGACAATATAACTGACTGAATAGATGGATGGGTGATTGACTGACTGACTGAATATAAAGATGGATAGATGGATAGATGGATGGATGGCTGATATACTAACTGTCTGAATAGATGGATGGATTGATGGATGGATGGATGGCTGAGTGACTTACTGACTGACTGGATGGATAGATGGATGGATGGATGGGTGGCTGACTGACTGACTAACTGACTAACTGAATAGATAGATGGATGGATGACTGACTGAATAGATGGATGGATGGATGGACAGATGAATGGCTGACTGACTCACTTACAGAATAGATAGATAAATAAAAAAAATTACACTATGGGCCTTAAAGCGAAATAGGTAATGGGATTTCATTATTCGATTTCGAGATTTTGAATACGATTAAGGAATAAAATATCGGCCCTGTCGGTTGAAATGTTCCCTGTGAAATGACTTTAGAAATGTGGAAATGAAACTAAACTACCATTACTGGCACAAGCAATTCATTCCGAGAACGACCCATTATCATAACCTCCTCGCTCTAATCATTTTGACCGCTTCAGGTATGCAACAGAGATGCCCCTACCCGAACTACGTGGGTTGATTCAATCACTGGCAGGGAAGGAGAGATTAGCATCGGATGTACACTGTTGTTGCTACAGCAGGGTTTTTTTAAAGCTAAAATAGTTACACTTAATCCTCTTTTGAAGGGAAGGGAAGGATTAGAAACATTTGTATAGCGCTACATAAGTAGTCATTTTTTTTCATGAACGCCGTCGGGTGGTGTCGTGGAAAATTCTGGTCAATGGCCCAAATAATTTTTGGGTGTTTTTTAAGGGTTTTATACGGTTCTATAATGTCAAACTTTAAAAGCTAAGAATTTGTAACAATTTCATTCTGTCTCTCCGTTGCAAATAAGGACATCAAATAAGGGTAAAAAAAAAAACCGTTCTTGAATTGTAAGTGCTTTTAGTTTTCAAAGGAAGCGAGGGGGGCAACGTGGCAAATTAAGCGAACAAGCGCGTTACCTGTTGCCTAGCACCGGCGATGCCGTCCCCATGGCAACGTTCTGCGTTCACTGCTGCCTTCAAGGCTGATGGGGGTTGGGGTCGAAGGGGTTATTTTCAGGCGGGGCTAGCGCCGCACAAAAGACTTTCAACAAAGGGAAGGAGACACCCACAAAAAAAAAGACCTGCCATGCATGCAATTTGTGGGGCAGCAATGGAGACTGACACCCCCCCCCCCCTTATCCCCACCCCCCCCCCCCCCCCCCACGGTCCGTAATGGCGGCTCTCATTGTACCTGGCACGGGTGTATTTCTCTCTGCCTTCGATGAATTTAATTTAATTCAGTTTATTTAATATTTTTACATCTATTCTAATTTCATTGTAATGTAGAGAAAAAAAATGCACCTTATGTGATTAAAATAAAACAAAGGTGACTATGAGGTGATATTCTTGTTCGAGGCCACAGACAAAAGGCAAGACCCGTTCTTAAGCCGAAGCCGGAATCGGAGATGCCTGAATCAAAAGGACAGGACAATTAGAGAAAGACAGACAACAATGAATCCATGTAGGGTTACCGCTGATGACCAAACGTTAAAAGAGAAACAACAGCAAAATTGCAAAGCTAGATTATTTCGGACACTGTGGGTCACATCTCAAAACACATTTGTTTGATCGTAGTTTTCCTAATTAATAGTATATGTAGTCTTTTTCTTTGATTCTGTATAATGTTGTTAAGCGCCTTGAGCGTCTTTGCAGACGGATTCTGGCGCTCTAGAAATGTCCGTTATTATTATTATTATTATTATCTTCAGCTCATCTTCTTCCCGGCTGTTAATTTCTGGTATCTCGCCCTGGTATCTCTGGTATGTTCCCTTCCACTTCATATTTTTCATATAAAAATATGCCGCCTATAACAGGCTTGCGAACAGCACTGTGTCGGCTCGCTTTGTATAATATTAACGTACACACAGTGTTTTGTAAAACCTGTTGATATACTATTGGATTTTACGATTTTTCTAACTGACTTCTCGGGTGTGAAAACCCCAAAGACAAAACCTATAGGCAGTTGGGCAATTGCAGGTTGTTTATGTAGTTGGGGAAGGGGTCGATGGTTGTGGGTGGTGTACAACCCTGCTGCCCGTTCTATCCATGTCAGACACGGGTGGGATTATGACCTCGGCCACTGAGGTACGTACAGAGCCAAAAGCAAAGATGAAAAAACCCACAAAATGACTCCTTTGAAAGTAAATAGGTAGCAGATATAAACTATAGAAGAACACACGTTCATCATGAGTAACCCTTCTCTTTCATTTAACACGGGGTTTGCCTTCTACTGCATGGCAGCTCTACTGGTAGCCATGCAGTTGCCCTAAAGCCGGGGGAACTGTTTCCTAAATGGCTGGATACCTCTTTCAGGTGGCCCCGAAATTTAAAAGACAAGCCAATTTGGAGTGGCCGGCCACTGGCCCAACGGTGTTATCATCAATGGCCACTGGCACCCGAGGCCACGTTTTTAAGTCGAGCCCCCTAGCAGTCGCCTAAAACGACGGCCACTGGATATTTTAAATTTAGCGGCTCGGTTGGGCAACCATTTTCTCGTTGAACAATGCAAGGACGCACCCTGAAGCCAAGGATGTCGTAGCGTTTACATGAAGCAGTGTCGCCATGGGATCATTATGGTGACACGGCAGCTACACACGCTGCCTGTCTATCACGATCTGGCCACATTGGCTTGAATAACATCGACAAACAGAAGAGACAATCTAATCCCCCAATATGTTTGCAGTACGTTCTTTACAAGATCAGACGACGTTTACAGACCCCTGACCCATGAAACTGACATAGGCTTCGGGTGCATTTCGCAACGCACAGACATCTATTAGTATACTGCAGTTTAAAAAAAACCATGACAATAGCACGCCATTGTTTTTTTCTTCCGATTTATATTAGGTGTCGGATTATTGCGCTTTGCATGCTTAACGAAAACGGTATTGACATAATAATTCCCGATACGGACTGTCGACAACAAATCCTTCTTTGACATTCTAGGAGTATTTTATCTTTGGATCGACGGACTCAAGCGTATCTCTGGTTTGATCCACATTGTCTCTACCAAATAAAATAATTGGAAATGATAGCTGGATCTTTGAGCTCACAAGTAGGCCCCTACACAACGAATTCGTTGTTCCTCCCTATCCTACATAGCAGGCCTACAAACCATCGCTTGTCGTTCAGTAATTGGCGTTGGAATTCTCAAAGGCATTATTTTACCTCCTTCTTGTGAACTTGGAACCTTGCCAAGCACACAATCGGCCATTCCTTTTTGGTTAACTCGTTCCATATCTACCCGCCACCGTCAGCCAATGAGAGCGTTCCACGGTGCGGCGCCAGTACGTCGAGGTCGGACCAGGAGAGGGGGGCTCGAGTCGCGAGAGGGCGCTAAACCAAGACGTCGGGCGTTATGGGCCGCACCAGTTTAATTCAAAATTAATATTAAAATTACGCCATTATTTTTTTACACAAAGAATAGCCAGAGTCCTTGGAGAGAGAGAGAGGGGGGGGGGGTGGGCCAGCGTAATTTCGTCGTGTGTATTTCGTCTCGTTGTCAGCACACAGTTGCCATAACAGTGGGACTACTGCGTCACTAGGTCCCTTTCTTTCAGACCTGCGATAAGTGACCGTGAATATTAGAGGCGTTTCTGCCGCCAGACCAGTTATGAAATTCCTCTCTAGGAGACTACATCGCGGAATATGTGGGGGGAATAATGAATACATAAGCATAGCACCATGGCAGCGGTAAACATCAACATTGATGCAAATCTATATGCGAGCTCCACTTATCCCTGGGGATCGTATATCCCCATGAAATTTCGTCATTTATGTATTTTGCCTAGGATCAGGGTCTGTGTTTATACGGTGATTCTCCGTCTTGAAATTCCGAAGAAAAAAAATCACTTTCCAATAACAAACGTTATTTAACGTGTGGTTTTTTTTTCATGGCCTTGGATATGACGAAAATGGCTCGCTATTGAGTATCCTAACTGGATCGAGGCGGTCAATCAGTTATGTAAAACATAAGGTCTTGTTGATTTTGGACTGGTTCAGTAAAGCAAACACAGTTTCATTCTGCATCAAATTTAAGTGATCCCCTCGTGCCGCTATAGGCCAGGTTCACAACAATAAATTTGTTGTTTGCTTCTGAATGATAGTGGGGTGTGATCCCTGGAGATATACTACAGTTAATGGCTGAATCCACCCCGCACCCACCCCGGCAAAGACTATAGTTGACTATTTCAGAAGGCCGCCATCCAAGGGCTGGATAGCTCAGATGTTAAGAACACTAGCGTGCAAAACAAGAGGTCTCAAGTTCAAGTCGATCCCGATCAAGTGAAAGTTTTCTTTGACATTTAAAAAAAAAGCTTTACAAGTTCTGTCAGTTTTTCCTTTATCATTTTGTTTGACTGTTTCATTCTATCAGGGCCCTTTTCCAAAACCCGGCTTAGGCTCAGGCTCTGGCTTTGTCTTTCTTTGTTTCGTCCATTTTCAAGTACAAGGCATGAAAATGGGAGGAGCTTTGGCTTTGTTTTTGAATGTTACACAGCTTCAACTGCAACAAAGAACTCCAACCTGTGTTTTCAGCTCTTGGATAACAGAGACGAAGCCGGAGCCGAAGCCTAAGCCGGATTTTGGAAAAGGGCCTAGGTATGGGACAATCCCTTTGTAATCACACTCCAATGCACAGACATATCCATACCAAAACAATCCAAATTTCGCAGTCAAGAGTTTGTCAGGTTTAGCACTGTTGTCCACTACCAGGCCTGTTGAAGTCTGGCAGGTTCAGTAACTGTGGGAAACTACTAAACCTGCGATCAGCCATTGCAGTGTATTGGATTCAGTAGGCTTTCGTGTGCAAGGAGCCCAGGGGGTTGGCCGTTGGGGTTCATGAATTTGCAAGACGCAAGACGGTCCTTACCTATGTAGCTAAGGTTAAATATTGGTTTGTCTTACGTCTAATAACCCTGGCAAAGATAGCACACTATCTGGGATGGCAGCAATCTGGGATAGAAATCTTAAGGCTAGATAGTCCATCTTCGGGCTAGAAATCTAAAGGCTAGATAGCCCATCTTATGGCTAGAAATCTAAAGGCTAGATAGCCCATCTTCGGGCTAGAAACCTAAAGGCTAGATAGCCCATCTTATGGCTAGAAATCTAAAGGCTAGAATGTCCATCTTATGGCTACAAATCTAAAGGCTAGATAGCCCATCTTATGGCTAGAAATCTTAAGGCTAGATAGTCCATCTTAGGGCTAGAAATCTAAAGGCTAGATAGTCCATCTTATGGCTAGAAATCTAAAGGCTAGATAGCCCATCTTATGGCTAGAAATCTTAAGGCTAGATAGTCCATCTTCGGGCTAGAAATCTAAAGGCTAGATAGTCCATCTTAAAGGCTAGAAATCTAAAGACTAGATAGTCCATCTTATGGCTAGAAATCTAAAGGCTAGATAGCCCATCTTATGGCTAGAAATCTAAAGGCTAGATAGCCCATCTTATGGCTAGAAATCTAAAGGCTAGATAGTCCATCTTAGGGCTAGAAATCTAAAGGCTAGATAGTCCATCTTCGGGCTAGAAATCTAAAGGCTAGAAAGCTCATCTTAGGGCTTGAAATCTAAAGGCTAGAATTAAGAAAGCCCATCTAAAGGACTAGAAATCTAAAGACAAGATATCACATCTAAGGGCTAGAAATCTAAAGGCTAGATAGCCCATCTTAGGGCTAGAAATCTAAAGGCTAGAAAGCCCATGTTAGGGCTAGAAATCTAAAGCCAGTTAGCTCATCAAGGGCTGGAAATCTCAGGGTTGAAAGATTGATAGTATGTCAAGTCAGAGGTCTCATGTTCAAGTCCCAATCCAGTCAAATATTATTTGCCCATTTTGCAAAGTCTTCATTAAATGCCTTAAACAGGGATATTCGCCATTAAGAACCCACAAAATCCCATTTTTATCCACATGTTCCGGGAAAAAATAGAGACAAATTTTGCCCCATTTATTTGGCAGGTGACCCAACTTCTCATTCTGCATTTTCTTCAAAGCCTTCAGAAACTACCAAATGCAGTGCAACCGTGGAAATGACTTAATTCATTCATGTGACCCGGCACAGCGACATGAGGAATATCCCACCAAAACACTTTTCGAGTAAACAACGCCTTAAGTCAAAGTATCTTCTCAATTTGATAATTGTTTTTTTTTTTTTTTTTTTTTTCGGAAAGATTATGTCCAAAGGATTGTTCCAAAATCCGTCTCTAAATGTTGAAAAAACGAGGATTTCAGGGGAGTGTTTGTGTACTCTTTTCATGAAAATATTAAGTTCCTGCCTTTTGGAATGGCCGCTTTCGAGGAGTTAGACTGGTGCTGCTATATTGTGTCTGGTACCAAATTAACGAGCGACGTCCCCTTGTACAATTTACAACAAAGTTCACACGAAAATAATTTTCATATCATTTGGAAGCTTATGGTATACTCTTTCACATCATTAGAAAATCTCAAAATCTCAAAAGTGGGGGTTATTCCTCATTATGCTGTGCCGGGTCACATATTTAAATGCCCTTTTTGTTACCATTAACTGGGCAAATGCTGTCAGATGGTGTGCTCATGAATTACAATCACTTGCATAAACCTCTACATGTACCATACTGCAGAACACAAATATATCAACAAATAAATGTCAAACCTGTTAAATAATCAATCCTAGATTCTCTCATAACTAATTCCCCCCCCCTGCGGCATGATGTGTTTTTGAGTAGATGTTTTAAACCTACTTAATATAATTCAATGATTGTACTTCAATTTGTGTATACACTAACTCAATTTTGGTAAACATGAAACAAACACAGAAAATTGTTGCAAACTGCTCACTCACTAAAATGACCTGCAATTAATACATGAATCTCAAAAGTTTGAGGGCCTGACATTGCGATCCTAGCAGGACCTTTCTCGAAGGCACCTGTCTCTGTGCTTTTGAGAAAGGTCCTGCAATGATCAAAACGACAGGCCCTCTTTTGAGATTCAGTTTTTGTAACTCAAACACATTTCGTCATGTGAATTCCCATTGGATGTTCTCTTTCAAATAAACCATACTGAATGAATGAAAATGATTGAATTTCACTACACATGTTTCTTACTGTCACCCCCTGGAATAAACACAATTGTAACAAATGTACACGCAGTGCCTTTACTCTATCTAAATACAAGCAGGCAGTTTTCAGACACATGAGGGAAAAGAACAAAATGTACGAGAAATTCTACACATTTAACTAACACAGCAAAGGTCCCTACAGCCAGAATCTCGGGTTTGAATTCCAACCAGGCAAATTTTTTTTTTTTTTAATATGTCGATGATTTAAATAAAACTGACAAGAAAGTTAATGAGACATACCCAGGGGTGGGCAGACAGGTCTTGGATGGGCCAGGGTGGTGGCTTATTTCTTCCTATTTATTTTCTGAAACAAGAAAAAAAAATCAAGCGAAGGTGTTCGTACGCCTGTAAAAACCCTGAAAATCGTATCAATATTTACATAGCTGCCAACCATTCCTATTTTGGAGGAATCGGTCCTCTTTTTGGGGTAAAAATGTATCACGTTTTACAAGCTCTTGACAACAGATTCCGATTTTAGGGCTTGGAAGTACATTGTATTCCTATGTAGTTCCTAACATTCCTATGTTATTCGTCTTTCTTTAGCAGTATTCCTAATTTTCATTGAGATAGATTGGCGGCTATGTATTTATAGGGCACCATCAACCTTGATACCAGTTCTGAGATGTTCTGGAAAACATGAGGTTTGAATAGAAAAAGATACAAGATTGCAGAAAAAAAAAGGGAAAAAAAACAGGACAAAATGCCAGAGACTAAACAAATGGGGGACAACAGAGAAGGAATAACAGTGTTCCTTGAGTCTTTTTCTCACGTTCTCATTTCCGAAATCAGCAAATAAATGACCATCATAAGGAGATGGTGGTTGTCAGAGTGCCTGCACACCTTCGCATATGGTATGTGTGAGAATGACCAGGCTGTGCTCAAAAACACCGCCTATGGCTTCAGTCTACACACAAGGCTATGGCGGACACTCGCTAGCCACTAGACATGCGTGCCTTTCCCAGCCATACAATAATTAAATTGGCTTCATTTTACACACAAGGCTATGGCAGTCACTCGCTAGCCACTAGCCATGTAGAATTCGGCTTAATTGTACATACAAAGCTATGACACCCACTCGCTAGCCCCTAGCCATGTGCACCTTTCCCAGCCATACATGAAAATATGTGTGTACAATGAATTTGGCTTCATTTTACACACAAGGCTATGGTAGCCACTAGCTAGCCACTCCTGCCTTTCCCAGCCATATACAATAAATTTGGCTTCATTTTACACACAAGGCTATGGTAGCCACTAGCTAGCCACTCGCGCCTTTCCCAGCCATATACAATGAATTTGGCTTCATTTTACACACAAGCTGATAGCATAATGCCCCAATGACTGAGCCTGTTTGGCAATGCACTGCAGAGCAACTGATAACTGCCACTTGAAAACAATTGAAACACTTTTGAAAACACAATTGAAAACAATTGACAGTTTCTCGAGGCACTGAGTCAAACTAAAACAAATATATAGAGGTTTATGTCTGTTTGCAAACAGAACATGATGCTTTTCCGCATCGGGTTCTCTTATAAAAGAGTTGGCTTGCCCCATCTATTCCCCTTCTCATCCTGACCTATCACATCTCTGATATATGTGCATAATATTCTCCTTGTTTCGTATTTATTCATCAATTTATCTCCCATCTTGAATTTCCATGATATAGATTGTATGACCTTTCTCACCTTGAATGTACTTCTTGTTTGTTTTCCTTGGCCCATTAAAAAATAATAATAAAACCCATGTACAAAGTCTATGGGACTTTGGCAAGAAGAAGAATAAGAAGAAGACATAAAAGAAAAATCATAACAAAAACAATATCTTTTCCACTTCACCAGAAGCGGCGGAAAAACTAAAAATAGATAATGGTGTCAGCTAAGCTTTAACTGATCTGTACAAAATCTGTACAAAATTGTTGTAATCTGCACAAAATTCACACTCTGGAATAAAAGTTTATTTTTTGGAAAAGTTGTCATTGACAATTTTTCTCTTGTAATGCACGTTTTGTTTTGTTTAAACAAAGAGGCCTAGGCAGCAACACTATTTATGTGCTGTGACCAGTCAGGCGGATATGGGTTAAGCACGCAAATTCATGATTCCTATTTCATATGATCACCTTGCCAACCCAAACTTCTCCCTTGTTTCAAGCAAAGAATAGAAGAATATACCGTAAGTCAAGACCAGTTGACATCACATCACAGTGTGGCTTGTAATCCTGTTTACACGAAGAGAGTAGAGAGCTAAATGTTTTGGCCAAGATTGAAACACTGAGTTTTGTACTCACTGGTTCTTTTCCGGAGCTCACCTCTTCTTGAAAAAGACACAACCACAAAGTGTACCTGCAAACCTCAATGTCTTACCACACCAACAGTGCAAACTTTCAAATCTAACATGGTTAAAAAAAAATGTGTAGGTTCAGAGATATGGCTATTCGGATGAAGCCAAAAAACTAACAAACTCCTTTGTAGGCCGAGTGACAAGGACAAAACAGATCTATACATGTACACGAAGGAAGGGGGAAGAGAATGAATAGGACACGGATGAGAAACAAAGGACAAAGAGGAAAGGGAAGGGCAAGGAGTAGGGTAGGGATTGGTGAGAGGGGGAAAGATCAAAAAGAGAAGTGTGGAGGAGTGAACACAAAAAAGGGATTATCAGAAAGCTGCATGGTGTTAGTCATTACCCTCCTGGATGTTGAGACCATGTGGTTGAATAGTCCAAAGACGCTTCATCCACATTTTCTCACGGCTAAGACGGACAGCATTACTACGGTGACCAAGGGATTCTATGCCCAGTACACTCATATCTGATATCAAATGATCAGGGAGATTGAAGTGATACCCAACAGGGGTGTCCATTTTACCGGTTTTGATAGTCAACCTATGGCCATAGATACGTTTTTTGAGGGTGTTTTTGGTCTCGCCAACATACTGAACATTACAAACTCTACAAGAGATTAGGTATATGATGTTTAGGTAGTGCACGTGATAGAGCCATAGGTCGTGTGGGTAGTTCCTGAAGAATGACCATTGAAAGAGTCTATTTCCTTGACATGTGTTTTGCAAACAATGCATTTCGAGGTACACTTAAATGTATCAAATTTAGTGGGAGGTGAAGTGTCCAAAGGGGGAACCTCTGCTCATTCAATTAAGTCACGCAGGTTACGGGAGCGCCTGAAAGCCAAAACAGGCGAATTTGGAATGGCATCAGCCAGACGATCTGAAGTGTGGAGAATATGGTTGTTTTCCTTAATTATCTTCCTGAGAGGAGGAAGAGAGGGGTAGTAGGAAGTAACTAAGGGAACCTTGGGATTGTCCTTGGGACCTGGTGGCTTTTGTTTGAGTGCCGAACTTCTGGGAATGGAATAGACTTTAGCAATGGAGTTCTTCACTTGGCGAGAACTATAGCCTCTAGCAACCAAGTTACTGGCCAATTGTTTCGATCCTGCTAGGATCAAAATGTCAGGCCCACTAAATTTTGAGATTTGAATTTTGGTAATTTTAGTCAGTAACCAGTTTGTAACATTTTTGTATATCACTTTGTCAAACTCCTTTGTGAGCAGTCTCCGACCACTGGATGCATCAGCAATCACCTTTTTGAAGGAAGCAGGGCGTTGGCCGAACCTGTCATGGTGCACAAGTCTGTCATCTTGCAAGGATCAGCGATCTGACATCCCTTCTTTCTCCAGAGCTCACTCAAGGTCATCGAGCAATTCCAGATGGAGGGTTGGAGAAGAAGGAAGAGGGAGGAGGCAGAGGGAGAAGGGGAAAAAACAAGAAAGAGAAGGACGAGGTAAGAGGAAGAGGTAAGAGGAAGAGGGAGGAGGAAGAGGGCGAAGGGGAAGGCCGAGAAAGAGGAGAAGGAAGTGGTAAGAGGATGAGGGAGGATGAAGAGGGAGAAGGGGAAAAAACGAGGTAAGAGGAAGAGGTAAGAGGAAGAGGGAGGAGGAAGAGGGCGAAGGGGAAGGCCGGGAAAGAGGAGAAGGAAGAGGTAAGAGGAAGAGGGAGAAGGGGAAGGGGAAGGACGAGAAAGAGGAGAAGGAAGAGGTAAGAGGTAAGAGGAAGAGGGAGGAGGAAGAGGGAGAAGGGGAAGGACGAGAAAGAGTAGAAGGAAGAGTTAAGAGGAAGAGGGAGGAGGAAGAGGGAGAAGGGGAAGGACGAGAAAGACGAGAATGAAGAGGTAACAGGAAAAGGGAGAATCAGAAAAGAATGGAGGAGCAAAAAAGCAAGAAAGAGGAGGTACAGTGAGGAGGAAGCAGGAAGCAGAGGAAGAGGTAGGAGAAAGAGGGGAAGGAGGCAGCGGAGGAGGAGGAGGAGGCAGGGTTGCTGCCGGTTCAGCCATCACGGTCCGTCTGTGCCCCATCCTTGTCGGGGAGGGATGAGATGACGTCCACTAGCATGTGCTGGGGCATCTCGGAGCCCCGCACTCTGAGCATGTAGCAGGCCCTCTCCACCTTGGCCAGGCTCTGGCGCAGGGTGGCCAGCTTGGAGCTCAACTCCCGGCCACCGACCCCGGCGGCTGCGGGGCCGGCCAGCCGGCGGAAGCCGTCGTAGAGCGTCCGCATGGCGGCCACCAGCCGGAAGGGCGTGTCCCTGTCCCCGCTGCCGACGCTGTTGACGCACAGGCGCATGAGTTCGCCGCTCAGGTCGGCCACGCCCAGGATGTAGTCCATCGGGGAGAGAGACAGGGGCAGGGTCTCGGTGGCGGCGTTGGCGGTGGTGGTAGCGGCAGTGGGACTGGGTAGGTTCTCAGATGGAGTCCCGTCGTCGGTTTGGGCATCAGGCATCGTCTCCCCACCGGCTGGGCGCAATGGGTCCAACTGTGGACAAACCCATGTAAACCATCATAAGCAAATTGTGCGGAAGCTAGACCACCAGGGCCCAATTTCATAGAGCCGCTTAAGCGTGAAAATCTGCTAAGCAGAAAAGTTCTTCTTTGTACAAGCAGGATTTCAAACTGCACTGCGATGTGACGTCCATTGCTTTTGACTTGTTTTCCACTCTTCTTTACTTAGCGTGAAACAAAAGTGAACTTTGGGTAGGCAATGGGATCCTGTGGCTCGTGAGTTTTTGCGCTTAAGCACATTTTGACGCTTAAGCGGCTCTATGAAATTGGCCCCAGACCACTAAGTGTGAAGACGCACTGGCCTCTGTTCGTGCTGTCAATGGAGGACTGATGTCCGATGTTGGAATTCCATTGCAAAGGAGGCGCAGCTTCTTTTCTTCAGCATTCTAATTCTAATTCAGAAACCTGGCCCCATCAAAGATATTCATCAACCAATTCATGACTGTTCCTCAGACGTCTGAATTAAGACTACATGTATATCTCAGTCTTTTAAATGCCTGTAAAACTGGGTTTTCAAGCATTTTTAAGGACAATCATTTGCAGGAAATCCTCACGAAGAAATTCATCGACATTTTTAATTATCAGATTCATTTTCTTGGGGATACTGAGACTGTCAGAAAGAACGTCCTTTGTGCACCTTTCACATGATCTGCATTTGATTCCCCGTGGGTGAAAAAAATATATCACATTTTATGACACAGCCTTTCTGCTGATACCTTTCTTCCAGAAGATAGAGGATGCTTGGTTGTGCTTTCTAGTTTGCGGGACCCGGACGTGATCTCACCTTGTCCTCCAGAGGCAGTCTGAAGATGAGCTGACCCCTGACCTCGGCCAGGCTCACCAGCCTCTCCTCGGCGAGGTAGCCCAGGAAGAGGATGGCCTCCACGTACTCCTGGAGGCCCGGGGAGACGGCCCGCCGGAAGAGGAAGGGGTCCTGGCCCCGCAGCTCCGTGGCGATGCGGAGGAGGTGGCCAGTCTGCAGGGCCTGGATCTTGGCCTGGGCCTCCTGCAGGAGGGACGGCTTGTTCTCACTGCCGAGGAGGGGACGGGGGGAGGTGAGGAGGAAGGAGGGAAAAGCAGGAGGGGTTTGGGGAGTGAAAGGAGGAGGGAGGAGTAAGGAGGCGGAGCGTGGGGAGGGGAGGATGAAGGGTGGAAGTAGGAGGGAAAGGGAGGAGGGGTAGGGAGGGAAAGGAGGGAAAGGTGGGAAAGGAGGAGGAGGGAGGAGTAAGAAGGTGAGCACTGTGGCCAAGTGACCCACACCCATTATCGTGCAGTCA
The DNA here is from genome assembly GCA_949987565.1 of Luidia sarsii. NCBI lineage: Eukaryota > Metazoa > Echinodermata > Asteroidea > Paxillosida > Luidiidae > Luidia > Luidia sarsii. The sequence goes on from OX465101.1 coordinate 35,578,643, forward strand.
AGCGAGTTGACCGGGTTCCTCCAGTAGTACACAGCTATCCCGTGGCCAGTGCTACTGTGCTAAGGGCATGGAAGACGGTACCTTGTGATGCGATGAAGCAGGAAGATGACCCGCTTGCTCTCTATGGTCACGTCCCGGCTGAGCTTGACCAGGCGCTCGTGGCGGTCATGCTTGGCATCCAACTCAGACTGGAACACCCTGAGGTCATAGAAAAAACACCAATCCCATCATTTCATTCATTTTTTTTTCTTGTTCTCATGGACTGCAAGCACGTTGACAAACCCCCCCAAAAGACATAATTGAAGCGATACAAAGTGATGCCTTTGAGAAAAGTCCCGCTACGAAACATCAGGCCCCCCTAAAATGTTTGAGATTTGCATTCGGGTCCCTTTAATCAGTACGTTTTACTGTCATATCAAAATAGAAATTGGAAAAATTGGCAAAGAAATTGTCCAAGTCTCGGTCCGGCAAATGTTTGGTTTCCTATAATGAAAAAATGAAAAAAGAGGACAACAGGAAAGGAAATCTGGTGAGACTTGGATTTGAACCCGAGCCTCTGGTTTAAAGCCCCTACACAACATTGGTCGAGGTCAAAAAATAGCATCCATACGTTGTCTGACCCAACATTATGCATGACATAGCACACCTGTGAAAGTTTCAGCTCAATCCGCCAACCGAGTCTCGAGAAAATCATGAAAACCGCTTCATTTGTTTCGCGAAAACGCAGCATTCAACGCCGTACTGTTCCGAAAAATAGTTTAGATCTCGGTGAGACGTAAACTATTTCTTTTACTCATTTCTCCCAAAATACAACATTTTAGGCAGAAAAATTTCAGTGAGAGGTTTCTACTATAAGCATCTCCAAACTGTATTTATAAGTTTCATGTAAATCTGTGAACATTTCTGTCTTTCGATCTTACCAATGTTGTGTAGGGGCTTTAACATGAAAGCAGTTTACCAGCTGAGCTATCCGGACCAGGGTGGAGGGGGATGCCAATCAGAAGTACTGTATGTAACCATCATCTGGTGTATATTGGTAGGGATCTCACATCTCACACACTATTTGTTTTTTAATTTGAGAGTGCTTATCGATTCTGATTACTGATGATGCTCCCTTTGCAGATAAGATATTTGAAGTACATGTGAATACAAACAACTGTTGCAAACTGCTCAGTGCTCACTGACTATAATGACCTGCAACCCATAAATCTCAGAAAATCTAAGAAATCTCTGGAATGAAATTCATTCATTTTCTTTCATTCATTCATTCATTACGGTTTCTTTGAAAGAAAACATCCAACGCAAAGTCACATGACTAAAAGTGTTTGATTTAAAAAAAAAAAAAAAACAATTTAAAAGTTAGAAGGCCTGATGTTTCGATCCTAGCGGGACCTTTCTCAAAGGCTTTCTCCTTTGAGAAAGGTCCTGCTAGGATCAAAATACAGAGATATTTGACAATGGTATGAAGTCAGAACGAGCACAACTTTTTTTCCTTTCTTCCCTTGAAGAAAAACCTGATGACCACAGCCACAGGTTATTTATGCCTTGGCTCCATAGCTCTATGCCACACCTGAATGATTTGATGACTTCCAAGTTTTCGTCCACAGCAGGTCTGGCTCCCTTGCTGGCCTTCTGGCCTGCTGACCATGGCTCTACACCCTGGGCTCTTTTCGTGGGTCCTGGATGAAACAGTTCACGTGGACATCACATTATTCTGAGACATAGTTTTGACATTTCCTCTTACTTAAAGGGATAACACAACATTGGTCAAAGAATAGCATCCGTACGTTGTCTGATCCAACATATGCACGAAATAGCCGTATTACTATAGCACACCTGTGAACATTTCAGCTCAATCCGCCAACCGAGTCTCGAGAAAAGTGAAAACTGCTTCATTTGTTCCGAAAAATCGTTTAGATACATCGAGACATAAACAATTTCTTTTACTCTTTTCTCCAAAAATACAGCATTTTAGGCAGAAATACTTCAGTGCGAGGTTTCTACTATAACTATCTTCAAATGGTATAAGTTTCATGTAAATCTGTGAACGTTTCTGTTTTTCAATCTCACCAATGTTGTGTAACTTGTGTAGGGGTTTTAATAAGGAATGTGGTTACACTAGCAAACTGGAAGGAAGTGATCATCACGACTACGCTAGTAAGTGAGTTTGAAGAGCTTTGCCATGTTGAAGACTGTAGCAAGTAAGGCACTAATTAGTAATACTCATTTAATAGTAAATGTAGCCCTTGAACTCCTTTTTTGACAGTTTGAATATTTTGTATGATGATCACAATTGTTTAAAACGAAGCTAGAAGTAGAAGTACAAATACCACAGTTTACAACTTTGTAACTGTTCTTGGTAACTACCGGTAATATCTTTCTTTGTTGAATGGAATAATCAAATTTACAACGATTTTCTCATGGGTTGGTCATGTTGCCATTGCCTATTTGGTTAAAGACATAGCATAATATTGCCATGTAATATATGAATAACTACATCCATGTATTATTCACAATAACAATATTCAATAACAATAACTGAATAAGTTACACAACAATTTGAACAATGAAATTGAAATTGTTCTTGATGACATTTGAATTGACATGCAATGGACTAGTAATACTAGTAATACTAGTTCATTCATCACTACCTCAATAAGACGGTACTCCATCATTGGGCATTCCATTGGCATACGCAATGGTATTGTTTTACAGCCCTTTTCATCTTTTCTTGCTACTCTTACTCTATATTCTCTCCTCTTAATCTATCCAACTATTCACTGTGACCTTTTTCAATTTAGCAATATTTTTTTCAAATAATTATTTTTATATTAATTTATACTTATTTATTTATTTTATTTATATTAATTTACTTCATATAATTTATATTCGCAGCTCGATGCAGAGTGACAGGTCAGGTCTCTGGCTAGTTGCGGAGACCTGAGGGAGGATGTAGTCCGAGTAACTTGGACCCGACAAGTCACCCTTTTTTTATCGAATTTTGAAATTTTGAGTTAATCACCCGAAACTCAAAATTTCAAAATTCGATAAAAAAAGGGTGACTTGTCGGGTCCAAGTTACTCGGACTAGGGAGGATGAGGGTTATGGTTACCGCAACTAGTCTCTGGCCACAGCAATTGTTTTTGCTTTTGTCTCTCCCTTGCCCATCTTGTAATTGTATGTGTTGTAATTTGAAAGGCATGAATAAAATAATAATAATAATAATTCTTATGGGGTACGGTGTAGGCCGCAGGAACTCATTGCAATTAAAAAGCCGATTTGAGCTCAAGCAACTTGACTCAGGGGTGCTTGAATCACAGACTGCCGTTCTGAGCTGCGCATGCATGTATGTATTAAACTATTATTGTATAAACCAAAGTGTAATAATAATCTACCTCTGGGAGTGTTACCTTCCTCCCTCCGACGATCTGAACGGACCATTTTTTCTCAAGAGGTTTAACTCCTGACTCCTGAAACTATGCTTTTGGGGTTTAGTAATAGTAGTACTAGTAGTAGTGAGTAGTAGTACTAAAAACTACTATAAAGTAGTACTAGTGAGTAGTGTAACTTGCCGATGACTACCACAGTGTTGCACAGTGCCACAGTGCCAGTTCCATGCCTTGTTATGATAAGAGTTAAGACTTCCTAGACGTTTTTCGAGTCGTCTTTCAAACTCCACATAAAAAGCGGGCAATTTTTCTGTAAAGTAATATGTTGCGTGCGATTTTGTTTTATTAAACAACAGCAAAAATGACAATTTTTCTGGCAGTATTAACTATTATTGTGAAACTATGTCTCCTAAAATTGACCCTGGTCACTGGATTGTTTCTTAGCAGTCTCGAATCGAGCCTAACAGTAACAGCATTGTACATTTCGGAGAACCTGAGACGTCTGGAGACCAGGTAGGGGACGGGAACCAGCCTAAAATTCGAAGCGCCCGCACAAACAGCAACAGAGGGCGCACTAGCAGATTTTAGTCATCGAAATTATCACACCGGCGGTGTGCATGCAGCGAGCGGTGATGATCTGAACAATCTCAGCGAGCACTGTACTTCAGGCTTGATGCCGATTTGTTTATAACGGGAAACTGTTGTCTGCCTACTTCTTCTGTGATTCACCGAGGATGAGCAGTCGGTAATCCTGTTTCCGAGGTGTCATTTCTGCGTAGAATCCACAGACAGATGATGGTCATCGCAGCTCGTGAACTACCCATCTGTGGCCTGTTGTGAGACTGAGAGCGAGCGTTGGCCAAACCGCCGCACCGTCTGGCCGGCCTACTGCTTGCTTCCCCCCTGCCCTGGCCCCTTTCAGTCCCGCCTCGGGCTTGTCTTGGCTCCTGGCCGGACCATCATTACCATGGCGAAGCAGTACGACATCCTGATCCGTATGCTGATGATAGGCGACTCGGGAGTGGGCAAGACGTGCATGCTCTGCCGGTTCACCGACGAGGGCTTCATCTCGCCGCACATCTCCACCATAGGTTCGTCCAGTGCAATCTGTTGCCGTGTGTTGTTAATTACATTTACAAATACAATACATCAATGATCAATACAATGATGTAATGATGAATGTACTTGTAATTGAGTACATGTATGTATAATAGTACTTTAATAGTGTAACTGAAACTGTAACTTGTAGTACAAGTTACAAGTTGTACAAGTTGTACATCAGGCAATTGAATTAGCCACTGTAGTCTGTACATGGAGCTATATCATACATGTTGTATTTCCTCCAATAACCGGTTTTCGACGATATAAGGACTTTTCTTCAAACTGAACAATGTGGACGAAAGTATCACACTAAAAGAGGTCTCAGTCACTTTCTCCACACCACAGACTATTATTAGAATAATTATAGAGAAGGTTGATCAAGCCTGTCATTTCGGTAAGATTACCCGCTTTTGTTGACGTCCGCGGCGCACCGCGCAGTAAGCACCGTCACCTATTTTCGTCAGTGGTGTTTAGTAAGGTGTCCCAGTGTAGCCAAACGCAAAATAAATTCTTAAATTAACTCAAAATGCTGTGTGGCACTATTAAATTCTTCCCTGTATGTTTTTTTGTGTTCATCTTTGTTTTTGTTTTTCCACACTGCTTCTAACACTTTCCTCAAATCATTCATAATTTATGCTTAAAACGTATTGGTCTTGTTGATGTCTTCTTTTGTGACGTTTAAAAAAAACTCCACAATCCTCTTTCTCACTGCTTCTTCAGTTATAACCTTTCCAAATTTCACTCGAGACACATTTCCTCCTTCTTGGTACTTTCTCTAGCTGCTCTTTTATTTTTTTCATTTTTTTAAAAAGCCTATTGGGCCATGTTACTTTTTGTCTTTAAATAATAATAAAACAAAATATTTAAAAAATTATATAAGCGAGACGCCCTATAGTAGCCTCCATAGTTTTTACCCAGAACGGACTGCCTCAAGTTGCGTGATATATTTTTTTTCTACGGATGTTTGGGTTTGTTATGGTACACTCAGATTTTTTTTAGGACCAACAATAAAGAAAACTGGAGCTTCGAAGCAACTGCCAATTTTGTACCTAGGAAAATAGACCCCTAAAGAGCAACTTTTTGAATAACACGAGTTTGGCCTACTGGAAAAGCCTTAAATTTCCACATTTTCGGTGACGGACAAGAGCAGGAAACCAACTGTAAGATATGAAGTCTGAGATCGTTATACGGAGTTGTTTTCATAGTGCGATGTGAGTTAGAATGCTAAGCGTCGAAAACGTGTAGCGTCGAAAACGGGGGTTCCCACGATTCATATATGGTCTGTACAATGACTCACTGTACACTCAGTCTGTACAGTACTACTACGAGTACTAGTCCGACTAACTTGGACCCTTACACTACAGTTACAATAGCCCTTTTTAAAAATTTGGAGGGGTTGGGCGATCCTCCAAATTTTTAAAAAGGGCTATTGTAAGGGTCCAAGTTACTTGGACTAAGTCTGTACAGTGTGTTAATGACAGCAAGCCTCACGCTTAAGGTTTTTGTTTACTAGCCTACCGGGCTAGTAAATTGAGTTTTTTACTAGCCTGTAACAAGTTTTACTAGCCCTGTAAAATTAATATTGAATTTAAAACAAGATTATCAGGTCAAGTAAAACAAATTATTAGTTTCTTCTTTCTCATCCCCGCCTGCATAATTTTTTGCCACCACACCGCTGTCTACTTTTTACTAGTCCGCCGGGCTAGCAAAGTGGGCCATTTTACTAGCCCGCTGCTGTTTTTACTAGACCGCCGGGCTAGTGCTAAGGTCGAGCCCTGGACAGTCACACTCACCGTGTGTATTGTACCGGTACCACCAGTGGCCCGGTAATAAATTGTATGTTAATTATTATCATCAATAAATAATTAGTGTATTAATTATCCTAATTATGGGCCTAATATTAATAAGTAATACAGTAAGTAATATAAGGGAGTTGTGGTAACTGTAAACCTCATCCTCCCGAGGGTCGGAGACCTTCAGGAGGATGAGGGTTACGGTTACCGCAACTAAAAATTATTTGCATCAAATTGCATGATGTCACTATTACTACATGTATTAATTAAGGTCATGGTTACAAAATTATGAATATAGATACTCAAAAGTCAGAGGGCCTGACATTTTTATCCTAGCAGGACCTCTCTCAAAGTCAAAGGCAAAGTGAGAAGGATATACACAGACAGTTGGGGGAAGGAAAGTCCTGACAGACAGGACAGAGGAAGGACAAAAGGGAAGGGAGTGGGATGCAGATGTACACCAAGGGAGGGGAGATCAAAGGAAAAACAAACAAAAGGGCGGGGACTCGGGGAGGATCAAAGGGACAGGAGAGAGTTTGGAGATCAAAGGGGAAAGGGACAAGGAATATGAAACAAAAGAGGGATTAATGAAGTGAGGATTTGTCATTAGTCATTCCCTTCCTGAATGTTGAGATACTGTCTGAAGAGTTTTCGACATCACCTACATGTAAAAAACATTCATGAAACGAATGCACACCTTACATTTACATGTAGGTTCCTTATTTTATGCAAACAAATAACAGACAGACAGACAGACATGCCTCCAAACAAGGCTGTGAAATTTATAAATTGTATACACAGTAACACAAATTGTATGTACTGTACATGATTATGGTAATTGGGACATACATCGACTACATGTACACAAAATATTTAAATTATTAAAATAAAAAGTACATGTACATACAGTAGGTGCTCCAAAGCATGTACATGTGTACATGTACATACAGTAGGTGCTCCAAAGCATGTACATGTGTACATGTACATACAGTAGGTGCTCCAAAGCCACCCAGTGACCAGTCTAGATAGAAATAAACCCATACTGTAGTAACCTGCTACATGTACATGTACATGTTCGGAGCCATACATGTATACATGTACCCTCCCTGTCACCCACAGCTTACAAGTTCAAAGGGGTGCACAATACAGCATGTATATTTGGTCTCCTAAGTGGGCCCGCTCAGCATAAAATGAACACATGCACAAATCCCTGCACGGCCCACTTGGTCCATTGTGCATAGTGCATGCACCTGGACAATATCCCCCATAGTGCCTGCTCTCTGGGTCCTTTCATAGTGCAACGAATTCTCCAAATAGTTTCTATTCTGCAGTACAGGAGTAGGTTGGGCTCAACTCCCATCTTTTGTTGTTCTGTATTATCAGTGCCACCTTTATTTAGCCATACAGTACAGTGTATATTGTACATGTATGTCAAATCTGTATTTTCTCCATTCCCCATGAATACAGGCTGACTGACCCAAGACCTCTGACTTTAGTGAACAGGACCTTTGCCATGGGATCCGTTAACTACACATTTCTTACTACCGAGACCATTTTTTGCTTACAGCTAAAGCCATTGTGGCACAACATGATTGCCAACGTCATCAGATGTGGCACCTAGAAAGAGAGAGAGAGAAAGCCAAAGGAATTCTGTGCTGATCCGTTTTGCAAAGGAATCTTTTCTGGCAGGAACTGCTCAAATGCACTGGCCCCAAATTTGCATCAAGTGCTTACTGGTGAAATACACATGTATATTACACGCTTACCCGGTACCTTGAAAGGAGAGATTTTTCTGCAATCTGCATATCATTTAGCATGTTTTGACAGAGTCAAAACACTGTGCCCATGTGTGCTTCCATTGAATCATTTTGATGCTGAAATTCAATTTCATTGAAATCTTTGCACGCCATACATGTACATACTTGTACATGTGTGTGCATGTGCACATGTGCACATGCACATGTACGTAGTGTAGTCATGTACAGGTGCATGTACATGTAAAAAGATGTACACGTGTATGTATTGTAAACACATCCATCATGATACATTTGTGGATAAATTATAGGAAAAGTCTGTGTTGTTTTCTTTTTGTATGGTTTTACCGTTACGTGTAGCTTTTCTGCAAACAGCGATGGCGCTAGAGCCCAACTTTGTTGTTTGAATGAGTAATTTTTTTCAGCGTACTGGCACCCGTGAAAAATGTGGCTTTTGATAAATAAAGCAGGGCCTATATTGTTGATGGACAAGCCACTCCGTGCATTGACACAGTGTGAATCTCCATGGCACACTGATCATTGTAAACACTGTGCAATAAATGGAAACTACAATCCAGTTCCCGCTACCAGCATGCCTGGTAGTAAACACAGCCACATATAGCCAGGTAGAGAGCATGTTGATTTTAGGGTGTAACATGTGGATAGTAAGTAATCTGTAATAACTGATGACGTGCGGTAAGCATTGCTTCTAATGGCTGTTGTGAACCCGTATTCCAGGCAAGGTATATAAACACAGGTGGTTACGCCAGTCACGCAGACATGCACACAAAAAATATTGTTCTACCACAACCTCATTTACTGCACTGAACACAAAAATATCAGCCTGGGCCAATATCATAGAGCCGCTTAAGCGTGAGAATTTGCTAAGCATGAAAATTCTTCCTTGTCATGTTTGTGAAAACAGGATTACAAACCACGTTGAGATGTGATGACAATTGTTTTGGACTTGCATTCCACTCTTCTTTGCTTAGCATGAAACAAAAGCGAAGTTTGGGTTGGCAAGGTGATCCTATGAATCATGACTTTTTGTGCTTGAGCAAATTTTTGCCTAAACAACAATTTTAAAAGTCAAACGATTGCCACAGTTTGTGTGTTAAACCATTAAACATTCCAAAAAAGAAATCCTGGGAAGGTTTTAGCTCAAATGGTGATCTGAGAAAGTAGAAAAAGGCAACAAAAAAAAGGTCACGATTTTCGCACCGTTCTGTAGTGCAAGAAATAGTTTATTATTTGTCAATGTTTGAGTGATGATTTCTCGAGAAGTACAGCATCCCAGACTGTAAAATCTCAACATTTTGAGGATTTTGAGGATTCTATCATGACCATCTACAAAATAAGAAGGAAATCTGTGGACATTGATGTTTTCCGATCTTCCCTATATTGTGTTGGGCTTTGAATTGGCCCTGGGCAGATCAATAGAATATGTGACCCGGCACAGCATAATGAAGAATAACCCCAACTTTTGAGATTTTGAGATTTTCTAATGATGTGAAAGAGTATACCATTAGCTTTCAAATGATATCAAAAATATTTCCGTGTGAACTTTGTAAAACAAGGGGACGTCACTCGTTCATTTGGTACCAAACACAATATAGCAGCACCAGTCTAACTCCTCGAAAGCGGCCATTCAAAAAGGCAGTTTCCTGAACTTTACATTTTCATGAAAACAGTACACAAACACTTCCTTGAAATCCTCGTTTTTTCAACATTTAGAGACGGATTTTGGAACAATCCTTTGGACATAATATCCTCCAATATATAAAAAAAAATGTGTTTTTTTTTTTTCGAATTGAGAAGATACTTTGACTTCAAGCGTTGTTTACTCGAAAAGTGTTTTGGTGGGATATTCCTCATGTCTCTGTGCCGGGTCACATGTATGTGAGTAAGGGACCAGGATCATGACACGGTTTGCCGATTGTCAGATTTGATTTGACGGTTTGCATGGTGGCATATCATCTTCCAAGAGATAATGCACGGTGTGTCACTGCAAACCTTCCACTCTCCTTTTTGTCAGTCCACATGCACGGTCAATTTACTTTGGAACAAACATGTTATCACACGGTCAAAGGTACAAATGTAGATTTTCAGGCCAAATTGATCACAACTTTTTTGAAGGCTTGCCCGTAACTTTTCCTCAGACTACCGGTATTCCTTCCACCAGTCAGACTGCCAGCATAAATTCCCAGGTGGCCAAATGGATCATTTAATGGTTGAGTGCACACAGCAGCTTTTGCCATAATCTTAGAGTGACAGTGCACGCGAATTGGGGGAGACCTAAGATAATACAATAGGTTAAATCTACATGTACTGTAGGTCTCCTCAGGGAAATTGTAAAGGTGTATAAATACACCTGTCTCCACAAGGTTTTCACGAAACTGATATTTGGAAATAACTCAAACAACGGGAAATTTGTGATGGGTAAGAATCTGTCGCAAATTGAAGTGTTAGGCCCCTATATAAAAGGGACTTATGGCCTATTGGTCCAAATTTCTACCAAGCTAAGTGAGTGGAGTGGTTCTGCGTTTTTTTACCATTCACTCAGTGTTTTCCTAAGTTGGGTCTTGAATGTTTTCTTTGAATGGTCGCAGGCAAAACCATTGAAATGAAAGGATATAACCTGAATCCTGCAAAATCCTGCTATCCTACCTTGTTCAAAGCTCCATGTGACCTGAATCCTGCCAAATCCTGCAGTACTGGCTACTGTGGACCACTGCCTGAATCCTGCCAAATCCTGCACTGAGTTTATGGAGTTTTAGTCCACATTCTAAACAAAGACTTTGTTCAGCTTAGAACAATGGGCCCTTTTTCGAACGGATAATCCCTTGACAAAAGCCACAACAATGTCGGAATTGTTACCAGCATCCTGCATTTTCCTATAGACAAAATCGCCTTATGCCCTCAATCCTGCACATTCCTACAGTGTGTCAACTCTCATGTGCCCTCAATCCTGCAGAATCCTTCTCCAGCACTTTGATAGTAGTAGCCTGTATCCTGCAGAATCTTGCAATGTGTCAAGTCTCATGTGCCCTGAATCCTGCAGAATCCTGCAATGTGTCAACTCTCATGTGCCCTGAATCCTGCAGAATCCTGCAGAAGGCAAATAGGATTCTGCAGGATTTGGGATGGTTAGGGTTCTTAATACAAATGCATATATATACATGTGTGTGTAATATGAGACTGCCCTGTTTTTAATTTAGAAACTGACGAAGCCTATGCATACATGTACTGTCTGCAGCTTCCGCAGTCAAATTGTCAAATTAGTCTGTGGAAGCATTTATAACAAGAACTAACCTGAATGTACACACAATAAAATGAAAGTCTCAGTCATCATGGAAATCGATGGACAAATGTACTGGTCAGTCAGTCCAGTTTGGGATGGCCTTCAACTTGCCCAAGACAATGGACCTTTCCCATGAAATTTGCAAATAAGAGCTGGCGCATGCGCTTTACTAAATTGGTGGGCAAACGAGTGCGCGTTGCGTGCAGGTTTCGAAATACGTGCGCAGGAGACGCTGAATAGCCAATGACCGCACGCCAAACTGTGAGTGAGAAGGAACGCGCGCACGCCCGTGGAAAACTATGATTGGTTGGCAGCCCGCTTGCCCACCAATTTAGTTAAGTGCATGCGCTAGGTCTAATTTGCATATTTCGTGGGAAAGGTCCATTACCTCCAACATGTCACTGCTGAATTTGGACATCAGTTGTAAACCCTCATGAAATTAACTCTGGGGCTTATCAAGTTTTCAACCATTGGACAGCTGGAATAAAAATGGAAAGCACATGTACATGTATGTACTATATGTATACAAAATGTTGTATATAACATGTACAGTATAAACATGTACACATGTGCATTAGCAATGTTGACAGCTTGCAACGTAATCTCTTCGGAAAAAAAAATTGATCCAAATTCCAGAGTGTATTTAGGCGTATTGTCTGTCAGCCTTGCCTATAAAATGCCTCTTGTCCGGGAAGGCCCAGAGGTTGAGTACAATGGTGTAATTAGTAGTTTGAATATGTGGCCAGTTTCCATGTTTAACAACAGGGATCCATGCTTTTTGATCAGGTTTGGGTAGTTTCATCATTTTCGATGTAATTTTTCATCATTTTTGCCGTGCAGGTATTGACTTCAAAATGAAGAACCTAGTTCTAGATGGCACGCGGATTAGGGTGCAGATTTGGTGAGTTTACCTGTTTACGATGATGAGCACTAGTTTTGCCAACCATAAACGAAATAGTAAACAAAGTACAGTATGTTGCAAGCAAAGCACTAAGTAATTGACTCTGTCTACCAGCTGTCCTCCTTTGTCCTGTCTCTTTCATCTGCCTCTCCCATTCCTGGCTGTTTTTGTCCTTGTCATTTCTGCCTTTGAGAGAGGCTAACAACCATATCGCCATCCGGTCATTCCATAATCATGACCAAACTCAGGAGAGCTATCGGGGCAAGGCATGGCGGTCAGCGTGATCGGAGATTGCCTTCCTCCGTCCTCACTCATACACATGTCATACTTTGCACTGTCTGGTTTGTCATGGTAACAGGGACACAGCAGGCCAGGAGAGATATGACACAATCACCACACAATACTTCAGAAGAGCCCAGGTATTTTCCTTTTTTAATTATACTACATGTTTTTAATGGGTGCAGATTCTTTGAGTCATTGATATTAAATGAATGGCTTTTCCAAATTTTTGAAAAGCCATTTGAAAAGCCATTCATTCAGGGTTGAACTTTAGCAGTGGCCTGATGTCTAGATGACAGTTAAATGGTCTCTGCAATAAATATCAAGCTCAATTTCTGCTGTCAACTAGTGTACAAACATTTTGGCAAGCTTCTTTTTCTTAGTGGAGTCAGATATTGGTCATCGTTTTTACCTTTAAAAGTATCCTTATACAAACGAGGGCGCTATAGTAAGGTCATGCCAGGAACCCACAGTTGTAGATTATTAAATCCCTCTGTATTAGGTTTGATGAAAAATTCCTTTACTAAATGATTATGAAGCATACATTTTGGCAGTAAATCAACAGGTTTAGGGATACATGTACATTGTACAGTACTTGTAGGTCTGCAGGAAAAACCTGAAATTGTCAGAAACTTTTGTACATCTTTTGCATGATCCTGTGATGACATCACAAATTTGCTCATGAATATTGAACTTCTCATTAGCATGAAACTGAAAACTTGCAAATACATGTACACCCCCAGAATGAGTGTGAAAAACAATTAGTGGACAGTGAGCAATAATTGCAAAACAGTTCTGTAGCATGGATTTAAGTGAGAAAATGTTAATGCAGAGACCCTTCAAAGCTTGGTCCACCGACTAGTGTATTTGATCCCTGCCATATTAAACCATCAGCAAATTACACTGTATGTCTACTCTTTGCTTTGTGGTCAAGTTAATGGCTTGGCAGAGATGCAGTTGGGCAGTAAATCCAGGTACGGGGGTTGTTTTTTATGGTTTTTTTCTGTTATGCTCCCATCAAGTGCCTAGTAAGCTTACCAATCCTCTGCTTAGTCAGGCAAGAAAATATTGGGTAATAATAACATTGTCCACATGTAGTTCTTGGCTGGTAACAGACTGGTTGTATGTAACTTAGATACTTGTGAACTTTTTTTAATGCCGTTACTCACTGTTTGAAGGCTGTGTCTGAATTCATTGGCCTGCCATGGCTTCAAATAGCACACAAGCTTATGGAAGCTGTTGGTTCCTGGCTACAGGCATTTTGCATAGACTTGTGCGGCATTCTTGACCAGCCATAGACAACGAATTTGGACCTAGCCCTAGTTTGTCCCAGCCATCTCACAGTCATTGGTTCCAAACCACTTCCCCCATTGGGTGATTTGTCAACGAGTTTTGAGGAGAGTCGTCAGAACTTCTTCCCATCGTGACTACCGAGGTTACATTATGGCACCTTCCAAATGTGCAACAGTTGACAATCAAAATTTTCTCCTTTTCCCCCTCTACATAGGGCTTCATGCTAGTGTATGATATAACGAGTGAAACCTCCTTTCTCAACATTAGAAAGTGGATGGCAATGGTATCCGAGGTAAGTTAAAACAACGTCGATTGATGGAAAGTGCTTTATCAGCTCGTCCACTACTAAGAAGTATTTGGATGATAGCACAATGTTCGGAGGGCCTGGGAATGTCTGATGTACATGTACATGTATGTCTAGAACTTACCAGGCGGATTATGAGCCCCTGGATCAGTCTAGTGCACTGGCCTTGTCCCCGTTGCGCAAAACCTTTCAAAGAAGCTTGTTGTTTGTTACTGCGGCTTGTGTTAACTCATTCAGTACAGCGTATTATCTCTTTAAACTGCTGTATGGTCAAATGTCTCCCTTCTGGCATTAAAACATGTGTATTTATAAGGAGGCCAATCCCAGACTCCGAGACCAAGGCTTCATTTCCCTTAAAGGACCGCACTTCTTCTTGAAATGATCAACCCTTGGAGAATAGGAGGACAGTTTGGCAATGATACGTTTCTTCTCTTTGATGTGACCGTTTGTTTGGTTGCTTGCCCTCCCTTTCCTGTGACTAGCACGGGACCCAGGATCTAGACACCTGTATGTTTTTGGTCGGCAACAAAAGCGACGCAGAAACGCTGAGGACAGTTTCCATGGAGGAAGGGGAAAAGGTAGGCATGATGGTAGCTCGGGACGGAGAGAGGCGGCGGACCAAAAGCTGAAAGACCCCAAAGACTCGCTTCAAATCAAATCAGATTGCACTGGAGAGACTATAAGCGGTTTGCGGGTACACCGTATGCAAAGGGTCTCCTTCCAAGAGGTGTGGTTCTGTGAGCCAGGATTTCCTGTGAGTCTCAGTTGGCAACCAATTGCAGAATGAGCTTCTAGGCATATTGTAGATGCGCTATGTTGTTCAGGTTCCACAGGTCACAGATTGGATAGATAATGGGTCTAAAGCACGGTGTAAGATACACATGTCCATGACGAAACGCACAGTAATATACAAGGAAAGATACTGTATACTGCACTTTGCACGTGTACGGTGCTACTTTGTGTAGAGTTTTTTGTAAGCATGATCTTTGACCCCTGAGCCTGAGGCGGGAAGTTTTGGAGACAAACACCTGAGGTGGTCCATGAAAAGTACGTGGTGGGCTGTCTCACAGTATTGATATGCATGGGAAATCCTGCTGTGAAGAACCAGTGAGTATGCCTCCGACCTCCGGACAGCGAGGGCATCCCGATCCAAATGATTAATTCTTCACTCACAGCTTCCTCTCAGAACCAACACAACCTACACAACTTACTCGTTATACATTCAGTCACTAAAATGATAAAGTACTACTTTCATCACGCACATTTTCAAATGGTTGATACATGTAGTTGTAAATCATGTAGCAGCCTGTTGTAAGCATGCTGCAACCTTCACTTTTTTTCTCTCAAAAGCTGCCCAGTTGAGCCACCAGACTTTCATTTCAAATGGCCTATGGCGGTATTCACAAAGTGCACAAGATTTGTGGTGACCCTCATGTGTTTAAATCCCCCTTGGGAGCCAGTGTTGCTCAGAGAAGAGCCAGTCACTTTACATTTTGAGTTGCCAGGGCAGATCAGCGCAAACTGTTTCTGATTTCTTGTGTACCGGTATGTTTTTTCACTCACAGTTGGCCAAGGCAAATGGGATGGGATTCGTTGAGACCAGCGCACACAACAGCTCCAACATAGATGAGGTAAAGTGAGTCACATTTCCCCCCTCCGACAAACAAAGGACAGCCAAACTGACAGGAGAATAGCCAAGACAATGTGTCTGGACAAGGGCCTTCGGTTTCACCTATTGGGGCTCTGTCCGTGGCCTTGTCTATTTCATTGCCTACTGTATTGGCTGAGATTGTCAGCGGAAAAGTCCCCACTATGCCGCCATCTTAGTGATGATATTATCTGGTTATCTCAAACTGCTCATGTTCATCTGTTAAAACCCTAAAAACGGAAGGGTGCCTGCACCCCTGCCGTGAATCTCTCGGTCGCGTAAGCGCTCACTCGCAGTCGCACAATTTGTCGGCCTTCAGTGATTTTCAGGAATTGACTTTGTCGGTCACTTACAATTACATGTACATGTACATCCCTGATAATGGCATATCACAGCTAACGATGGGTTATCCATCGTAAGTTGAGTTATGATGCACTGTAAGGCTTTGTGAAATCCACGCCAGATATCATTACCCCCGAACAGCATGAAAGCTTGGGGGGGGGGGACTTAAGTCTACCATAGGAAGCTACATGTACATGTCATAGCTGCCAACCATTCCTATTTTGGAGGAATCATTCCTCTTTTGTGGTAACAATTGATCACTTTTTACAAGCTCTTGACAACAGATTCCGTTTTTGTTTGGCTTGGAAATATACAAGTATTCCTATCTAGTTTGCTCTGTGATTCCTCTTTTTTAGCAGAAGTATTCCTAATTTCCATTAAGATAGGTTGACAGCTATGACATGTAATCAAATACAACTTTGTCACTTACATGTATCGCGATAATGCTTCCTTCAGGCAACTGTCTCTTCCTCTTCTTCTTCTTGTTTCCCCCCCCAAACCAAAGGCGTTCATCCTGCTGACGCGACAGATCATGCGCAAGCGGAAGAAGTCCATCGAGAGACAGATGGAGAATATACGACTGTACGCCCGGGAAGACAGCCGTGCTGAGCTGGAGGACCCTTCGCAGGGAAAGTCAGCCTGCTGCTCATGACCTCTGAACAAAAAAAACCACAACAAAAAATCAAGCGATCAATTTAAAAGAAAGTCCCCAAATTCCTACATTCCAAATCCCTGCCCTTCCATGCGGTATAGCATCTCTCACTCCATTACCATCAATGCCCTGTCGGTGGTTTTGGAGGGAATTTTTTTTATTTAATATCAATGAACACTTTTGATATGGGCCTTATCTCATAGAATTTGTTGCAGGAAGACTCTGATGCAAATTAATGTTCAATCTTTATCATTCTGGAGCTGACAGGGAACAATCCAAACGACCCTTTAGCACTGTACATGTTTTTCTTTCATTAAAGGTATACAGAAATCAAAATTAACTTGGGGTTAATTAAATCGGTATTGTTATTAAGCCCAAAGTGTCTATCCTTTTTGAGACCCAAAATGGTTAATTTAGCCAAAAAAATATATATTTTGGTCCAAAAATTGTGCCCACCCCCAACTTTGGAGACGAACGTACTACGTCACATAAAGAATTTGTGGTCAGCCTTGAGGTCGTGTGCTTTGCACTGGCCCTGCATTGTCTCTATTGTCTATCAGCCGTAAACACCGCACTGTCACATGTGCAGTAGCGCACTTTATCGTCTCAGCATGGCAATCGCCTCACTCGGCTGCTTTTGGTCACGTGATCACAAACATGGACTTTTTTCAATGTTTTGGGGGCGAAAGTAGGTGCTAACATTACAACAACAAAAAAAATCCTGTATTGATTATATTGGGAACATTACCTAAGGAGAGTTTTTAGCTCTTTTTCAAATCCTATTTCTGTCGACCTTTAACCACTTCGCGCCGGGACCTCCGAATCCGGAGGTCAATTGGATTGCCTTTGCAACGGGGCCCTCCGAATCCGGGCACCACTATTGTCCACATTCTAAACAAAGACTCTTTTCAGCTTAGAACAAAGCAATATGAATCAGTACAAAGACCCTTTTTGACGCACGTTGCCACATGAATTGCAAGATTAGCAGCAGTAATTGTGCAATTGTGGGACTTTTACTGTGGAGGATCGAGGGATACCGCGCTGCAGCTGAAAGCACGCGGGGGACATTGTCTTTGCATGCCACACAGCCCAACGGTCGTCGGTCTGGCATTGGAATTCCCCCCACATTCTTTACCGTAATCTGTACGCTCGTTTGTGGCCGACCAACTCGAAGATTTGACTGCCTTGAGTGGAGGCTGGAGTCTGCGGTCAGGGATTGTCAGCAGCGTACACGCACCCACACACACACGTCCGTTACGGTCCATTGACGACGCACAAAGGGCCCTTTTTCGAACGGATAATCTCTTGACAAAAGCCACAACGACGTCCGAATTGTGCCAGGTTTTACTCTCTTGTACCCATAGTATACCCTTATTGATATATTTCACAGAAATATATTGTTCCGATTGTTTTAGGAAGATTTTAAAATGATGCATTGTTCAAAAACCCCCGTATGGCGGTCATCGGCGCTGAAAAACCCCCCGGCGCGAAGTGGTTAAGGGCAGAACAGAGGGTATTTTATGAGCAAATAGGCTGGTACCCTTATTTCTGATGCAGACATTGATGTAGCTTATCACTTGGCACACAGGGGTGTTGACCAAGATGGCGGCCCATGTGTCACTAGTTGGGTGCCATGTTGATATGCAGGGAATAAGCAGTGCAATGAATTCCCCCTCTTTTTCCTTGAAAACTATAACAATCAAAAAGGATGTAATTTCTTAATATTGTTAAGAATATGATGCTAACATTGTGTAATTCCACAGTGAAAATGTGCTTAAAGAGAAAAGTCTAGCTTATCAGGGGTCAGTTTCATTGGACAGTGCAATCGGGCAGTTACGGTATACCTTAGTGGATGCTGATGGTGGATAAGTCATCATTGGTATAGCGCCCTCGTGGAAATCCCACAGTGCATGTTAATGCAGTGTCTGAATTCACCGATAAGACTAGGATATCTATGGAGACTGCCTGCAGTCTCTAGCCAGTTGTTCCCATTGACTCGTGTGTAAAGTGAAGTCATAGCCAATGCATTTTGACACTTTCTAGTCGTAATTCATTGGTAACGGCTACAATTTACACACGAGCCTATGGAAGCCACTAGCCAGCAGCACATCCGTATTAATTTCAGGAACAGCAGCTAAATGTAACCTTATGAGTGGTTCTGTACACTTTGTGAAGTTGCATTCAAGATATGCTCTGCACTACAGCACATGGGCATTGAGCAGAATTTGTCAAGCAAGTTTTGAGCATGTACTGTACAGTGTATGTGCCCCAAAAGAAGTTTTGTAATGATATGTTACAAATTGATAACCATATTGCTCTAACTAGCGAGTTTGAATTCCAAAGGGGATCAGGATGCATTGAGTTTGGTAGCCTTGTCCAAGGCGTTCTTTCAGGTACGGTTCCAGGCAGAGATCCAGTCCAGCCAAACACAAGCAAACCGTACCACGGCGCAATGTCACTACCACGCCTGTATCCAAGCCATACACGGCACGCAGACTGCGCCGCTGCCATTCCACATGCAGTCCCCATTGTGCATACACGTGTACGAGCGTGTATGCAGCCGTCCCGACCATCCTCGAGTAGTAGCAAGACCAGGAGAAGGCTCGCACACAACATACACACATGCAAGCTACCGGCAGTGGAAATGGTGCACGGCATGCACAACCTATGAGCGGAGAATGGGACTGCAATTAGGATATTACGGTATTCAGTGTTGAACAAGGCACCACAGAGTATTTTGGAAGGGCAGATTTAGATTTCTAAATCGGCGCCCAAAGACTTGACCAAGGCTATTAAAATCTTCCGTCTCCTATCTTCTCGTTGTTGTTTTTTTTAACAATGAGGTTGTGCACTTAGAATTCTGGCCCAATTTCATAGAGCTGCTTTAGTGCTATTAAATTTGCTGAAGCATGAAAAGCCTTGCCTTATAAAATGAACTTGCCAGCCAAAGTTCCAAAAGTATCATATACTAAACACCTAATATCCGACTGCAAGAAATATGACTGGCAATTTCGTTTTAACTGAGGCAGAATTTTCCTGTTTTGCAGCAAGTTTTCTTGCTTATACAGCTCTATGAAATTAGGCCATGGAGGCCTGGATTGTCTTTCAGTGGAAAATAATTGCTTATTATCTTTGTTAATTTTTTTGTTTAAAGCCATTTTGAAGCCGGATTTTGTATGAGCTGAAAAAAAAGTTAGTCTTTACTCTCTAATTTATGGTAAGGTGGTTAGGTGCAAGTTTTTTTTAGTCTGTAACTCATTCCAGAGATTCTTGTATTTCTAAATATATTCCCATGAATTAGGTTAATTTCCATATAGATTCAAAAATATTGGTCTTTGTAGTCTGTCACTCATTCCGTAGAATTTTTTATTTCTAAATATATTCCCATATACCGGTACTGTAGCAGGGTCATCTCCATGTAGATTCGAAAATATTTGTGGGATTTGTTTTCCTAACGATGCCATATTTAGGTATTCATTTTCATCCCGATAGCCACGGTAGATTCACTTTACACTTTTATGTGATTTGTATAAAAAAATATATTGCCAAAATAACAACTTTTTAAAGAAAATCAGCACAGCCAATATTTATTTTCTGTATAAATCTACTTACTGTTATTTAATCAACTACCAACATTTCGTCCAAATGTCGTATTTGCCAAATTTTAAGTCTTGCGACTCAATGCTCTTTTCTGCAGTATTTAGCAGAGGTAGCAAAATGTTGCGTACGCAACGTTTGAAGTTTTGTGAAATTGGCTGTAGGGCCCAAAGCCAGTCAAAGGAGAGAGTTCCATATTTGAATATCACCAAAAAGCACAATAACACTTATAATGTTAACTTACCTGGCAGTTGGTCACTAGATAGTTAACTTCAATATCAGGTCTGTAGAACTGAGGTCCATTTTCTTGAAAGTTGAAAGTGAGTTTTAGTGTTTTTGTATGGTTCATAGTAGTGTGTTACATTGTACACAGGCAGCCATTTTTTGTGTGAAGAATGGCATAGGTCAAAAGGTACTGGCTTGTATGGAGCTCCCCATACAGAATGAAACTGTGCTCATAATCACAAACCTGAAACTCATTTTCTTCCATAAAACTAGCCCCACTTTTGAAGAAAACCGATATTGTATTGAACTGTCTTGTGACAAAGAATTCCTTCCACTCAAAGGAGTCAGAAAAGGAAAAAAAACAAAATACCGGTACCTTCGAAAAACTGCTCCTTGCTGAATGAACTCTGAAGGTTGTTTTCCATTCCTGTCATTGACACACCTCTTCAATCGTGTGTTCTGGCTGTTACAAAATGCAACTTACTGGTGCTTTTTAACAAAGCAACTTTGGTATTTGCTGACTGTTTGTAGATGGTGTTATTTGTTATTTGGCCACGTTGAATAAGAATTGAGACAATTGAAATTGTTTCTTCGGCCCAAATCAACAGCGTAGACAGCCAAAGAACTCACTGACTACATGACCATGAAAATACAGACTTGTGAGGCATTTGAGACTGGTCCCATCAGAGTTGTTTGTGAATTGTGTTATAACTCTGCAGTGGGAGTCCAGGTATCTGTTCAGTCAGTTTTTTTATTTAAATACTGTCACCTAAAACTGTTGGTTCTTAGAATGATCAACATCATGACGTGGTTGCTCACGTTGATTAACCAGATTTTTGGTGATGTTATGATCGGGCAATTTCCATGAAAATTTACACTTTTCTCTGCAAGGCAGATAAAATAGTACTTCAGTACTGAAATTAACAGCTTTTAAACTGAGCAGCTCATATGGTAGACAATTATGTATACACTACATGTTTACGCAATTTATGTACTGTATTCCTTAAACATTCCTCACTGCAATCAGTGCTATCGTAACTACCGTATATCATACAACTACTGTAGTTGCCTCTTATATTTTCCAAATTGTCAAAATATTACATGTACAATATCATGTACATGTACATGTACTCTTAAAAATAAGTGGTTCATGCCTTCAACTTTTTAACATTACAGTTAACTTAATATATTGTGTACATAATATTTATTTCTATTAATTCAATCTTTATTCTGGTGGTGGTGAGAACCAGGAGTATGTGCCTTTTAGTTGCAAATAACTCTGATGCTCTTCCGTAACGAAATAAATCTGTCTTCCTCTTTTTAAAAAAGAAGAAAAACTATTTGTGTGGATTGCATCACAGATTCTTGAAATTGGTGGATTGTAATTTAATGAGGTTTTGCCCTTGCTCGACATGATAAACAGAGTATTCAGTGCTTTGCCCGGTGCCTGACATATTTTTATCAGGCACCGGGAAAGCACTGAATACTTTTTGGGGAGGCGGGCGGTCACCCATCCATGACCAGACCAACGGAGCTGACTTGAGCAGGGTTGACTCCATGGTGGTCGAGTTAGATCTGTCCTGGACCTCCTTGTTGGAAATCCCGTCTTGCCACTGCAAAATGCTGCTTTAATCAAACTTATATTAACTTGGGACCTTAGGACCTGCTTCCCCTCCCAACTCAAGATAAAATCTTTGCAATTTGTAAAGCTTCCAAAAAGTGAAATGAAGGTCAATGAAAGCCACTTGCCGAGTGCTTTCTGTGCCCCGCACAACCCTCCTTAGGCAGGATTCTAGTTATAGCAGCATCAATAGTTATTGGATAACTTTGGCTAGTCTGGGAAAGTCAGTCAAAGATCAAGGGATTTACCATGGCAATTATCCTCTTTGTTATAGAAAGATGACAACTGAATTTACCACCATGCCGAGAATGCAGTCTCAGGCTAGAGGCCAAGGATAGAATTACCACACAGATCAATAGATCAAACTATAATATGCATGTGGGTTCTGTGTGTGTTCTGTGGGGAAGAGCTCATTGCCCCAATACACAAGGACAACAATGATTACGAGATATGTCACTCAATACTCTGGTTTTATCGCATAATTTATTCACAGAGTCCAAGCCAACATGATGTGTGATGAAAAGCATACATTCATTCGACCCAAAGGTTTGATTCTGTTCTGGTTTGACAACGATGGAAACCACACAGTGCCCCTTAAATGTGGACACCCAGAGGGCAAAATAAAACCCGACGTTATTTGGTGCAAAGACAGAGTACGAGATTTTTTTTGGGGGGGGAATCTGTTCAACCCATCACCTCCCAATAGCAATCGGTGAAGATGTCATTAGTTGTAGACAGGGAGCCTGAGGCTTGGTGGCCTAGTGGACCATGACCGCTCTAGGAGTTGGAGTTGGGTCCCCTGCGCTTGCCGAAGGTGGGCACAATGTTGACAAAGCGGCGGTTGTACAGCATGCGACGCTTGGCCCGCCCCGTCTTCTTCTTCTTCTTCTCCTCGGCTTCCACCTTTGAGACAATCAGAGTGCACTTTGAGTCATTTCCACTTCTCAGAAAATTCAGTGAGGGCTGGCCCTGCCCTATGTCTGATGAAAAAAACAGGCGGGATTCGAACCCATGACTCCTGCTTCCTAGTGCAGATGTCTTAACCACCGAGCTGGTTGAGGTCGTGAGGCGGATTTGAATAATGTATAGCGGCGGGTACCGCGTTGCATCATAGATAGATATACAGTGTAACACGTTTGCGGCAAGGAGATGGCTCTCCGGTGGAAACGACATCGGACGGGTCAAATCATCTTATAACCAACCGATGATCTTTTTGACAAGAGGCCTTATTGTGTGGACTGGAGTTTTCAGTGAGAATTTCTTACAATACAATACAAAATGCATTCCATCAAGCAAATAACCAGAGAATTACAAATGGAATGCATCAAAACCACTGAGCCAAACTGGAAGCCTACCCAACATCAGGTGAAAGCTAGGGTCAAGCACCTACAACCTTCTGACCTCCATTCTTTCTCTCAAGCTTTCCAAATGCTCGACATGATCTTTCAACACTCCTCTGTTCTTGTAACTCCTGTTAAAATGCTTCCATACTGTAGCTGGTTACTTGTTTCGGGCAAATTGCCGCTGAAATCTAAGGATTGATTTTGCTGATTACCTTTGGTGTCTGTCCCTTCACCTTGCCAGCACGAGCCAGGGAGCCGTGAACCTTACCTGAAATAGTTTTTAAAAAAATGGTTGCACTTCGATAAAAATGGTTGCACTTCATCAAAGGCAGACTTTAAAACCTGTTTACATACAAGATATGCAATACCTGGGGTGGATTTCACAAAGCCTTATGATGCACCGTAACTCAATTTATGATGGATAACCTATCGTAATTTGTGACACACCGTATGGTCTCTGTGCATCGCTCATTGTCTTGCGATTGATCGTAAGTTACGATGAGTTTGCTGAAATTGACCACTGGTGTAGTAAGAAGGGTACTGACAATGGGTAAGACTCTGTTCAAGGCATCAACAGTCAACGTCAAACTCCAATGAACACACATGGCTCTGGTATTAAGGCTTCCACAGTGTTGCAAAAAACCCATTGAATTGTTTGCTTTCACGCACAGGAACAAAGGTCTTTGAAATACAGTGGAACATCGCTATATAACGGAGATCTCAGGATCCATGAAAATTGTTCAGTAGATCAGTTGCGGCCACAAAAGTCGGGAGCCAAAGTGCATGTTCATTATAGCCGAATGTTCGGTATATGTGCGGTTGTTACAGCGATGTTCCACTGTACATGTCAGTATATCTTATTTTGTCTGCCTTTGAGAAAGCTCCTGCAAGGTTTGAAATGTCAGCCCCTCAAAACCTTTGAGATTTTTTTTCTGAGCACAGTCCATCAACTTTGATGGCCCTCCTGCGGTTGAAAATGTCAATGAGATTTTGTTTCTCAAAAGTTAGAGGGCCTGACATTTCAATCCTAGCAGGACATTTCTCAAAAGCCTTTGAGAAAGGTCCTGCTAGGACCGAAACGCCAGCCTTTGAGAAAGGTCCTGCTAGGATCGAAACGCCAGCCTTTGAGAAAGGTCCTGCTAGGATCAAAACGTTAGCCTTTAAGAAAGGTCCTGCTAGGATCGAAACATCAGCCTTTGAGAAAGGTCCTGCTAGGATCAAAACGTTAGCCTTTAAGAAAGGTCCTGCTAGGATCGAAATGTCAGGCCCTATAACTTTTGAGATTATGTATTGCAGGTCATTCTAGTCAGTGAGTAGTTTGCAACAGTTTTTTAAATTAACTTAAGATTTTCTTTCTGGGTAAATTACTTTATCTCATCAACTCCAATGGTGATTTCACTCAAATCCCCCCCCCAACAGAAATCCTCCAATACTGGGCAAGGCACAGGGTAGAGGCTCCTTTCGCTCCAAAAAAAAAAACCTGCTGCTCACCTCCGAGCATGCGCACAGACAAGTCCAGAGTGGTCAGCTCTGGAATGCCGTAGGCGGCCAGGGTCTGCTCATCCTCCAGGACAGCGGCACCGGTCATCAGGAGCTGGTCAGCCACAGCGATGCCCTCCAGCGTCTCCAGTTGGAGCTGCAGGCCAAAGGTTAGGGGTCAGAAAGGTTCTCTTTATAAAACAGGGATGTAAGTGACACGGACAAAGCCATTTCCTAAACACCACTGAAGGCCAATCAAGCGTGCCAATAAAGGGTGCAGGCGCCCTTCAGTTTTTAGGGTTTTAACCGATGAAAATTGAGCAGTTTGAGATACCTGTTTGACATCAAATCAAAATAAGAAAATGAAATAATTAATAAAAAAAATATAAACAAAGGTAAACAAATTAAAATTAAAAATAAAATCACGCCATTTCTGGAAATCCAGAAAATTCCAGATGTCTTACATCCCTGTTTAAAGGCATGGTGCAGGGTTTGCTCTCTAAGAAGACTGACTCAAGACTAGATCCAAAACCAATCAGTTGACCATTATCACTCATTTAATGCCCTTTTGAAAAATGGCAAAGAAAACGTTGAGTGGACTAGGACTCGAACCCGAGACCTCTGGTTTTGCCCACAGTGCTCTAGTCTTACTATCTGAGCTATCCAGTTCTTAGATGGTGGCCTTAATGGGAAGATCCAGTCAGAGATTTCTTTGCCATTTTACAAAAATGTTTATTAAAAGTTTCCATCCATTTAATGCCCATTCATTTATTGAATGATTTCGAGTCATTTGAGTCACTGCCATTCGAAAATTGTATGCTCATACAGAATCTCTGATCCATTTCTGAGCTGTGGATTGAGAATACGCCATCCAGTCACCAGAGGCGTTGTGTCAGTGTGTCTTGCATGAGATCGACGTTCTTTTTCATCCAACTTCAATGTCTGCACCTGGCCCCAGCATTGCAATACAATAGATAAATGAGACTTAAGGCTTTGCATGGTGGGTGAATCAATATAGGAAGGTTTGCGGTGAACACCATGTATCAGGTCTCTTAAAGGAAGAGGTATGGTTCTGAAAAGAACCTGAGGGTAACCTCAGGTTCTTTTCAGAACCATACCTCTTCCTTTAAGAGACCTGATACATGGTGTTCACCGCAAACCTTCCTATATTAATACAATAGATGGAGGAACAAACAAAACTCAATCATGCCGAGGGTTTCGCAACTAGGAAACATGGCGCAACACTGTCGGCTGTGAAGCTGTGTGTCTGCATACAACGTGTACGTTCCCGGTACGAGTGCCAGCCAGCTTGACCTTAGTACGTATGCATAATTCACTTTGAGAAGGAAATGAGCAGTTTATGAGCAGTTGAATTAAATATGGTGGCAGGATGTTGTGTTATAGCTAAGGTATTTTTAGTGGTGGTTCAAATTTCACCAACAAGAAGTCGCTCTCGTGAACGAACCCTCGCGATTAGCAACTGCGGTCAAAATGATAGCAACAAAACTTGTATTACGTGTACTGTTAAATTAAATTAATCAATCACATTAAATTGATTAATTAATTAATCAAATTAACTTTACTGCAAGTTTTGTTGTTAGTCATGTACAGTGTTTAAATCATTAATAAACAAGTACACTAAACAACAAAACTTGAAGAATAATGTACATGTTTGAATTGACTGTGTGTGCACTCGGAACATGTGCAATGATTAGTAGACTTCCGCCAGCCCTTACAGTTGTTTTCTAACAGATAAACTAATGTTTATTAGTTATACTAGCGATGTTTCAATTATCGCGGTCAACCAAAGTGTATTTTTTTAGAATTGTAGAAAATTTGAGAAGGATTTTTCATTCATTTCTTGAGATATCGGAAGTTGGAAATTTCAAAATCGCTCCGTGCGGCCGCAGTAGATCGAGCCAAAATGACGGAGAAAAAAGTCAAACTAGCGTTTTTCGACCGCCGTCCAAATTTGTCAATTTTACCCTTAAATTGAAGCCTGTATTCTCTGCTTTTTATTCATACATTTTGTACTACTATCAAAATTAATAACGAAACAACATTCGGGGACAAACGAGGAAAGTAGCGTATTTTAGTTATGACCGATTTCCTTTCGCAACGTTACCGAGGTTGGCAAGTCGAGGTGTGGTTTCCGCCTCTAGGTAAAGCCATAGCGACACTACAGGAGCAGTAGGGCCGAAACCAGCCTACGCGCGGCACATGTGACATGACACAACACGTCTTTGCACACACTGTATACTGCACAGTGCACGTGCACAGCGGCCACATGGCTGCATACGAGTTACGACTACGATCACGCTGCGCTTCTCAAGCCTGATCAGAATTTCCAGTACAAGTATTAGCGAGACGGTTACGCTACAAAAAAGTACAATTTATTTTGCTACCGAAACCAAAAAATAGATTGGGATAATAATGGGGTGAACATAGTGCCGGTCGGAAGCATTGTTTTTCACCAGGAGTGGTGGACGGAAATTACCCGTGGTGGTCGGCCCCGTCCACCGCCGACCAGCGTAGCTATAACACTGCGGATGTTTGATATTCTTGTCTTTATAACTTGCTTTTCAGAACATGAGTGGGTAGTTTCGGACATATCACTCAGTGTGGATTCCCTTGGTGACTGGATGGCAAACTCGGTGTGAACTTGCATGCATTGTGATTGATCCATACTCTTATCATCTATACCCATGATGCTTTGCTAACGTCGAAACGGTTTACTGCATCATCTTGTTAGTTTGTAGGCAATGAAAAAATCAAACCGAAGCAACAATGTACATGTGCCACAACAAACAAAAGTCTGTTGATTTGTGTATTAAACACTTGTTGTTCTAACGAATACTTGCCTTGACATCGTGAATAGACTCAGCTCCAGTCACCTCAAGGGTGTGGATGGCTTTGCCTCGAACGAATAGCTGCATGTTGTTCCTGATAGGCAAAGTAAAAAGTGGAACATGGGAACAAAACAAAAGTTTCATGAACCTCTGAATTAACCAAAAATACTCATAGTACAATACAATAGTAATAACTTATTACTAAATAAAATAGAGCATTAATGATTCATTATTATTAATAATAACTAATGTTTTGAATTTATTTGACACTACTCAAAAACAATTCACAAATGGTGAAATTCCCCCTTCTCTCTATTCCTTAACAGATATGAAACTGACCAGTATGGTAAGATCACAATTGAAAATGAATACTTAGTCTGCCCTGATTCTGGCGGGTTATTTCACTTTTCAGTAACGGCGCCGTGTACTGTACTCACGCACTGGCACAGCGCATAGTCAGATCAGACCTTCGTGAGTGGCTTACAGCGGTGTGGAACATATTTTACTGTCTTATTCTGAATCAAATATTGTGATTTCCTCAGCGAGAACCAACGCTTAAGCTTACGATACGAAATCTTGAGTACTTAGATCATCAACTGACAAAATACGAGTGAAAACAACACTAAATTAAACGGCAAATAAAGACAAATTCTTAACAGAAAATTTCCTCACGTTGTGCAACTTTCACGTTGAACTAAAAGAGGGCGCTACATGTGCTGGGCAATGGACTAATGGGATAGATTACCAGTGATGAAAGCGTGGGCACCAGTTAGATGACTTCATGAATGGCATGCATAGAGCTCTATTAAAAGTTTTTTTATAGAGCTCTATGATGGCATGATATAGCGCCATCATCGGCCGTTCCGAAATTCATAGAAAGAAAAAAAACAAGATGGCGCTCTCCATAAGAACCTCGCTGCTCCCCAAATTATTTATCAAGAACGCCCTGAAATCGCAAATAATCGCTGATGCAAGCCGCAGAGGAAGACGGGTAAGAAGGGAAATGATTATTGATTATACATATTGCTTTTTCAGCCATAACCGAAAATGAAAACAACAAAAAAATGGGTCAATAAACTGGTTTGTAAACTGTGTACTTTACTACTTTACCTGTTCAGGAGTCAACTCGTTCTCATGCTAACTCGTGCCCAACCAACTCGTACCCGCGCTAACTCTTGCCCGCGCCGAATTATTATTAAGTTTTCAAGGCCAGTTTTGTATCAAAATGAATCTGGTGTCTTTTCCTGTTATTTGTTTTTGCTTCGATGGTTCAAATTTCAACTCGTATTAAAGTATGAACTTTAAAGTTTATAGTAAATTATACTAAAAATTATAGTTTGGTCCTTTATGAAAAGCAAATTCACGCTTTGGATCATTGTAGATCATTGTGTAAAAAAAAAAAAAAATTATTAATTTATTATTAAATTATTAAATTATTAATCTATTAATTATATGAATTGAGCGATTCAAAAATCTCAGCTTGTATTTGTAATGCCGCAATGTAACAAAAAAAAAATCATATTGTTTGTTTTTCCCTTGGTTGTTATTTTTTATAAATTTTGGGGTTTAAATATTTATATATTTTTTTCTATTATTATAATTTTTATTAAGCTTTATTAAAAATACTTATGTTAATTACAACCTGACAGTGACAATCTAATCCGTCTTAGTCTTATATGTGTTTGTGGCCCTGAAAAGGGCCGGTTGTGTTATGAGGTAGTCACCGACTTACGGATGTAGTGGTTTACCACGCAGTAAAGTCGTTTGGTTTCTTTTCCTCCCAGAATGACTTGGCCTGTGTGTGCTCCACGGCTGTGCAGTGCCTGTCCACCTCCGCCTCCCTGCGGGACTCTCTGCCGCCCAATTTCTACCACCAGAATGCCAAGGTGGACGAGGCAGCACCCAAGACGGGCTTCGTCGAGTCCATGGAGGAGTTCCGGTTTGTGGAGCGTCTGGTCCCCTCGCTGGTTCCCCCGACACCCCCGGTCCATGAGCAGTACCCCACACCCTCGGGCTGGTCACCCCCAAAAGGTGGGAGAACAAGTTGATATGAGTAAGATTTGAAGCTTTTTGTGCAGTGAATGACTGAATGGAGTATAAAAGTTTGCGGTCTTTGGGCATACCTTGTGAAGGTCTTCCTGAGAACCGGTGATTGTGCCCTTATTGTCTTCTAAATGAGAACCAAGGTTAACCTTTGAGGTCAACTGCATCATAGGCAGTGGTTTTGACGCTTTTGACATAACCAATCCACACAGGTGCATCCGCCGATACACCCTTCATGGTGCGAAGAACGCGCTACCACAACATACCAGTCTACCTGGAGTTAAAGCACGGTGGCACTCAGCAGAAGACAGTCGTCAGGAACATAGAGGGCGACATTTGGGTAAGCCACTCACAGCTGGATGGACTCGGCCTCTGATGGCCCTTTTTTCTCATGCCGTGCACATTGTGATAGACACCGCAAAAGTGGCCACCCGTCCAGCTGCCACTGCTCTTTGTGCCAATAGCAAAAAGGATGCTCATTGTCATTCCAATGTGTCCGCCAGAACTACCACCTGAGGGATGGATTCCAGGCTTCCAAACGAGCTTGGGAATCCAGATTTTTAGTGAGGTACTTTGCTATCAAAGTGGTAAGGCTCTGCTAGCTTTTGCCATTTCAGCGTCGAGGAGCTGTCTAGTGGGTAGCTGGGTCCTGGCTGTGATAAGATCATCATGGGCACTTGTGGTCTTGCGGTCTTGTGTTGCAGATGCTCTTTTGTCTTTTGGAAAACATGGCCTGGGGAACATGTCACTTTCTCTCATTCCAATACCTGATATTGTTGGTCTTTACAAATTTGACATTTGGGCACTGTTTTGTCACTCACAATCTCAACTGTAGGATACAGTCTACATTTTGATGGATTTTCATTTTTAAAGGGACTGAAGCTTGGGTCTAGGCATTTTAGAGATGCTCTTATGAATCGAAAATGGCCTTGTGGATTGCAAGCATTTGATCAATTCACTGGGTAATTGGTTTTTTTTAAAATTAACTTGCAGGCTCTGGCTGAGGAGCTAAGGTCCCACCTGGAAGGCGTGGCAGGTTACAACCCTCCCATGACTGTCAATGAGGTGACCAGGCAGGTCCGATATAAGGGGATGTTCTGTGAGGAGGCTCTGAGGTGGCTTGCTGAGAAGGGCTTCTGATGTGAAGGTCACCTGATGATGAGAGCTTCCGATGAGGAAAGCCTCTGATGAGGAAGGCTGTGTAAGAGGTCTTCTGATTAGGGATTCTGATTCTGATGTGGTCGTCTTATAAGGAGAACCTCTCATGCAACTATGAGGTCTACTGATGAGGAAAGCCTCACATTAGGACTTCTGATGAGGAGAGCCTGTAATGTGGTCTACTGATGAGGAGAGCCTCTGATGAGGTCTTCTGACGAGGAAAGCCTGTAATGTGGTCTACTGATGAGGTGGGCCTCTGATGAGGTCTTATTAGGAGAGCCTCTGATGAGGTCTTATTAGGAGAGCATCTGATGAGGTCTTATTAGGAGAGCATCTGATGAGGTCTTCTGATGAGGAGGGCCTCTGATGAGGTCTACTGATGACGAGAGCCTGTAATGTGGTCTTCTGATGAGGAGAACCTCTGATGAGGTCTACTGATGACGAGAGCCTGTAATGAGGCCTTCTGATGAGGAGAGCCTCTGATGAGTTTTTTTTTTTAGAACAGCCTCTGGTGAGGTCTGCTGAAGAGGAGAGCCTCTAATGAGGTCTTCTTTTGAGGAGAACATCTAATGTGGTCTACTAATGAGGAGAGCCTCTGATGAGATTTTTTTTTTTAGAAGAGCCTCTGGTGATTTTTTTTTTTTAGAAGAGCCTCTGATGAGGTCTGCTGAAGAGGAGAGTCTCTAACGAGGAGAGCGTCTGAAGTAGAGAAGGGAACTGAACTTTATCCCTGATGGAGTGCTATGAAAAAGAAACCCTGCCGCCTTCAGCTTTGCCACAGTCAGCACTGTTTGGAATCAGTGGGATCGGCCTTGTATGTTATCACAAAACTGATAGGGGTGGCCCTGAATTCCCTGGATTAGGCTTCATCCTCTTCGCACATCAGCTGAAAATAAAGATTGTGGATTCTGGTTGAAGTAGAAGGCTGTTCTGTGCAAAGACGTTACTCCATGTATTGTTATTGTAGTCAAAAGCCTGCTCTTCAATGAATATGTTACATTGAAATGTAAGAAACCTCCTGCTATGATGGGTTGTGTAAGGCTTCACAATCGATCACAATTCACAATCGAGGCATCACCTGAGAGTTGCAGATCCCATAACTGAATAATTAGAACCTTTTAATCACTCCCAAGGGCACATGTCCTTCCTTACCATACGTTGCCACTGTTTGACATAGAAAACCGTGACTTCATGAAATAAGTCCAATTTCGTAGTTCACTGGGATATTGTTGATGGCTTGGACCACACCGAAGCCGAGGGGGTAATGGCAGGGAGAGATGATGGGCAGGGACCTCACGTGTTTGCCCATTCCCCTGTAGCTCTATCACTAGCTCTCACCCCTGGTCTACTAAACAAGCCGCCCCACTTCTTACCTGATGCGTTATCTTGATTCATTCGCCCCATGCCACACACGGCCATTGTCTCTGATGGCCCTCAACCCCTTCCCCGGCGCTGAGGGAATACGTAAAGCAAATACAAGACTCGAGATTAACCTCGCTGGCGTGATAGCAGTGTTGGCATAAAAAAAAGCATGGTGGTCCGATAAAGGATTTCAGTGATCTGGGTTATTGATCAATTGAACGTACGCCCCGAGGTTCATGTAAAAGTTAAATAAAAACAAATGATCAAGAAAGGTTATCAAGCCTACAGCATGCGTTATATTTGCCGTTGTCTCTGTTCTTTCCTGCCTGCCGAATGGCGCTTTGATAATCATGTCTGTTCCTTGCAACATGGCAATGCATTAGTCCCGTTTCTTATAGTCCACATGCATGCACGATCTTCGGATGACGGTGCAGTCCATTGCTACAGAGTACTACGTGGTAACTAGTTACATCCCAAGGAAAGCAAGACAAACCATTTGGAAAGAGTGCGTAAGCATTCGCAGCATCAGCCACTTCATCAGACGTGGCTGTTGCAGCTGCGAAAGCCTACATTGCTTTTTTGCATCTGTAAACGCTACACATCAGTATAATATGCGTGATGAAGCCGTGATGAATCTATTCAAGAGAAACTCCATGCGCCCGCTAGGAATATGCCTATGCTGTTCATTTCTGAAGGCGATGAAATCCTGTCCCGCGGACTCATGCTCAACCGTTCCTCAGTTAAGCATCCATCTAGCTCCCCCCTTTCATTGCCACCTCCTGGACGAACGTCAGTGGCATGAAGGGGGGGGGGCTAATTCTCATCTGTGGGAACAGCCGTAGGCTGCAGAAGCCTGAGCTACGGACACAGTGGCCAAGTCCAAATTTACGGGGGTGGGGGGGACTTTTGAAAAAAATCATACCCCCTTGAACGACCTAGGTATCGCCCTTTTCGAAACCGCGGCACGGGCTCTTATTCGGGCACCTGTTTCTGACATCCGTCGCTGGGTAAAATGGAGCTACCTCGTTGAAGCAGATGTTCCGTTCCACGCTGAGTAAAGAGAACAGAGCTGCCAACATCAAAGAAAAAAACCCAACAAACAAGCACAAGCTGTGTTTTCGGCTGATAGATGACAAAGAAGGACAAGCATGAGCCCAAGACGTGTTTTCGAAAAGGCCCATATATTGTCATTCGTTTACCAAACTGTAACCAATTTTAAGAAAATAAGGTGCATCTTTTCCCTCAAAATGATTTGGTGAAATGATAGTCCTACAAGGGAATGAGGTCTTTAGATTGGTCGAAGCAAGCCGCGAAGTCTCCGTCTCTTGCCGTTAGACAATTTAGATCACCAGCCACGGATGAGGGATATACCCGACACATAAAGCACTCGAACATAAGGTAGTCCTACCAGTATTGGACTTCGAACTTCTCTGATAACCTCCACCCCCCCCCAAAAAAAAAGAAGAAAAAAAAGAAGAGTATAAATAGGCCTAATAGAAGTACGCAACTGGATGGTACTGGATGGATCCTGATCCCTGATATCACTCAAGTTTGAAGAGATAAACCATTTGTTTTCGCTTTAAACCACGGTAGAGGCCGTTTGTGGTGTTTTGTGTCAATCGCATGATATAGCGATTGGACCACCAGGCCAGTGTAAATAGATATACAGAGATAAGGTGAGCGCAGTATAAAAGTGGAAGAGATGTCAGCAAACTGGCATTTAGATATTTGGAAGACATCCCAACGAATCTGTCAGCCTACCTCGGCCCGTCGCATCGACTGACCCAACTCCTTAAGGTAGGGGGTCAATTCGAGAGTTCTCTGTTTTTCATTGACAAAAAATAAAGCCCCTGCACAACATTGGTAAGATCGAAAAATATAAATGTTCACAGATTTACATGAAACTTATACAGTTTGAAGATGATTATAGTAGAAACCTCGCACTGAAATATTCCTGCCTAAAATGTATTTTTGGAGAAAAGAGTAAAGTCTCGCCGAGATCTAAACTTTTTTTGGAACAATTAGTTGAATGCTGCATTTTCGCAAAAAAAATGAAGCGGTTTTCACTATTTTTCTCGAGACTCGGTTGGCGGATTGAGCTGACATTTTCACAGGTGTGCTATTTCATGCATGTGTTGGATCAGACAACCTATGGACGCTATTCTTTGACCTCGACCAATGTTGTGTTATCCCTTTAACACAGCTCTGACTAGGGACGACAATTTGCTAAACTATTAGGCCTATTATATCGTAGCAAAAGCCAAATCCTTATATGTTACTTCTGATCTTTTGGTAATATATAGCATGAACTGTTTCTGAACACCATAATAATTTATGCTTTCAAAATACGTTTTCCTATTCCTCGTATACATCGCGATGACGTACGTGGCTTATTTTGCGATTGCAAGCTCTTGCAATTGCAAATAATTTACAAAAGTGTCAGTAGATGCTGAAAAAAATGTTAAAGCATTCTTTGATTGCACTTGGAAGTTTCCTCGCAATTCATCAGGTTCAGGAACAGCTTGAAGGAAGTTTCGATAATGTATAAACTCACAATGTGAACGAAAGTTACAGTATCGTCAAAGCTGTCCGGATTTAGGTTGGGAAACAACTCAGGGTTGGGATGCTTGATACAAAAGAAAATATAATCCTATGGGAAATATAGCGAGGGTTGCAGATCAATCGGAGGTGTATTCATCACCTCACGTTGTTGCACGATGAGTGTATAGAAAACATTTCCATGTCCCCATCATTTTGGAGTAGGCCTATTCATTGGTTCAGGCGCAGGTTCAATGAAAATATGTCAGGACCAGAACTTGATCCCGCACGTGTGGTTTGAAGTATCAGCCCTGCGCTCTCCCACCTGACCCCTCTATCCCAATTACCTTAGCTGGGGCGGGG
The DNA here is from genome assembly GCA_949987565.1 of Luidia sarsii. Lineage (NCBI taxonomy): Eukaryota > Metazoa > Echinodermata > Asteroidea > Paxillosida > Luidiidae > Luidia > Luidia sarsii. The sequence goes on from OX465101.1 coordinate 35,613,978, forward strand.
CCCATTATTAAAATATTAAAAATGCTTATGTCTAATGTCGGATATCACACAAAGCCTTGTGAGTTTCAGCAGCTGTGCGTGTATAGGCATATACGCTGCGTGCGTTCTTTCCAAAGCTTATCTCATTGAGTTGTCGACATCCCATCGTCCTCTATCAACGCCCCCTTTCCCCGCCCCTGCATGGTTGTTCAAGGCGGCTTTACATGATAGATTCCCACCAGGGTCGTCGTTGCAGTAACCCGGCCGCGATTTTTTGTTTCGTTTCACATTAGCCCTATTCGCTATGGGCCCATTATGTTTGTGCACAAACAATATTTACGGGTAGGGGGGCAAGGGGGAGGGAAGGGCTATACCAGTTGAAGGTAAAGCTAGGGATAGGCTTTCTGCACAGCCAATAAGGCTTTCTGCACAGCCAATAAGGCTTTCTGCACAGCCAATAAGGCTTTCTGCACAGCCAATAAGGCTTTCTGCACAGCGAATACATACGTGAACAATCTGAGTGACCTGAGACTCAATTCTTCATGTTTTGCTTGTGCACAAACATATGGGCCCATTATAGCGAATAATGTGGTACGGAAAAAAATATCGCAACCCGGCCTTGCACGTGATATCACTGCGCCCTCGCAGCAAACGTGCACGTCGAGGCCGCTCCGAAGCAGATTAAGATAATGCACGCACGTATGATTATTATTATGAGCGTTTTTTGATAGGGTGCGATACGGAGAGCTAGAGACGCTGGATTCGCACAAACGTGAGATATGCTGGCGACGGTGATAATAACCAAAGCCAGAACAACTGACTGAATCAGGCTATACGCAACAGGTTCACTCGTGACATTTTATTCTTATTAAGAGTAATAAGGTCTTAAATCAACTTGACTCAATCTCTTCATTTCGATTACCAAATGAGCCATTTTTTCTCTCCAATTAAGCCACGGCTTGGGTATCAGATCACATTCATATACCTGTGAATTGCCTACACGTTTTGCTTTTTTTGTCCAACTCTTAATGAGTTTTAAATGGATGTCAGAAGAAACTACCCGAGCCCGTGCCCTGGTTTCGAAAAGCCCACAAGTACGGTTGCGGTTGACGTCCATGCCCCTGCACTGCTGCGTATTTTTCACCGACTTACCTCTTAATTAGGTCAGTATAATGAAGTTACGGCATGCTCCATGTGAATCTGAAAAAAAAAATGGACAAGGTACTGTCAAAATAATGTCAATCATTCGATGTATCGTGCCCACCTTTATACCACTACGTATATTTAGGCCTATCACAATATTTGAAGCCGCACGTATGACGTTGAAGCTACAAACGCTCTCCCAATGACGTAATATGTCACCGTCGTTTACTGTACGTTTGCTGCCTTTATTATACGGTAGACTTGCGCGTAATCGGAAACCATCTGCGCTACTGGGCATGGCGGCGTGTATTTCACCCCGCATACGGTCGACTTACACGTGCAAATGTGACCCGGCACAGCGACATGAGGAATATCCCACCAAAACACTTTTCGAGTAAACAACGCCTGAAGTCAAAGTATCTTCTCAATTCGATCAATTTTATGTATTGGAGGATATTATGTCCAAAGGATTGTTCCAAAATCCGTCTCTAAATGTTGAAAAAAACGAGGATTTCAGGGGAGTGTTTGTGTACTGTTTTCATGAAAATGTAAAGTTCCTGCCTTTTTGAATGGCTGCTTTCGAGGAGTTAGACTGGTGCTGCTATTATTGTGTCTGGTACCAAATGAACGAGTGACGTCCCCTTGTACTATTTACAACAAAGTTCACACGGAAATAATATTGATATCATTTGAAAGCTAATGGTATACTCTTTCATATCATTAGAAAATCTCAAAATCTCAAAAGTGGGGGTTATTCCTCATTATGCTGTGCCGGGTCGCAAATACTCACTGTTATCAATCAACATTTGGACGACGCGACTGTCCCAGTGGCGAGTCACGTCACGTGTTAGTTGCCATACGCTGAAGATTGGCTGTTGCTATAGAGGGCGGGGCCTAAAAACCGGTATATCTAGGGAAATGGAGGAAACTGAAATCATAAAAATATTGTAATTGTATTTATTACTTCTTGGGTTTGTTTTCCTCCTGAAATGGCAGACTACAGAAATCGGCTTTCTAAGGGATTGTTTGTAGAAGATTCAGCACAAAACCCATACCTATCGAAGGTGCTAGAGGTAAGTGTATCTCGAGGGCTCACAAGATCGGTCTATAGTATCTGATGCCTAGCATAGCTTTCCTGTGTGGTCTGTCCATGTATATAGGAATCACTACACAACATGGTTGACAGCGTCTACAGAACCCGCTCCCTGGGCGTGGCGGCTCAGGGCATCCCCGACCAGTACGCCGACGGCAAGGCGGCCAAGGTCTGGGAGTACTACATCGGCAGCCGGACCGACCGCACCGATAACTACCGCCACTTCCTGGTGGACCTCCTGAGGGGCAGGAACTGTCAGCACATCCTGGACGTGGCCTGCGGAACCGGGTAAGCCAGTGCGAACGTTGAGGAGAATAATTGCGGCGGGGCTATTATAGGGAGAGGGAGCTAGAGAGAGAGAGACAGAAGGAGGATTTTTTGGGAGCCGGGTGTTCGTGTTGGTATAGTTCCCTCGTGACTGGAACAGTTTCTTTGCTCTATCATAATGGTGACGAAGAACGCCGGTCATTTTCGGATCACTACTATCAGGGAGCCTTGAGAGCGATGGTGTTATACATCTGCGAAGATACTCGGGTCCTGAATCAAACAGACTGAAGAGAAAGAAGACCGGTGTTGTGTGTGTACATAGCGCCTGTCTGCCACCGAATTGCTAATTCCCCCAAAGTCCTGCTTCCGAACCGTATAGCGTGGGTACTGGAGGTGGATGTGGGTGGTAGGGAGGTCGGAGAGGATTGAGCTTCACGGGCCGTCTCTGGCCGCCGAATTAAAGCGCCACATTCTCCCCCTCTCCCTGCCACCCACCCCGTCTAATCAACTGCAATGCCTGTTAAAACCCTATGTGCGCTCTTATCCTTTGATTCAGCATTGACTCTGTGATGCTTCTGGAGGAAGGGTTCCATGTCATGAGTTGCGATGCCTCTGATAAGATGGTCCTGCATGCGTTCCGAGAAAGATGGGCCCGTCGCAAGGAAGAGTGCTTTGACCACTGGGGTAATTTCAGATCGGAAAGAGAAAGGAGTTGAAGAAGAGAGAAAACCATGAAGGCGATGGTGTAGGGTTTTTGTTTTTTCACACGCACCCATGCGACCTGTGTCGTTTATTAACCCTCCATGAGATCACCCATTGCAGGCGCGTCTCCTGAGATAAGCGCATACAATAGCCTCGTCTCCAGCCCCTCCCTGATAACGGGAAGAGCGAACGGCAAGACGGAGTGTCTGGGCACGTATAGCGCATCCGAGACACGGCATCGTCATCGCGGGCGTACGTGATGTCACTTCAGGTTGGAAACCGAGTCAAGCTGATGATGGGTGGACAAACCTGCGAGGGCACGGCCTGCCTTTGGGTCGGACTACCATCGCCATCGGTCATTATGTTCATGTACACCCCCTAACCCACAACAGGCCAGGTTTCCACGGGCTGTGGTGACGGTATATCATGATGCGAAGTTGAGCGATTTTATAGCCAGACAGGACTCCATCACGCAGTCAGGGTTAACCCAAACTATATCTTGTCTGTTTTCTCTCTCCTGTTTCCTCCCTTCTCCATGACCGCGCAATTCCGCAGAGATCGAGGTGGCCAACTGGCTGACCCTGCCCGAGGACATCCCTAAAGGGGAGGGCTACGACGCCATCGTCTGCCTGGGCAACTCCTTCGCCCACTTGCCCGACTTCGAGGGCACCCAGGAGAACCACCGCATGGCCCTGGCCAACTTCGCCACTATGCTCAAGCCCGGAGGTGTCCTCATCGTCGACCACCGCAACTACGACTCCATCATCGACACCGGCAGGGCGCCCATTAAGAACATCTACTACGTGGTGAGTCTTGGTTGACAGTCCCCACCCTCCAAAAAAAAGGCAACAACAACCCAAACCCCAAAACCGGCCTAGGCTTGGGCTCCAGCTTCGTCTCTTTTATCTAAGCTTAGCTCGAAACACAGGTTTGGATTTAAACTGGGTTGCAAACTTCCAAACCGAAGTCAAAGGTTTGTGGTTCGGCTACGTTTAACCCTAAAATAATGCCGTAACTCACTAAACGGATCCGTAACTGTAGGCCTACACGATAAATCCTTAATAATAATTATAGAGAGGTTTCGCACGCGAACGGATACGCAGTGCGTACGCGCGCATGCGTTTAGCTGTTCGAACCATAAGCGACCATTCCACCGTTAACGCGATCACGGCGTATTGATGGCGCTGTTCTCAATCCTAACGCTGTCTAAAATAAAACGAAGTCTATTTCCGACACCATGGATCCACGTTTTGATGCCCAACATTAAGACTAATCTCTTCGAATTTCAAAGTCTTTGAAACTAACAACAGTGGTGGTCCGTAAATATTCAGCGATTACTCACTTCTGGACAGCACCGTCCATATGGACCCAAAAGGTACCGGTAAAGACTTAAGTTACTAGAAATTCGAATTTTCCTATACGTGGGGGGCCCAGTTTTCGACGGTACGTGTATTCGACACTTGGCCTTCTAACTCGCATCGCACGATGAAAACAACTCCGTATAACGATCTCAGACTTCGTATCTTCTGGTTTGTTTCCTGCTCATGTCCGTCAACAAAATGTGGAAAGTTAAGGCTTTTCCAGTGGGCCAAACTTGTGTGATTCAAAAAGTTGCTGTTTTGGGGTCTATTTTCCTATAGGTACAACATTGGCAGTTGCTTCGTAGCTCCAGTCTTCTTTATTGTTGGTCCTAAAATAAATCTGAGTGTACCATAACAAACTCCAACATACGTAGAAAACAAATATATCACGCAACTTGAGGCAGCCCGTTCTGGGTAAAAACTATGGAGGCTCCTAAAGGGCGTCTCGCTTATATATATATATTATATATATATATTATTATTTAAAGGCGTAAAGTAACATGGCCTAATAGGCTTTTAAAAAATATGAAAAAATAAAAGGGCAGCTAGAGAAAGTACCAAGAAGGACGAAATGTGTCTCTTCAGTGACATTGGGAAAGGTCATAACTGAAGAAGCAGTGAGAAAGGGGATTGTGGAGATTTTTAAACGTCACAGAATTGAAGACGACATCAACCAGATAAAAAATACGATCCCACCAAAAGGGCAAAGAAAAAAGAATCTGCTTCCATGGCTAAATCACACTTAGCTTGGACCAAGCCGAGCAATCACATCCTGCCTCGATGTATCTTCTGATGTGGAAATTAACAAGGATGAGAAATGCTCATAGATACCGCCCTACCGTATTTCACCTCTATGGTTTACTTGAAGATCCAAATTCAAAAACGTTAAAAGATATCTTTCAGTTAAATGAACTTCTTTTCACATTTTTAGAAAATTATTCTCAATTTGAATTATTCATTATGGTGATTAAATTTATTTCCTTATTATTATGAGAACAGTTTTGATGATTTGGAAAAGGACGGGAAAGGAGAGGGTAGCTTGAAGGGAAAGGAGTTGATAGGTGATAACAAAAAGTCAATCCAACTTCCCCATCTCAAAGTGGCTCAGGGCAATAGTACAAAATTAATGCAAACCAATAAGTTAAGCAAAATTTATGAATGTTTTGAGAAGTGTTAGAAGCATTGTTGAAAAAAATCCCTAAAGATGAACAAAAAAAACATACAGGGAAGAATTTTACAGTTCCACACATCATTTGAGTTATTTTAAGAATTTACTTTGCGTTTGGCTGCACTGGGACACCTTACTAAACACCACCGTCGAAAATAGGTCACGATGCTTACTGCGCGGTGCGCCGTGGACATCAACAAAACCGGGTAATCTTGCGGAAGTGACAGACTTGATCAACATTCTCCATGATTATTCTAATAGTCTGTGGTGTGAACAAAGTGACTGAGACCTCTTTTAGTGTGATACTTTCGTTCACATAATTATTGGTCAGCTTGAAGAAAAGGCCTTATATCGTCGAAAACCGGTAACTGGAGGATATACATGTTTCTTCCTTACGTGTAACGAGCGGATAGTATAGCGTATTATAACGTTATAGTTGATGACATATCCATTGCACTAACCGTATCCGTTCGTTTGCGAAACCTCTCTAATGCTGACAGTGAACCAAACGCATAATTCACTTTTGAGAAAAAGAATCGCATCTATAGCGTGTAGGCCTATTCAAAATGTTGTTTTTGTTTAACGTTTGATTTATGGACGGCCAAAGCTCTTGTTAATTATTTCCTTTCATTCTAATAGATTCGCCTACATTTCAACAAAACTTCCTAAATTGCCTCGTATTTTTTTCATGACGGAAAAGTTTACTGTTTAAAAGTGCATTCTCCTGAAGTGGAGGCCAGTGGGGCTTTTGGGGGAGACTTGCATGGAGCCAGGGACATGACCTGCAAATACATGCACATAACAAATTTTAAACCATGCACTTTGTCTGGTATAATATATTTAATGCGTTTGTATGTGTGGTTTAATTCCCCCATTTTAAAATTCCTGCACGTTTAACTAAATGTTGACGTTTTCAGTGTTTCATTATCCCCCAATAACCTTTATAGGCTATGCAATATAGTTAATTGTAGGCTTATCTGCAGCTTTGTCCGTCTACGAATCATTGTAATGCCGCCATCCATTCACAAGGCACGCTAGATATGCCACTAAACATCAGCAACAATGTCATATGCTGTCTACGGAAATGGGGATCTCCGGATGTATTTTCTGCACTGCTGACACATTTGAGCGAAACTTTTTTTGAGATTGGCAATCAACACACCCACACACAAAAATAATGAAATATTTCCGACACCATGCATTAACCCACGTTTTGCTGTTAGTTTAGTCTAATCTGGTCGTATTTCAATGTCTTTGAAAAGTTCAGCAAATACCGGTACTCACTTCTGAACAAAATGTTCGATGTTGAGCAAAGATATGAAGTACTTGTCCTTCATGCTTTGAATTATACTAACCTACAGCTTACATTTCCTTGCCGATTTCATTGCGTAGGGCAACTGTATCAAAGACATCCAGACATCGGTGCTGTACGTCAACGGCCGGCCGTCCATGGTAACGCTGGATTACTTCATCACCGTCGACCTGGAGGCCGAGGACGAACACAGGCAAGAGGAGACGAAGGACATTCTAAAGGAGCCCACGACCAACAAGGACGAGGTTTACAAGTGAGTGAATATTGGAGCGAAGGTCCCACATACTAGTAAGAGCACGATGGTGCTGCAATGGCACGCAGATACCGTATACAATGTAGTCGTTGCCACATTCAATATGGTGAACGCCGGTGTGCCTTTGTTGGCAAAAGATGCGTCATTTATTTTGTCCCAGTACCCAGGGTTTCTGTATACCAATTGGACACAACTCGTCAACGGGTTGCTATGTGCAGAAAAGAGCCATTTCGATCCCCCACATCAATAACAAAGGATAGGCGTAGCTCTAGTTCTGATACACGTGTTGACTGGGACCTGAGTTGGTTATATATAATACTGACCGAGTTTACGTAAACGCAGTGGCTGATGTTACGGCAGTCGTCCGTGTGGTTCCCTGACTTCACAGTATTTGTCAGGATGTTAAGGTATTGGAACCAGAATATCAGGTAATAGACTGGTTCAACCAGCAATGCTGACGAAATACAATCAAGTCAGGGAACCACACGGACGACTGCCGTAACAACAGCAACTGCGTTACGTAAAACCGCGATGATCACCCAGTATATGCCGATATATTTTGATCAAAAATGACGCCTTGGCCTTACCTCTCTCCGTTCGACCTGAACACAGGTTCCGTCTGTCCTACTATCCCCACCGTCTGAATGCCTTCACGGAGCTCCTGAAGGAGGCTTTCGGTGAGAACAGCAAGCACACCGTCTTCGGGGACTTCAAGCCGCACAAGGAGGGCGACAAGCCGTCCTACTACATTCACGTCATCGAAAAGCCGCTGTAGACTTGGAAACCCGCGCGATGCTGCCGGACCGGCCCTCAGTCCCCGGGAGAGCAGTGTAGCGCCTAAGCCACAGCGCAGCAATCTTTGGGCTTTTGTTACATGCGTTCGAGAAAACGTGTCTGAATAGTTTTGGCTATGGCTAGAAATAGCACACAAGGCTATGGGGAATTACTGCGGCCGGTCACTAGTGGATTCCGTTGACTCATATGCAAATGGAGGCCGTATAAACAGCCACTGCATTCGGACACAGACGAATGCGACACTGGCAAAATAGTCTGGTGCCCATTCTGTCACCTGTGGATAAGAGGCTGAAGCGGCAGCGATTTATCCTTTGAATGAATTTGTATTGGTGGAAGTCAATAGGAAGTGGCTCACCGTGGCTACATGTTAATAATATACATTATTTTGCTTTTGGGGAATGTGGGGAAAATGATGAACGACCGCGTGATCGACGGCGAATTACGTTCGACGGCGTGGTATTATGTCCTATAGAATGCGTTCCGCAGTTAGTGTACGATCGACGTGCGTTCCAGTGCCGTGCGTGTGTTCGAGGGAATGCGGTCGACAGATTACGTAATGCGAGTGCAAACGATGTCGAAGAATAAACCGAACATTTTGGATGTGAAAGTTGTTTTTTTCATATGTAGGATAATCGGTCCATTATTACAAGAAGATGTATGTGTATAAAATGTTCTATAATAAAGGGCTATACACATCATGCATACGGCACTATACTTTTGTATAAATCGTTATCAACAAAAATGTCGCCACCGTCTATTCTGTATATAGAAGAATAAAATAATCTAAACATATGATTAGACTCACTGTCTTCGGTTCGCTTTTGTTTTTCTTTTGGGGGTGGAGCTTTGGATATTTTACCGAAACTGGGGGGATTTTATGGGGGTTATTTGATATGTTCCGCTGAGTCTCGGGAAATATTTTATTGGAGCAGCGGGCACTCCACCAGACAGGCGTATTATTAGCTATAGTCTGTATACATTAGCACTCCGGTTTTGACGAGACCGAAAGCTGCATGCTTGGACTGAACAAGGTCCGACTAGGAACAGCGACCATGGTTCCCACCGAAGTAGAAATGGATCGAGAGATCCTGGGGAATCCCTGCCAACGTATATTATAAAGGGTTCTTCCTTGTGCATGCCCATATTAAAAACACGCAGTGACAGAAGAAAGAACGATCACGTTAAAAGCATACCGGTACACAAATACAGAAATGAAACGTCATCAACGAATCTCGGCTTCTATAGCGTGCAATCAAAATGGATCTTTTTTTAAACGGTTGATTTGTGGACGGCCAAAGCTCTTTCTTTCTTTCGTTTAATAGATTCGCCTACAACATTTTCAACAAAACTTCCTAAATTGCTTCGAATTTTTGTTCATGACGGAAAGGTTTACTGTATTAAAAGTGCATTTCTCTTGAAGTGGAGACCAGTGGGGCTTTGGGGGAAGGCCATAAAGCCAGGGACAGACCCGCACATGCCCATAACATTAAAACCATCCATTTGTATGTGTAGCTAAATTCCCCTTTTTCCCATTTCAATTAAAGTTCCTGTCATGATTAACCCTATTTGATATTTTCAGTGTTTCATTGGCCCCTCTAAGCTTATGCATTATAGTTACTTGCATAATCTGACCTTTGGCCGTCCATGAATCATTATAATGCCATATGTTTGGATCATTTGAAACTATTCATGAAATAATCCATAAAGCAAGATATTAAAATAATGCACCAGTCAAATTTTAATTAATGGCTACGTACCATAGGACTCAGGATACCCCTATGAGGTTTCTGTGTACATGCCCACTGCAGCCTGTATAGGGCATAATCTGCTTCTGCGCAGGCAGTCCAGTTGTTGCCTGTGGCAACGGCAGAGGCGGTCTCCGTATCGAACTGTTGTGTGAGCCCCAATCAGGGCACCCGTTACTGATGGTGCAAAGGTTGAACGCGAAGACCGCGAAGCAGTTTCCCACGTACTGGCCCGTGGATAAAGGGCGAAAGCGATTGATATAGGCCTGTATATGTATAGTCATTCACAAGACATGCTAGATATGCCATTAAACATGAACTACAATGCTATGCTGTCAACGGAAAATAATGCATGGAGACCTCCGGGCGTACTTTCTGCACTGCTGACAAATTCGAGCGAAACTTTTTGAGTTTGGCAATCAACACAGGTCTATGTGTTGCGAACCAATCGATACAAATAATGTAGACCTACTCTATACACGGACAGAATTGGTGTTTGGTGAACGAACGGTTGGCCACGCAGTCATTGTGCAAAAATAAATATGTGACCCGGCACAGCATAATGAGGAATAACCCCACTTTTGAGATTTTGAGGTTTTATTATGATGTGAAAGAGTATACCATTAGCTTTCAAATGATATCAAAATATAATATCCTCTAATACTTAAAATTTCCGAAAATACAAAAAAAATTGATTTGTAATCGAATTGTGAAGATACTTTAACTTCAGGCGTTGTTTACTCAAAAAGTGTTTTGGTGGGATATTCCTCATGTCTTTGTGCCGGGTCACATATAACTATAAGCAGTACATGTACATGTGTACAGTAGCATATGTGCATACTATTTGAAGTAACGCATGATGCAGTTGACCAATAATTCATTGGCAGTAAATCGTCCTCGCCTGAAGAAGGTTATCTAATTTTTCGTGGAGAAACGAACTTCAAGGCATCTGACTTTGTGAACAAAAAGTGGACACCATCAGTTCTGAGGAAATGAATATAAAGCGCTCTGGAATTAAATCCGTCAAGTATTCTGTTCCACATTTTAGAATTTTGTAAATGGATACGATTTTTTTAGGAATACATTATCTCAGCCAACAGCTAGCCAGCCAATCAATACACAGCAAATTTCAATTGATGAAGGTCGCTGTGCAGCAGTATACAGTTCTTGGCTAGCGTGCGTGAATGGTTCGAGATATATTTTGTTCCGTACGACATTCGCTATGGGCCCATACAATTTGTGCACATACAAGTATGAAGAATTGAGTCTCAGGTCACTCAGATTGTTCACGTACGTTGTATTCGCTAAGCAGAAAGCCTTATAGTGGCTGTGTACAGAGCCTATCCCTAACTTTAACTTCAACTGGTATAGCCCCGCCCCTTCCCTCCCCCTTACCCCCACCCCGTAAATTGTCTGTGCACAAAATGGGCCCATAGCGAATAATTATGTGGTACGGAGAAAAACAATCGCGAACGGTTCATATAATTATATAGGCAGATGTTCACAGACCAGTCGCTGCAAGCAGTGGTATAGTTTCGAGTCAGATATTAACTATTAACCACGCTTATTGTTCATTTTCTGTTACTCTGGGGAAGATGTGGGAACTCACGCGGTGTGGGCAAATACAATTATCAAACTCAATAAGCTGGTGAATAATGTTTATTACTTTGCGTGCCTGGTATGGTGTGATTTGAGTGTGGTCATTGCAACCACTACTATAAGACGCAATGTTGAACAGCTATTTTTCTCAGCTCGTCATATTTTCATTTTCTCGGTGATGGAGCCTGGGGGGCCCCAAGGTAGGGGGGGGGGCTATCTGTCCCTCATTTCTGGCGTGTTGAATTTCGGTTCTTTGGGTACAGTCACCTCACCGAGATGGCTTGGTGAATGCGTTTTTGCATGGATTCGTATACGACGACGCCCAATGGCGACACGCATGTCCTGTTAATACATGTATTTACACAATGCAGGTCGGGGTTATGAGCTGCAAGGGGGTGCATAACCCCGGCCTGCATAATAATTAGTACTACATTAGTCTGATTCGACTTGGCTGAAAACAAAAAAAACGCAAACTGAACTGATGCGAAAAATGACATTCGTCTCCTTTTTCAAATATACATTCTTCTTTAGATGCAGCAATGGTCCACCATTTTGAATTCCAACCCTGTGCATCCTGATGATCAGTGTGCATAAACAACGTTTCAGTTTGTGTCCGCGTACCAGTAAATTATGTAAACCAACATCCTTAATTAGCTTAAAGGTGATTAATTAAGCAGATATAGTATATATTTGGCATAAGGACTTTGGCTGGTAGTTTCTTGCCTTGGGTGCATGGTAAGTTGAGCGCGTTGAGTTCTTCATAGCTTGGTTATTTTTCGGAGAATGTGCATCAACCTTCATCAGGACAAAGGTTGGCTGCGTGCGTGTGCGTGTATAGGCAAAGTAGATAATATTCAATAACATAATTATACCGGTAAATATACACACTTTCATGTACATGTACATGTACACTGCAGAGTTAATGTGTAGGCATATAGGCTTAAATCCACGGGTATATGCTGATATTGGCTCCGATTATACATACAGCTGCGTGCATGACCACAAACTCCAAATTTGGTAGCGCTGTTAATCTGAGAGGTCCCATCTAGTATCTGTAATATTGTGGTTCAAGACAGTGAGATGAGAGTAAAATATACCTCCATGGCCGGACGTAGCCTCCTAATAATCCTATCAACTCTGAACGTGAACAAATTACACTTACACCGACTATTGATTTCTCAGAGTCAAAACCGTCATTTACTGAAGAGCGTTCGGGCAGGCCAGATAATTATAAACCAGGAAAATATTGTTCCCTGTGCAAGATAAAACATAATCCAGTCGGAAAAAAGCTTGAGGGAAAAAACCACGTTGATTGTAATTACAAAACTACTTTTACACAAACACACAAAATACATAATATTTAACTTTCGCGGGAACATTACATTGAAAATACATTTCTTTTTTGGTTTTACATTATAGGGGGCTACAGTAAAAGTATACTTAAAGGTCGGAGCTGTTTTATCGGTCATGTTTATCGCCAACATACTACGGGATTTTTAATGCACACATGAACGTGAGCCCGGACACAGCACAGAATAGAACGCAGAATCCCAGCAGGCAGTTCCAGCATGTCAGGTTTCATTAGGAATGTTGAGAGTTTAGGATTGATTTTCACCAATACAATCCAACAGTTGTGCTTATGTTGACCAATAATGTAACCAGCTGGTATTTTGACCAACATTTTTTTTATTTTTTTTATTATTATTATTATTTTTTTGTTATTTGTATTTAATAATCCTATCAAATCTGAACGTGAACAAATTACACTTACACCGACTATTGATTTCTCAGAGTCAAAACCGTCATTTACTGAAGAGCGTTCGGGCAGACCAGATAATTATAAACCAGGAAAATATTGTTCCCTGTACAAGATAAAACAAAATCCAGTCGGAAAAAAGCTTGAGGGAAAAAACCACGTTGATTGTAATTACAAAACTACTTTTACACAAACACATGAAATACATAATATTTAACTTTCGCGGGAACATTACATTGAAAATACATTTCTTTTTTGGTTTTACATTAAAGGGGGTTACAGTAAAAGTATACTTAAAGGTCGGAGCTGTTTTATCGGTCATGTTTATCGCCAACATACTACGGGATTTTTAATGCACACATGAACGTGAGCCCGAACACAGCACAGAATAGAACGCAGAATCCTAGCAGGCAGTTCCAGCATGTCAGGTTTCATTAGGAATGTTGAGAGTTTAGGATTGATTTTCACCAATACAATCCAACAGTTGTGCTTATGTTGACCAATAATGTAACCAGCTGGTATTTTGACCAACATATTTTTTTTATTTTTTTTTTATTATTATTATTATTTTTTTGTTATTTGTATTTAATAATCCTATCAACTCTGAACGTGAACAAATTACACTTACACCGACTATTGATTTCTCAGAGTCAAAACCGTCATTTACTGAAGAGCGTTCGGGCAGACCAGATAATTATAAACCAGGAAAATATTGTTCCCTGTACAAGATAAAACAAAATCCAGTCGGAAAAAAGCTTGAGGGAAAAAACCACGTTGATTGTAATTACAAAACTACTTTTACACAAACACATAAAATACATAATATTTAACTTTCGCGGGAACATTACATTGAAAATACATTTCTTTTTTGGTTTTACATTAAAGGGGGTTACAGTAAAAGTATACTTAAAGGTCGGAGCTGTTTTATCGGTCATGTTTATCGCTAACATACTACGGGATTTTTAATGCACACATGAACGTGAGCCCGAACACAGCACAGAATAGAACGCAGAATCCTAGCAGGCAGTTCCAGCATGTCAGGTTTCATTAGGAATGTTGAGAGTTTAGGATTGATTTTCACCAATACAATCCAACAGTTGTGCTTATGTTGACCAATAATGTAACCAGCTGGTATTTTGTCCAACCTATTTTTTATTTAATTTATTTTTTATTATTATTTTATTTTTTTGTTATTTTTATTTATTTATTTATTTATTGATTATTACTATTACTTTTTTTGGGGGGGGGATGGCCTGCATTGAGATACTCTGTGTGTTCTCGAGTTCCGTCCAAAATTCAAAAACCCGTGCATGATTAGGGTCATTCACAGACAAACAAAAACAGCACTGGCCCAACCCCCCAAATAAAGCCTTCCTTCACTGAGCTGTGAATTTCATCCAACCCCAATCCCAAGTCTGAGGATTTAGTATCGGGAATTATCAAGAATTATCCACCTCGATCAAAACAAACCTTTTAACGGAATAGTTACCAAACCGGAAGTACTACAAGTCAAACCATACTGATACGATTTCTCAAAATTAAAACATTAGCCCTTTATCACAGAAACAATGCATGGATGGAAGAGTGTTGACGTTTTATCAGTGATTGAGCCGACAATATTATGTAACCTTTATCACGGCAATACCAAGACCACTCCCTGCATGGTTATCCAAAGGCATTTAGGTAAACAGGGAAAAGGTGCTGTAAAACAATTAGGCCTACATCACAAGGTCATTACAAACTCATGAAATTTAAGATTTGCACGTTTCGATCACAGCAACTAGATACTTTTCCAAAGGCTATGTATACATGTATTACTTGTATACGAATAAAACAACATGGAAACGTAATACACATGTAATGATAACATCATCCAGATACATTACTAAACATCTTCCTTATATTGCGTTCGGAAAAAAAAGCAGTACTATTATGGTTGAAGCAAATGCAGAGTGCTGAATGAGACGCAAAAAAAAAGCGTTATCAACTAATTTCATTCTGCTTAAATGAAAACTGCTTCCTATAGAGTTTTCAGAAGTTCACACAGAGTTAAAAAAAATAATAAGTAAATACGAATTCACACTGTAGTAGACTAACGTGTAAGCATCCGAGAGCACACAAATATCTACAATATAATGATTAGGCCTACATGTATATAAAAATCTAGTATGATAATAACTAAA
The DNA here is from genome assembly GCA_949987565.1 of Luidia sarsii. Classification (NCBI taxonomy): domain Eukaryota; kingdom Metazoa; phylum Echinodermata; class Asteroidea; order Paxillosida; family Luidiidae; genus Luidia; species Luidia sarsii. The sequence goes on from OX465101.1 coordinate 35,629,334, forward strand.
ATATCATTGCAACGCGAATTTTAGATTCAAAATTAGTTTCAAAGGAATGACTAGTACTGCTTACGCGTTATAATATAGTTAGTAAGACCTACTTTGTTTGCATTGTAATAATTATAGGCCGACAACTGCACTGGTCCCAATGGAAATGCATGAGATAGAATGCAGACGCATCTTCTCTCCGTAGTATCATACGGGTGTCGGAGTCCCTTTCAACTACAGTATACATGCATTTAAATACAACGAGTGAAATCTGGTCAAAGAAGGGGCCAATTTCACAGAGCTGCATTTATAAGATCGCTTTGCGAACGCAAACATGAATTTTGTTTCATCCTAAAGAATGGTAAAATACCAGTCAGAAGCAATTGATATCACATCGCAGCCTATATAATGTGCTTTGTAAACCTGTTTACTCATGTTTAGAAGCTCTATGAAATTGGGCCCACTGTTCCGACTCGGTCGCGTCCAACTTCATTGACAGCGGCAGCAAATAGCACACGTCTATGGGAAATACCTGCAGCCGCTATAGCTAGCCGCTTCCATAGACGGTGGGAAATCGCAAAAAGGCGATAATAATAATAACATGTAAACAGGCAACCACGACGAATTGCTGAGCGTGTTGCAATGTTGATGCAGCGCTGGAATGTGTGGCATGGAATTAGCAAGTCAAAGACTGAGTGTCATCCCCGTACAAAGGAAGACGTTCTCTGTGGTGACCTTCATTTCAGGCGAGCGGTCCTGATTCAGGCTACTTCACGTCTTCAACGTGTACAATGTACAATGGGAGGAATGGGTAACCGGCCCAGCCACAGTGTCAACAAGCATCAAGCTCCAACGAGCCCACGACGGGCGTATCATGCTAATGATGTTAGCTGAAAAAAAAAATGTTGCCATAAAAGTGCACTGACGGGTGCTTGGAAACAGGAAGATTGCTAGGTCTGTTTGATCATGGAGGAAGGTTTGATCAACATAGCATAATCGCACTACGTTTTTATTGCCGGGTTTTCGCGTAAAAATAGACCAACCACAAGGCCACGCGCTAAGGTATAAGGCATACTGGAAATGTATACAACGTTAAAGCACTATGGTCTCGTTACAAAAAGGTTCGTCTACGGTACTTCTGATTTTGGTGGTGAAGTTTTAAAGGACTTCATCTTAACCGAAAACGTCAAAACTTGAAATGTTCTTTCTGAGAATAATATGTGCATCTCCTGTTTAACAAAATCAACTAAATTTGTGTCGTTCTGTTTTCTGAACTAGGCCTTAAGTGTCTCCAAGAAAATGAAGAAACAGATAGAGTTAAAGGAAATGGATTTCAGTCTAATTAACTATAAGAAAAGGTAAAAAAGAATTAGGTCTACCATTTGAAAAGTAAAAAAAAACCAAAAAAAAAAAACCTTTGAATAAATGTTACTATAAATCTATGTATGTTAGATTAAGCATATAAAATAGACATTTTTGCATTGATTTTAAAAATTATTCTGTGAAATCATTAGGGCCTATGTGATTCTTATAGGTTTGTCACTTTCACCAGTATGTTATAACAACAAAAGCCTGTCCAAAGTGTAATCATGATGTAAATAGTTATGTCATCTTTACAGTACTAACTGTCAAAATTGAACGGAATTGAAGCTGGAAAAGTCCACGGGTCACCTCAAATTACCATGATTCCAGTCAAAATGTTTGATTAAATTTGGATGGTGAATGGTCATTCAGAAGAAATGCTTTCTTTAATGGCTGTCTACGGAACACATCCCCAAAATGAGTGCCGCTGGTGTCATACACCAGCTTTATTGCGACGGATTTCCTGATGGCATGCTTGTGTAGTACTCTGTGTAGGAATGAATGAAAGGGGAGAGAGAAAGGCAGATGACTCTTTAATCCACGCCCAACTTGACGAACAGCAGAGCACACACGGCGTAGACATTGAAGAGCAATACCAAGAAGGTGAGGAAGCGGTAGGGCAGCTGGACAAACAGGAGCTGCTTGGTGGCCTCGTTGATCTCCACGTTGAAGACGGCCGAGATGGCCTGCAGGAGGAGAGCCCGGACGCTGAGGTAGACGGCCACGGCGAAGGCCTGGGCCGCCAGGTACTTGAGAAGCATCAGGCCGGCCGGCCGCAGTCCGGGCCAGGCCAGCGCGCCGCCCAGCGGCTCGGCGGCGTCCGGCACCAGCCCCAGCCGGCTCAGGAACCAGAAGGCGCACAGGGCGCCGGAGACCGAGCCCAGGATGGTGATGGTGTCGCCTCGGGTGGCCGCCACCCCGTTGTGGCTGGGGTAGACGATGCAGAGGAAGACGGCTGTGGAGATGAGGACCAGCGGTGCCTGGGGGTGGGTCAGCACGAAGTGGTCGATGACCCCCAGCCAGGGCCAGAGCAGGAGCATGATGACGCAGGTCAGGGTCACACCCACCACAAGATCCTAGGGGCGAGTATATAAGAGCAAGAGGAAACTAACTCAACAATAAAGGCTATAGGATTGTGCCAATGGCCACTAAAGTGACTGAGCACAGTATTGGTTATTCTGAAAGTTTTTTTATAAACTATGACATCCCTTTATTTCAGGGATAAGCTTTTGAGACCGGTATACTGCTGAGGTCAAAACACCAGGTCCTCTGTTTTTCTTTAGTTTTGCATTTTGGTCATTTAAGTCAAAAGGTTCTCAGCAGCATTTCGTATGTCTTTTTAGGGAGAAACAATATCCCTTACTGTAGTAATAAAATTGGAAATTTTACATTTGGAGGCCACGAAATATTCATGTTATCAAATGAACATTATTTGCTTCTGTAGGCCTGGATGGCCTTTGCAATAATTTGTTTTAACAAGCCACGGACCACAATTAGCTTCCTGTGTTTCCCAAATCCCACATTTTCGGAAGCAACCTTTCTGACTACAAGTGGAACCAACCCATTCATGATGCACTCTCAGTGTTTTGGACCTGATAGGGGGACCATTGGCAAATGTATTGCCAATCATCTTCAACAAGGCCTGGGTTGAATTCACACATTTAACAGAAGGCCATAAGAACTAGACTAATTAACCCATGATCTCTGAACATTATCTCTTGTCGTGGCCTTGGTACCACCCCAGAATAGAATTGACCCTGCTGCCACAGCAGGCTGTCACCCAAACCCTTTAAGAAGGCTACATGTACAGTACACATTGGTGCTATATGCAAAAGAAAAGACCTCTTTCTGAGCACACAGTCATGCAATTAAGGCCGAGTCTTGCTTCTGCCATACATGACTGCACCAAAGCTTTCAAAATGCCACAGCCACGTTCGGTTTCTGAAGCATCAAAGGCTATATGAATTTCAAATCTATGGCCCTTTTTCAAAATTAAGCTGAAAAAACAGGTTTGCGTTCTTTGTTGAAGTTGAACAGTTTTTGGACAAGGGCCTATATCTCTACACTTAAAAGGAAGTGTTCTTTTACATAGTGCATTGAGGGACAATGTACTAAGTTGTACACCTACTGAGTGGAACTTGGAAGAATTGAAGTTTTACGGAATGAATAAAGAATAACTTTTTCTTTGGCATCTTGCCATGTCACGCTCCATGCATTTCCGACCCCCACTGCAAGTCTGATCTATATATACAGTCCAAACAATAAGGACTCAGTGTCAGCTATACATAGGTCACAAATCCGTGTACATGTATGTACACAATGCACACATCGCAAACCACGACAGACGCCATTCTGTGGACAATGCTTCAACCCATGTTACACCAATACAAGGTTCATGCTATTGACACCTACACCTGGGTTTGCTTTTTCCTCCCACAAAATGTGTAAGAATCATGGATTCCATCATGAACACATGAACATGAACGCTGATGATATGTTGACCAGCCTGGGGATCTTGAGCCTATACGTGCCATGGTAAATTTGAGTCCCGACTGCCCCCAAAAGCAATTTAGATGAAGACGTTACAGCAAAGAAATTCCTGATTTTAAGTTCACACATTTTTTGATCTGCAGGAGATGAAATATTGCAATTTGACCAAGTGCTGAGGAACTATTGTGAGGGTTAATTGTTACCAGCCTTGAGTAGCATTGAAGGGTGCTCCCCATCTTTTTTGTATGGCCATTGTTGCTATCGTTTGTAAGGATACATTTGCAGCCAGCCAAGCAGGTACATTTCAATGCAGCCAGCCAGATCAGATAATTAAATGCAGCGTATGCTGATTAAAGTGGTGCTGCTGACGTGAACGATTCCAGCCATAATATTCAGCTTCGGTGACCCTACTCATTAAAATACTGTCTGTAACGTTGTCTATATAGACGCTCATAATAATAATAACGTCACACAGCCATTACTTATTCTTCTCAAATATGAGATGTAGGCTTTACAACAACATATTTTGGAAAATTTCATTTATAATTCATGAAAATTATAATGCAATAGGAGCCCAATATGTTTCTATGCGTGACTGGAGTATACTATTACTGCATGTATTACATTCATATAGGGGGTGATTCACACACAGCAAAATTACTCTATAACCCAACCCTTTTTGAGGAGTCTGTCTAATCCAGAAAATAATAGGGGTACTCGAAAGCTAGGTCTGAATATAGTCCTTTTTTGGGGCAGCCAAAAGCAAATTTCCAGGAGACCAAATCACAATCACATAATACAGTGGCCCAGAAGTTACAGCACTCTTGTATTATAATACTGTTACATACATCACATACACAAAACCATCAACTACATGTTCTACCCTTCTCAAAATAATGTCAAAAGCAAATCTAAAGTGATAGAATAGATTGCAGGGTTGTGTTTCACCAGTTAGGTGAGTGGCATAAACTGACAAGTCATAATTGTGAACAACCCTGGTAGTGGCTGGTACTCACCAAGACAAAGTGCATTCCCTTGTACAGTCGGCTGAAGCAAACCAACAGAGACCAGCTACATGCCAATACCAGACCCAGGGTGTGTGAATACTGCACACAAAATATCAAACAAGATAAGAACATCCCAGAAATCAAACAAAATAATGAAACATCCTAAATCAATATCCTACATCAATGAGCAAGGTTTGTTTGGTGAAATCGTTGTAGATCTTTTCATAACTTTCATTCCTATTACATACCACTGTAGAGCATTAGTGCATGCTAAAATTTGGTACCTTCATTTTTTTCTTAGATATGATTATACAGAAGACCCCTGCTACATGTAGGCGTAGCCTACATGTACATTTTGTCTTCAATAGAATTTGTGAAGCGGCAATAATATTGAAAAGTCAGGGATGAAGACCTAGATTCGGTCATGTGCACTTGCACTGTATGTTTCTACGTGTAATTTACATGTACATGCACATGTACATCATGACTGTGTATACATCATGTAGGCCTACATTTATTTTCACTTTTACGCAATTACGCATGCCCATAATTCCATGAATCAATCAATTTCAAATTTCCAAGAATTATTTTAGCGGTTAAGGAAACAAACTGCAGAAAAAAATGGTTTCAAGTTCTCCCCAAAATTATACCTTATTTAATAAAACAGGTCAAAGGTCATACAAGTGCGGCAAAGATCATCATGCTGACACCTTTTCAATACATATAACTTTCATAAATCTTTTGAAATGATTATTATAGCCTATGTATTCACTCATCATATTGATACATAATTTGCATATTTTTGATGAAAGATTGTTTGAATTTTACTATTTAAAAAAGGTGGCTCTAATTGAATAAAACTTTCCATTTCTGTTTACTTCAGCCACGTTCACAAGGAAAAGGCAGTTTCTGATGAAAATTGGCATGTCTTAAAATTTAGTGGGCCTGACGTTTAGATCCTAGCAGGACCTTTCTCTGCCTTTGAGAAAGGTCCTGCTAGGATCGAAACGTCAGGCCTACTAAATTCTAAGATTTGCATTTTGGTAATTTAATTCAGTAAGCAGTTTGCAACATTTTTGTATATCACTTCAAAATTGGCATGTGTTAACTTGTTAAAAAAAAAAACTTGTCTACAGACACAGCAAATAAACATCCTGCCAAGATGTTAGTTTAAATGAAGGTTCTTTGCAATAGATATCACATTCAAGCTCATTTTCTGCTGTCATCTAGGGATCTGAAGTGTACGAACATATTGGCAAGCTTCTTTTTCTTAGCGGAAATCAGAAATTTATCATCTTTTTTACCTTTAAAAACATCCTTATAAAAATGAGGGCGCTATTGTAAGGTCATGACTTGTCAGGAACCCACAGTTAAAAAAACATACGAAAAAGATTAACTTTCAAAATGCAAATTAATCCATCTGGGCTGAAAAACTAAGTCATGATTTTGTGGCGCGTAATGTGTGGCGCAAAGGCTGTACTTACTACTATATGTAGGAATAGTGAAGTGCGTTCTGTACACAGTCCCTGCGGTTACTGCTGACCGTCGTCCAGTTGACAAACGCGTCACAAAAACATGATTTTGGGAAATACTGGAACTTTAGAGCAAGTCCAATTTTTTGGGCAAGTGGTTTTGCCAGACGTTTCTCTACATAATGGTCTATTGTGGATTTAGGAGTTTTTCCGCACCCTTTTAGTTTTACGGTGCGGGTATATTAAAGTTTTTAACCAAAATCCTAGTACAGTAGCACTCATTCTGGCTCACCTCGTAATGGTTCCAACTGCCCACTAAGTAGGTAAAAGGCATGAGAGTTCCCACCATGGCGTGCGTTGAAGGCATCCCGTACTCCATGAAGTAGCGCCTCTCCAGGCGGACGACCGGAGGCTCGCTGGGCCGAGGCCACTTGAGGAACTCCTTGCTGGCCTGGCCGACGTACATGCAGACGCCCCAGACGACGAACATGCGACGGGTGATCCACCAGGACAGGTTGGCCACGGCGAAGGGGTACAGCATGAAGTAGAAGACATCGTCGCCCAGCAGGGCGCCGAAGGAGAACAGGTAGAACCACCACTTGTTGCGGACGATGTACTCCGGCGGCGGCGATGGCTTGCCGTGGTCGCCGTCTCCCACGGCCTGCGAGCCCGGGGAGACGGCTGCGCGATGCTCCTGCTCCTGCTGCTGCTGGAGGTGACCGTTCTCCCTGCCGTTCGTGGCGGCACGGGTGGTGGATGGAGCCGGGTAGAGCCCGAAGAATCGCTGGAATCGGGCCACGGTCCGGGCGTCGTACAGGGGCAGCGAGTTGTCCTCCGACGACGAGCCGAAGATCTTGGGCCAGGACATCTTCATGGTGGCTGTCTTGGGGGGGGGGCGGCTATCCAACTTCCAAAGGTAGACAAAATTGATGATCGCGGTCTGCGTTTCGAGGTGTGGCGATCTGGGATCCCGAGCGGCGGGCCTTATCGCAGAGGTTTCGTGCAAATACACTCCCTTGGTGATATCACTAGGCCTACATGTCCGTGTATGTACATGTACATGTACTGTACATGTACTGTACATGCAGCGTGCGTACACACACTGCACACGCGCTGCATAGTAATGTGTATTTATTTACCAACTTGTGCGGGTTTCCAACGAGCGCCGGTTCCGCCCACAACAGAAAGTTCGGTAACCGTAGGCTCGGCATAGTATTGAGCGCCGATGCACACAACGACGTGTTGGCTCTGATGTTTGCTTCGCATGCCTTGAATGTGTTTATACTTGTCGGACGTGATGCGCAGTGATTCGTGTGTGTTCTTAGGCACTTACGTGTGTTAATAACAATTTCGAGCAGCCTGTTTATTTCTACGCAGTAAAGATTACTGAAAACAATGTGGGTTGAAACGAGAACTAGGAACTTGCAATCACTCTCAAAAAATATAAAAACATGTAACACGGACAAAGAGTTGCAACTTGTATACAGAACGATATCGATAAAATATGATTTCGAACTTTAACGAAACCACTGAAAAAATGTTTCGACGTTTTGACAAACAAAGATCTTATTGATTTATAAGCATAAAAGATACATTCGGCGCTCCATACATATTAATTTCCATTGACCCGCAGCACACCATCCAAGGCCGGCGCTTAGTGCAGTGGAGTACTGCATATCAAAGGTTGCTGGCCCGGTTCAAAGTAAAAGGGTACGAAACGCAGCACAGGCGCGAGCGTCTGCTGCACAAACCAAAGTTAATAAGTACACCATCTAGCGGCATATAGGGCCCCTATTGATTTTCCTCGACTGTTTCGGTTGGCAGGCGCGGAGCTTGAGTGACAATCATTTGCATCACCAAAGACTAATTGTGAGCGCTGGTACAAACAGTTTGGTTAGTCCCAAAAGTAAATACGTTTATGGGAGGTTCGCTTGCCCGCCGCCGCCGGACTCCAACCATGCGCGGTGTTTAGGAATGGAACAAACAACGACAGAGACACTAATTGGAAATGCTATAGTTTTGAATTTCGCGCGCGCAAGATCAGCCATTTGAAAACGTTCACGTGCGCGCTAATTCGGAAACTGGATGCAAAAATGTGCACTCGGCACCACCGAGTACAAGAGGAAGTACACATCGATTTTTGCTTTTTCCTTTCCCAATTATTCTGTATATCATTCATTCCGTATTATACCACCGATCCCGTATATATACGCACTGGACGAAATCTCGGTCCCACGGCCACGTCCTTCATGGAGGAATAAGAGAGCACCTACATGCTTCCATGCATCCACCCATGGAGCTATATAAGTAGCCATGATCCAATTGAAGTTGACAAGAGGCTCTGATGCATCATGGAGTCATTTCCAGTCCATGGTTGCATATGCAGTAGCAATTAAGTTAGCAACCATCGCCAGGTATATGAGGGGAAAAGTCTCCCTGAAAACAAATATTCATTGTCGAAAATGGGGTTCTTAAGACGTCGTAAGGGTGGGGGGTTGAGAGGAACAAACACGGATGATCAATTTGACCACGTGATAACACCGGTCGGTCAGGACGCTTGTTGCGTTTCTTGGGAAAACAGAGTTAGGCCTATATAGGTATATACTTTATCGAAGCCTCAATGCGCGGCAAACACTACTTATACCTTTGGTCTTCCTATCACCCTGCATTACAAAGGTTAATGTGTGGGAAAGGGTTGCAGGATTGGCGTCACTGCATGGGTAAGCTGGTAAATTGTGGTAATGGATTTGAGTTAATCTGATCATGGGCAAAAACACTTGAAGGTAACACACCTCCAAAAAAATTTACTGGTAATTTACTTGTAGTTTACATAAACAAGTATCATGGCATTCACTACAAATATATCATGAAGTACTTTCTTTATTTCATCATCGCTTGCGTGATCATAGATAATAATTTTCAGCATCTGAATTAATTTCATTTTTCAATAGAACTCATGTTCTGAAAACACGACGGTAACTTTGTTAAATGATCAGAAATTAAATGTGTGATAAATATTTCTTACAATTTCACGAATCAAATGGCTTTTCCGTAATACAAAATATATACAGAAATTACTAGTCTACATTTTAAATGCTGAATGATGGAAAAATAAGAAAATATTAGAAGCCCACAGCCTCACACAAGATTTAAGTTTTTCATAAGCAAATAACAATTATGATAAAGAAACCAGGTAAGGCATATTTTAACCATGGGGATACACACCTCAAAATTCCATGGATTTTTATTTTAAAAAAATAAGCTAAGGCATAGTCCTAAATCATGTGCTTAAATCCAAATTTACTTAAAACGTGAAAGTGATAAAAACTAGGTTAGAGCAGGAAAATTAAGTCATTAAAACAGATATTATCTTGAACATTATATGATTCAAAACAATGACATGATTTTCTTTCACAGCAATTATTTTCTGTATTTCCACTGTTTCTCCTCGGAAAAACACAAAATGTGATCACAACCCTAACTTCTCAGCCTTACATGCAATTGATTTTGTTCAAGATATTTAGCTGTGCAGATTACATGTATATATGCAATTGAGTACCATGCAATGCATATTATCATATTTTGCAGGGTATCCCTGAATTTTTATGAGTTGCACTTTTGGAAGGAGAGATCAATGCTGTTATTTGGGTCCTTGTTCAAAACAGCATTAAAGTGAAAATGCATTAAAATACCATGATAAGAATTTGCTTGGCCTGGATCCAAGTCTACAAACCAAGTCAAGATTGAAATCAAGAACAAAACATTTAGTCTTGAGTGTTGTCTTTACACCAGACAAAAAATAAAAATATATACTTTCTGTATTCACACTTTGACACCAACTTTAAGCTCAAACCATGCTCAAACCTGGTAGAAATGAGACTAGAAATACCCTAGTTGGTGAGCTTTTAGCACAAGAAAGTTCTACTTGCAAGAGTTTAGTCAGATGCAAAACAATACATTAGGTTGCAATTTCACTGGTACTCTGCAGTTGTGCTTCATTGCTTGGTATCAACCGGTAAGTAATTGTTTATTGATCACTTGAAAATCCACCACCACAATCATTAGATATTCCCAGAAGAACCAGTTGATATAATATTCACAAAATATGTACATTTTTGTCTGTCTTTGTTCAAATACTACCCACTATCCAGCTGTCGTTGATATCAGCTTTTGACATGTCAAAGTTATTTGCATAAACAATCCATACACCTAATTACGATTCTGCAATAAGGCAGCCCATTTTGTGTAGCAACTCGCTAAATCTACGATGCTGCCATCGGAGGTAGATGATACCAGGGTTCACGGTTTATAAATTAACTGGTATTAGAAACCAAGCAGTAACCTTTCTGATAATGGTGTACAAACTACAAACTCAATTACAGTATCTCCTATAGTCTGGTTATGTGGTTCTGCTGACCCTGCCCCCTTTGTTTGCAATACATTTTATCCTAACCTGATAAAGTCTTGAACTCAATAGATTAAATATATCAGACATTAACATGGCCTGGAATGTATTTCATGCAGCAGCTGGGAGACAGAAACACGGATGTAGCCTGGGAATCCAATTTATTCTGCAGGGGCAGAGAGGAGTACTGGTCCAGAAGGCTATGCCTGCTGGATTCAAACCAGAAACTCTAGGACAGTGAACACTGGGGTGTGTAAAGCGCTGTACTGGAGGATGGCATTGAGGCTCATTGGAGCTCACACAATGCTCTATATAGGCCTTGGTGGAGCATGCAGATATTACAGGTAATTCACCATACACTGGTGCATAATTACTAAATGAACCAAGTTAAGCTGTAGCACCTGAACTACAGTACCTGTACATGTGTACACGTTAGGTCTGCAAACAGAATCCCCAAAGAAATTAGTGCCGTGTCCTGCCTACATGAAATGCGGCAGCTCAATGCATTCATCTTTGTATAATTTAATAATCTTTTTAATTCACCCGTTCATTCTTTCATTCACTCATTCATCAATTTACTCATTCCTTCATTTTTGCCAGCTGAATCTGAATGGAGAGTGTAGGGATCAGTGAAACCTTTCTGATCAAAGAACTGGCCCATTGAGATCTCTGATAGTAGAGCTGAAATTGTCTACAATAACTTTAGTACTTATTTGGAATGCAAATGTGTCTGTCCCTGAAAGTAAGCACCAAAGTCTCCTGTTTGCTGGTACACGTATAAAGAACATCTATCTGGCTAGAGCCAGGAGTCAAAATCAAACAAGTACTGTACATCTAAAATTTAGTGGGCCTGACGTTTCGATCCTAGCAGGACCTTTCTCAAAGGCAGAGTACTGTACATGTACATGTTCAGCATCATAATGATGTACATGTGTGAGTTTCCAACTCATAGGCATTACATCCTATGTAAACAGATACCGGTAATCAAAAGAAAAACTCTGTTGTTACAGTTGGTTCTGATTAATGTGAAAAGGAAAAAAAATGAGGAAAAAAAATATGCATAGAAAAATGATGGTAAACTTATATCAGCATGACGGTAAACTTTCTGAAAACTTTTCTCCTTCGAAAATCACAATATAAAATTTCACTTGATTTCATTTTTACATGTAAATGGAGTAAAGGCACAAACAGGCAAACAGGCAGAGAGACAGAGAGACAGACATACAGCCACACAGACAAACAATCGAACAGTACGCAATTTGGAGAAGGCAACATCGTGTAATTTGATGTCAAGACCCTTCTGAAGGAGTTTTGAAAAATTAAACGCATTCTGGAATTTTGCATACCGAGCGAACCCCCGAACCAAAATCATTCCCAGCAACCACACACAGAGTACTTTATAATGTAACCTTCAAAACTGAAGACAAAAAAAAATAATCACAATCATTTCAGTTATATTGAGTATAGTAATAGTACTGTACTATTCTTTGTGCTGCAATATCCAAGGCTTTTTTCTCAAAAAAGAAGAAAACAACATATCGTATAATCAAAGGCAACTTTTCCATGAAAGCACTTGATCAGAAAGAAAAAAAGGCCCACTTTGAGTACCAAAACCAATAGAAATATAAATTGTCTGCCATTAAGCCAAATATTATACAGCAACGTTAGATTTCTTTGGAAATCTAGTGCAACAAAAATAATCGGCAGCACTGCAGCAACACTATTGGGCAAACAGGTAAGAATGTGAGAGAAATGGGGTGAAATGAGAACACTCTACAGTCACTCAATGTTGAGTTGGTTCAAACAATGTACAGTACAGTACTAACTGAAATGTACTGAAAAACTACAGTAATATACACATGTACTGTGTAGACTACAGGGTAGGAACAAAAATATAGTGTATAATGTGTCTGCATACTGATACTATAACTCCAGCTTGAATTCACCGATGTACAGTTTGTACTGACTGTCCATTCATATTTACTCATTGTACAGTTTGAAGATTTTGTAAGATGGCAGCTGCTAACACCATTCATGTGTTGTACAATACAATTTTGCATGCATACAGGCTACTGCAGCAACATGCACAAAACTGCCAACATCTATGTACCGTATACTACAGAACATAATACCGGCACATGAAAAAAAGCCCTAGACAAACCCCACTCAAATCACATGTTTATAATTATTCAGATGCTGGTAGGAAGCACCATTCAAGTTATTAGTGGGAGGTATTTTATCATTTACTAATAAAGCATCATAAATTGGTTTGCATTTACTGGCAGGGCGGGTTCAGGTCCTTTGGGATAACTGAGGCTAATTTATTTTGACTTTGTCACAAGTTACAGTACTACTGTAGACAGTGTTAAGGCACAAAGGAAACTTTTGGAAGGGTCATCCTTTATAGGCAGGCAGTTGGAGTGATTAAAGGGGTTGCTTATTCATGTTATTGTTAGACATAATTTTTGTTCAACATGTAACCAAAATCATTGATTGGAAGCATATAGTGTGTATGTGACATAATAATGTAGAACATGGCAAGCAAACTTTCCCAGCTTTGCAGCTTGTGTGCACTGGTACCACACCGTTCAGCAGACCGGAAAGTTACAACTTACCGGTACATGTACAGTATACATGCCAGGTTCTGTGTCCAATGGCTCCCATATGTTCCATTTCAAAATTCACACAGATTTGTCTGCTGCCCTCAGGGATGATAATTCAGAGAATCTGAACTCATGGAAGCTGATGGGCTGACGAAAATGAGCTTTTGTTTCTGTGTTTGAACAGTGTGTTCTCACGTCAAGTTATCTAAATTTTACGAGTATGATCAGGAAGGGAAAGAACAACTTCTTTTAGGTACTGTGAATCAACTGTATACCCTATGGAGCAACATGGTTTGATGTCAAAAGCTCATGAGAGGCTAGGGTGGATGGCTCCAAGCCTTCTGAGGCATATACTGTACAATGTATGTCTGGCCTGTGTAGTACATGTAAATGAAGTCTCAGGCTAAGGCTCAGGTTAGGGCTCCTGTTTTCTTTCTATTCTAACACCCCCATTACATGTCACATTAGAACAATTGTTGGACTACCAGTTCTTGGTAAATATTCTGTATCGAAAAAAGAGACGAAGTTCCAAATTTGGTGACAAATCAGCCTGCATTTCCAGGTTTTGTGTGACAAAGATGAAAGCCTGAGCCCAAGCCTGATCCACGGATGCCTGTAATTCGAAGTGTGTATTTACTGTTGGGGATCCTTTGTTGAGGATAATTTTTTCAGACTAGTCCTAGCCACTTCCACACCACGGGGCCCAGCTGATACATGACGAACATGGTGCCCATGTGGGGCAGGTAGCCATACAGAAGCTGGACCCGAAGCCACTTCTTGGTGGTCTGGTTGACGGGCACACCCAGCGTGGCCGGGATGAGCCGCCGCAAGATGAACTTGCCCCCGAAGAACATGACCACGGCCATGGCTTTCAGGAGGGCGTAGCGGGCAAACATGGCAGCGGCCGCCGGCAGCGTGGGCCAGCGGATCAGCCCGCCCAGGGTGGACCTGGTGTCCGGGACCAGGCCGTTGCGGTGGTTGAACCAGAAGCCGCACAGCCCGCCGCAGACCGTGCCCAGGATGGAGACGGTGTCGTTGCGCGAGTCGCCCACGCCGTCCGGGGTCGGGTAGAGGACGATGAGGAGGACGGAGACGCAGACCAATACGGGCGGGGCCAGCGGGTGGGTCAGCGAGAAGTGGTCCAGCGTGTCCAGCCAGGGCCAGATGAGAGCCATGAGGAGAGCGGTCAGTGTGACCCCTGCTATGAGATCCTGGGTGCATTCACAAGGGACACCAAGAGAACAACTTGTTTTGACTGCAGAGTCAACCTTGTGTGCTGGCTTCGTGGGGAGACTTAACCCTAGATACACGTACATGTAGGCCTACATATTTGCTTTAGAGCATAAAGACCTTTGCTTATCAAAATCGGGTTAGGAAGACAAAAAAAAAAAGACCCATGATAATGCTGCAGCTAAGCAAACAGCCGTTTACCAGCTAAAAGCAACAAACACTGCCTTTGGCTTAATTGAAGTTGGTCATGGCAGACTCTTAGAGCTTGAGCAACTCTATAAAATTCACACTCTGCTATTCTTTTCAGGAGGTGATGTACAGAAATATGAATCACTTAGGCCTATGGAATGCTAAGTGAGTAAGTGAGAAGGTTAATAACTAACAACCATACAACATTGATATTTAAAGTCATGTCTGCACTGCACTTCAAAAATTGTTTTAACAGAGTTTACATTTTCAAATTGAAATGGGTCATCTGTTGTCTGTACTGGGTTGCCACTTGCCTTTTTTGAGGCAGTAAATTTATCATGAGAGAAACTCTGTTAGTTCTAACCTCCACCGTCAATAGTTAATGCATAATCTATTAGGTCGATAGAATCTGGAACACACAAGAAGGTTGTCATTTTTCTAGACCGAAGCCTTGTGCATAATGTAGGTTAGCATTTCAGGCCACGGTTGTCCGGGTCAATATTGTGGCACAGATAGACATGTCAGTGATGACGTTAATAATATTAGTGAGTCCAAATTTCATTTCAAGCATGTATGTGTCTGCCTGTGTATGGTACAGTAGCTGATAATGCCTGTGGGGTTCAACTTGAGAACTAGGGTCCATACTCCATAGGTAAAATGTGGGGGGGGTGGGGGGGGTAGGGATGGGGGTTTGATTTTAAGTACAAGTACATGTACACCACTTCAGTATCTCACTGTCTACTTCTCCCATGCATGAAACCTACATGTAATTTCGTATTTCCGAATAAAAGTCCTGTGTAGGTTTGGAGGCTGAAAATGACACAAAATTGAACAAAAACTTTGATGTGATTGGGTTGTCTTACTCTTGTCTAGTGTAAAACTCAACTCCACAAGGCAGACAATTATTAGTCAAAATGAGCAAATACATACAGTATGTACATGTGTTATTTTTCCAATTCAAAAAGCTTACCAGAATGAAATGCATGCCTCGATACAGTCTGCTGCAGCATACAAGTAAAGTCCAGTTGCAGGCCAGTACAAAACCTAAGATGTGAGGAAACTGAGAATTTTGGGGGAAAAAGGAGAATAAATTTGTATTGTAAACAAAAATTATCTCACCGAATTTTGACTGGCAATTGCATTCAACCTGTGCCAAATGGACTACGCCGCTGCTAGTGCTAGTGCTATAATTTAGAAATACCATAGTTTTGTCATTCCTAACTCAATAACTGGATTACACCTAAGTATGTCTGGTAACCGATTTCTACTTAGAAAGTCATCTAGGCTTTGAACCTTGAAGCCCAACTCTTACTCTTAGTCTAAGTACTTAGTGCTGAAACAGTCTTTGGGTTCTTAATCCATGGAGGAAGGTTGTTTGATGTTTCCCTCCTCCATGGTTAATTTATAATCTAAGACAAAGACTAAGAGAACATATACATGTGAAATTTGCCTCCTAAAACCGTTTGACATGAAATACTCTTGTCGTTTGTTTTAATTACTTCTTAAAATTTAGTGGGCCTGACGTTTCGATCCTAGCAGGACCTTTCTCAAAGACAGACTCTGCCTTTGAGAAAGGTCCTGCTAGGATCGAGGATCTAGGATCGAAACGTCAGGGCCACTAAATTTTAAGATTTGCATTTTGGTAATTTTAGTCAGTAAGCAGTTTGCAACATTTTTGTATATCACTTTATGTTTTAATTACTGTAAAAAAGTTTTGGGCAAACCTTAGCTACATAAACTGTAACAAATCAAACTCACTGGCGGGGTCATTTTCCTTCTTCCATGGATGTGGAAATGGGATGCAAAACCAAACCCTTACAATATGCTTTACCAATTCAATTGATGCAGTGCTTCTTCTCACAGTACTACTACTACTACAAGTACTAGTACTACTACTACTAAAGTACTAGTACTAGTAGTAGTACTAGTACTAGTAGTACTAGTAGTACAGTAGTAGTACTAGTACTGTAGTAGTAGTACTAGTAGTAGTAGGGTTGGAATGTGTGTTTATATCAAGGTAGTGTAGGGAAATGCAGGATACAGGTTACAAAGCCCAATGTGATTGAGGGTTATTCTGTAGGATTATGAGGGCATGTGGAGTTTTTGTCACTTGAGCAGTTGAGCCTTGACGAAAATGTACATGTAGGATCCAGGTTACAAGGCCCAATGTGATTGAGGGTTATTCTGTAGGATTATGAATATGATTATGAGGGCATGTGGAGTTTTTGTCACTTGAGCAGTTGAGCCTCGAGGAAAATGTACACGTAGGATTAGTCCGAGTAACTTGGACCCGACAAGTCACCCTTTTTTTATCGAATTTTGAAATTTTGAGTTTCGGGAGTCACCCGAAACTCAAAATTTCAAAATTCGATAAAAAAAGGGTGACTTGTCGGGTCCAAGTTACTCGGACTAACGTAGGATCCAGGTTACAAGGCCCAATGTGATGGAGGGCACTTGGTAGAAAAAAAGGAAAAATTATCAAAAAGGTTTGGGGCTTTTTTTAAATAGTTTCAGTTTTAACAGAAGGATTGTAGGATTGTGCAGGATTCAGGTCATTTGTTAGAAACAAGTGGTGGGTAGTTAGGATACCATCGAGGCCATTCGAGGGGGTTTAATCATCAACTGATCAAGCCTACCTCGTAATGATTCCAAGTACTGACAAGCAGTGTGAACGGCATGAGCGTGCCGACCACTGCGTGGGTAGACGGCATCCCGTACTCCTGCGAGTAGCGCCTCTCCAGGCGGACGACCGGAGGCTCGCTGGGCCGAGGCCAGCGAAGGATCTCCTTGCTGGCCTGGCCGATGAACATGCAGAAGCCCCAGACCATCAGGAGCCGGCGGGTGATCCACCAGGAGAAGTTGGCCATGGCGAAGGGGAAGAGGAAGAAGTAGAAGTAGTCGTCGCCCAGCATGGCGCCGAAGGAGAAGAGCCCGTACCAGAACCAGTTGCGGACCCGGTACCGGTACGGGGGCGGAGCAGCGTGGCCGGCCGGGGCCGCGGCCGTGTCGGCGCCGCCGTCCCCGTTCGGCTTGGGCCCGTCGGCGCGCTGCCTCAGCTGGCAGTACGTCGTGCCACCGCGGTCCTTCTCGTCGACAAACCCCGAGGCCGACCCGCCGTCCTCGGCCACGCCCCCGGTACTGGCTGCCGTCTGAGAGGCCAACTCCAGCCCGAAATACCGCTGCAGCTGGGCGACATATTGGTCGTTGTACAGGGGCAATGAGGTCTCAGGAGCAGCCTTCATTTTTGAAACAGTTGTATTTATATTTTGCAGTTCAGTTCACAATCTAGCTGGAATTTTGTTTCCCCAGCCACGAGAGCGTCACGTTCGTAGTCGTACCGTATACCCCAGTCGACTCCCGTTATAACGTATTCCTCCGTCAAGAGAGGGCGCCCCAATACTATGAATGTTTTAATTATTCATTTTTTAGCATTTTTTTTATTAAATCACGAGGACACATAACCTTTGTCTCTTTTTGGAATAAGGGGTGGCTCTGAAAAGAGCCGTTTGTTTTTAAATGCTGGTGAACGGTTAGTTCCAGAAATCGGTAAGCTTGGTCTGGATTTTCCCCCGACTGGAAAGGTAGTCTACGATGGCGGTCGCTTTCGAATAGAGGTCATCGGTCATGTCTGACTGGGTGCACAGGAAGTGCTGCACTCGGGACATCATGTCCATGCATTCCCGAAGGCTTGGTGGTGATGAGTCTACCTCCGCAGCCTCAGCTTCCTCCTCCTCCTCGATACCAACAGCCGCTCGCTGTGATGCTACCTGAGCGACAATCTCCTCCTCATCGGGCACCTCTGTCACTTGTACGTTGTCGTCAGCCGTTGTGACAGTGACGTTGTCCACGCTGTTGCTCTCGCCACAGATCTGCTTATGCAGGATGCCGTGACGCTCCTTGAAGCGGGACAGCCAGCCGGAACTTGCCCGGAATGCCCCGTGCCCCATCATCTGCGAAAGCTGAGTAGCTTTTTCTCGCAGCATGGGGCCATTGACTGGCAGATTCTTGGACCTTGTGCCGCGAAACCAACGGAGTAGGGCCTCCTCGACATCCTCGAAAGTGGCAGTGCGCAGTCTCTTCCTCGAAGGCTCAAACTTTGAAGTCTCAAAGTTTGACATGATGGTCTCTCGATTCTTGATGATGGTTGACAGGGTGCTCGGCGCGATGCCGTACTGGCGTGCAACATCAGCCTTCTTTTGTCCAGCACCAACGGCCTTAATGAGTTCCATCTTGAGCTCGATGGAATACCCCGTTCGTTTGTTCTTGATGGAAGCCATGGTAGATAAAGTTGTCGCAGTGGTATCCGATAGACGAATGATGTCCTGTGAAGAATTCTCCTCCTTATATTTTCTCAGCCATTTCGGATTAGCGCGGATTAAAATGACGGTCACTAGAGTTCCCCGATTGTCTAACTTTTGCGGTATGGTGCCGCAGTCACTCGTCGGGCACAAGGGGGAGTCATGAGTGCGCACCGCCCCATTGAATCGTAACGGCGAGATGAAACAACGCCGGGTTGACTAGAAACCGCAGCGAGCCCTCATTGTGTAAAATGTTGGCGGCATGGTGCATGCAGCCACTCGGCAGACGTACTGAAGAAAACCGCAAGGGGGAGTCGTGGGTGCGCACCGCCCCGTTGAAACCTACGGCGAGATGAAACAACGACGCGTTGACACGAACCGCGGTGCCCGTACTTTCGAAAGAAGTCGTTGTGAAGGGGTCGAAAACAGGCTTTTTGTTCGTGTTCGGTCGGCCAAAATGTACGTTGTAACCGAAGTCGTGTCAATTTCGTGTTCGTTGTAGACGAATTTCCCGCCATACAAAATTTAATGTGCACAAATAATTCGGGACTGTGAAAAACTGTACGTTGTAGCCGAAAAACCGTTATAACCGAGTACGATATAACGGGAGTCGACTGTACATGTACATCGTGTATGGCATTCCCATCAGCTCAGCACGGGGCACGGTGGGCTCAGAAAGTGTTTAGTCTTCACAACCAGTCTAAAGATAGTTGACATGGTCTTGCAGAGGATTAAAAAAAAAAGGAGAAGATACCATTAGTGGCAAATTCTTCACTCACTTTTAGCTCTACCCCAAAGCACGAAAGATTTATTTCTTGAATCTAGATTAAGGAGAAATCTAGTAGCTAGTATTTTTAATCGTTTTTCAACTCAACCGCGGCACAAAATGTTTTCCTGTAATGGCTGTATGTAATTTGTAAACCAAGGGGATTTCCTAATTGCACCAACCCGGATTGATTTTCTCGAATACGTAATTTTATTGCTGAAAAACACAGGGCATTTAACATGTCTCATTTCTGCCCTTTTTTCTGTCTGTTTTGCTTTCGTCACTGTTTTTATCTCCCTTTCTTTGATTCTTCTCTGTTTTTTCCCCCTTCAGTTGAACTACAGGCTTGATCACACGTCTAGAAATACTATTTGAGCATGCGTTGTACACAAAACTGGTACCCTGTTCATGACACACATCGTGACCGTATTATCGTTGATCCACACACTACACATAACTGTATACAGCCTAGTATTACAGGGAGCGCAGAGCTTACTGAATACAAACTTGTCTGGAGGAGACCCCTGTAAAAACGGTAATTCTTCGAATTTACTTAACTTTATCATGTTTATGGTGCAAGATTAGCTTTTGTAATACGCAACCTATGGCATATCCTAGTATTATGATTAGGCTTCAGTTCCGAACAGTCTGTAGCCTTTGTGTAGGTGTTGCATCAACTTGCATGTTTTGGCGTTACACTGTACTACAGCTACACAGTGCACAAAACGAAATACCGGTAATGCTTACCTTACTAACCCTTACCTCACTCATTCGCATGAAAAAAAAAGTTTTATTTCGATTTGAGATGTTCTTTTGATATTTTCGTGTAAATATGGTCCAGATCCTCAAGACTTTGATTTTGTCTCTTCCTCCAATGATACTGATAGAAATCTGTTCAAAATATTTTGGCATTTTGGTTATAAAAATAAAAATGTTTGGTTTTGCATCTTTCACAGTTTTATTTTCAACGCAGTGGCTGTTGTTACGGCAGTCGTCCATGTGGTTTCCTGACTTGATTGTATTTCGTCAGCATTGCAGGCTGGTTGAACCAGTCTATTAGCTGATAGTCTGGTTCCAAGAGCTAAACATCCTGACAAATACTGTGAAGTCAGGGAACCACACGGACGACTGCCGTAACAACAGCCACTGCGTATTTTCAAACAAAACTAAAATGTACAGTATTGGGGCCTACTTAAAAAAATGTGACAAAATTTGTGTACTTTATTGTATTTACCTCAGGGCCTGCTGACCTAGTAAGGGGCTCTTCTTAATCTTATGATCTTACGATTTAGGGCCCAGTTGAATCATTGGTATATTCTTGATAAAGTTTTTATTTTCAGGAGTTTCAAAGTGTATGTTCAATGATTGGGAAACTTGGTTGAAAAACTTGAAAACCTCCTGAATAGACCTACTGTACTGGCGACCAATGTTTACATGCCATCTTGACAAGTTATAGTGGGTAATTTTGCATCTCATTTGGTGCAAAGTTGAAATGGCCAAAGAAGACTATCATATTGTCTACATTCTTCTTTGTACATTTTCATCGCTGCTCTGTGCCAAAAAGGTGAACAAAATACCCAATAAGTAATAAGGTATACCTAGTCACGTGATGGCATGTAAACAGTGGTGGCACAATCGGTCTATAAAAAGCGACCTGCATGACTTTCCGTCGGCCTGCAAGTGACTCAAGTCCAAACACCAGTGCATACTTCCTGTCGACCTCTCCGCATTCATTCATTCATCAAGAGGAGATTATGAACTTATCATGCAAAAGATTAGATTCACTATCTAATTACGAGGTCTGTCAATGTGGAAAATAACTAACTATGGAACATCATCTAGTTTGCCTGTTCTCGTTCCATTTTGTCTTGTTCCTGTCAATTTCTCTCTGCTATTTTCTCAAATTATAAAGCTTTTTACGTGGGTATTTTTTCCCCTATTATTTTGATTATCAAAGGACGACTTAGCAAAGTGCAGCCATGCTTCTTCAAGTTGCCAAGGCGTACTGGCCCCTGGCTCTCTTCCCAGTGGCCGTGGCAATCGGCAAATACATTGACCGGAGCGAAACCAGGAGGCTGAGTGGGTTCAAGAACAAGACAGAGCTGTACAGACGAGAGCTGAAGCCTGGCGAGGATCCGTGGAAGGCCTACTAAGAAAAAAGAAGGGAAAGTCATCGCATCCCAGCCCCAATGCCACACTAAAGAACACGGATGAAAACCAACGGTTACCAGTGTTGACAGAATGCAGGCTTGTGAGGCAGATCATTGCTCTATCCTAGCTGGTACTCCGTGGACAAAGCAATGTTGGCCTCTGCAGCAGGTGTACTTACCATCGCTCCGTCCAACTTGGCATTCGTGGGCATGTGTAATCAACAGATAGAGAAGGATTTTTTTTCTGTGGATGTTTGAAACCGCCCTGACCTGGGAAAAAAAAGGAGCCACACAGCAAGCTGGACATGAGAAATCACCCATCTAGTTAAGGCCCTGTACCTGAGTCTCCTCAGACCACCTTTGGGTTTTATACCATAAAGGAAAACCTTTAGAAAATGCAGTTTGAAGATACTTATAAAAGTAGCGATTCAAAGTTCAGACATGTTTTGATTAGCTATTTACAAGCTTTTATTAGAGTTGAGTCACTTGAGTGCACTGAATTTAACAACTATCATTAAATTGTTCACCAAGATTTGGTTCCCAATTCTTATGGAATCTTTTACCAACAATGAAAATTGCTTCAGAACAGCAGAAAATGATATGCTAACAGTCTGATGAGTCAAAGGATTTTGTATATGTGCTTAATCTTACTGTAACGGTTGATTCTGTGTTTAAGGTTAGCAAAAAATCTCTCGGTTTTCTGCATAGTGAGAGAAAGACAAATGCTGTGATTGATTCAATGACATTGGATCCTCCGTGAATTATGAATGTGTCCATGTATATTTACATACGGCAGACAGATAAAAATGGAGGTGGCATGATTTTTTAAAACTTATTTTACATTATGTGACTTTTTTTCTGGAATGGCGAAAAAAATACAAAAATCTGGACTCAGTGTCTCAGATCACCAGGTAATAAGACACAGCCCCTAAGTTTGGGTACATGAACCCCAAAATTGTAATGACATGAAAGTGGCTACAGTCTGACAAGTATGTACACAACTGTATTGACAGCCCTTCAGGCTTGAGGACTTGTTCTTGTTCTGAGATACCCAGAATTTCGGTGGAGTTCCACACAAGGGCCTCAGTTTGTTACTTACAGCTGGTGGAATTGCATTGTCCAGAAAATGTACATTATAATGCACCATCCATAAGAGGTGCGACTCTACAAAAAATAAATAATAAAATCCTATCAAACGAGGTAAAAAGACATCACTGCATGCTTGTGTAGGGAATTAAAAAAAAGAGTATCGGTATGTTAAAAAAACAATTTGGCAATACAAACGGTGATTGTTGATGTGTAAAATGGCTAAAAAACCTGATTAAAACTATTTCATTGTTTCAGTAAATTCAGTTTGATCAGTTAACCTTATTGATAATTCTTGTGAGATTTGTCTTGATCCTCTCCTGCTTTGTGTGTTCTACAACACTTGTGTGTATGGATGACTATATAGTTTGCAGCTACAATGCATGTCCTGGAATAAATTGAACTACCAGTACATGCATTGAACGTGCACACATTAGAGCTAGGCACAACACAGCCCATTGATGTCAAATTGGAGATCAATATTTACAGTCAACGATTATTAACTGAAATAAAGAGTTCTTTGTTTGATATTCAAAGTGATTCAGAGTCAATGGGTATGCTATCAATGTGTTTTTCATATGCACGTCAACGTGTAAAAACGTGGAACAATGTCTTGTGGCTGCGGCACTACATAATGTACATATCAGTCTGGTAGATCCTATAGAAATCTTGGTGTGAATGACTTCCACAAATCAGGGGCTGTCAATTATACTTTATCAAGTTGCATCTGTTTGTTATCCATGTAGCAGTGCTTTCCCATCCTGATGAACAGTTTCCTGTTGAATGGAACTGCTCGTTTCATTCTCAAAGGAAAGGAGCCAAAAGCCTGCAGACACGCTGTCAGTGAGCCGGCGACATATCTCATATCCGCAAGTTAACCACTCCAGTCTCAACCACACCGTCCTCTGCTCGGAACGCCTCATCAGCGCATGATGTTGAGGAGCAGCTTGCTCTTGTGCCTGGCCGTCTGCTCCTCCTGCTTCAGCGCCAGGCTGCGCAGCTTGGCCCTGTACAGGCGCTCCTTCAGCTGGGCCGACTTGGCCGCGGTGCGCCGCTCCGACACCAGGCTGACGTCGCCCTCCTCCGTCTGTTTGGCGGGCGGGGCGTTCTCCTTGCCGCGGTCCAGGGGGGCAAAGTGAACCCGCTTGGGGGTGATGGCGGTGCAGGCTGGCCGAACATCCGCATGGAAGTCTGCAGAGTGAGATGCATGTACAGGGTGGATATAGATTTTTTTTAAGAATCCTATAGCATTGATGTGGCACAGGTTGGAGATTGGCCCTGGGTCAGATTGAAGGAAAACTTGAGACTAATAGTAAAGTGAATGGCAGTCCTTGTCGGTAAGCTAAACACTATTACCATTCAAACTGATATGGTGATACATGTACTAGTATACTGTACTTGGTAATAACAATTGGTATGGATTTGGAATTATTCTTAGCCTTTGGTGAAATTGAGCACAATGCTCAATTTCACCAAAGATTGAGAATAATCACAAAGCAAAGAGGGATTATCAATGACTGGCTACTACAATCACACCGGTGTGCTGTATTCTGTATTCAAGAACAGTTTGGTGAGATGCGAGTACAAATCTTCAACAAGACTGCAAAGCGAAGATGCATGAATATGAAGCATGATGAATAGATGCAACTGGAATAGTTGGGACTGCACTACAGGTAGAGTATGTGATGATTTTACGCAGTATGAAAAGCAGGCAACTTGAACAGACATCCTCTGGGAATCCACTCTGATATGAAGTGTAGAAATCTCAAAACTAAAACTCTAAATTGAGCATTTGAGGTGAAGAACTCCACAAAAACACAGATGGCACGGTTCATCAAGCAACAAATGATAATCTCCAACTGATAACAATATTTATGGGGATAAATGCACAATCTAATGCACGTTCATCTATAATTGATGACTCATTTCACTGTGGACAATTCAGAATTTCAGACAACATTCAGGCACATAATTAGATACTGTAATACCTACTCTGATGAAAGAAATAACATGAAAACCCATTGAGGTAGTATAAGTTTATTCCATATTTTACAAATGAATACTTTATTCTTGCACATAAGATAAATATGGTAATTGCTTATAACTATGATGCATCTCCGTTTAATATATGTTGGTAAATTTGAAATCCCAAATTAGAAAAATAAATATATCATGTATAGATTAATTGAAGATCTATAGTTATTAGCAAAAGTGACAGAAAACTGAGAAAAAAAATGTTTTGTATTAATGCACATTCAGACTTCAATGATGATAATACATGTAATAGAATCAAATACTTA
Source organism: Luidia sarsii (assembly GCA_949987565.1). Lineage (NCBI taxonomy): Eukaryota > Metazoa > Echinodermata > Asteroidea > Paxillosida > Luidiidae > Luidia > Luidia sarsii. The sequence goes on from OX465101.1 coordinate 35,654,671, forward strand.
ATTCTTAATTATTAATGATCTGCCAATATGTTTGTTACATGGACATAATAACACAAACAGAAATAACTTTAGAATTACACACCACAGATTTTAAACATGCCTTACCACATAGGTAAATTACTATACTGTCAACCTAGACACTTCGAACTTTCCTCCTTTCCCTAGATACTGTACTTAAACATTTCAAAGATCCACTTTGCCAGGGATTTCCCTCAATCCACAGCCTAGCATCTGTCTGTACATGCACATAAATGTTTTCTTTACATTCGTTCTCTCCAGAGGGCAGTATATTCTCTTGCCATATCTTTTGTAATGATTCCTATTTAACAGTTGAACAAATGCTACACATTGCACTGTTAGACACCCTTCAACCTTGTCAAACTCCCTTTACAGTCTTGCTAAGGGTGGATATTGAAGCCATTGTCAAAACTTTGTCTACCCTCAATTAATGTCAAGTAGTGACGGACTGAATGCATGATTGAAACCAACAGCCATCAGCATCCACCTACATTATCCACTGTCTAGTAACATCAACCATGATCGTTATGCATCCAGCAACATTCAACAACAACAATCATCCGCCAATGCATCCAGCAACATCCACCATGAACCAGCAAAATTGACCATCCACTAATGCATCCAGCAACCTCCACCATCCAGCATGAACCATCAAAATCCACCATCCACCGATGCATCCAGCAACATCCACCATCCGCCAATACATCCAGCAACATCCACCATGAACCAGCAAAATCCACCATCCACCAATGCATCCAGCAACATCCACCATCCACGGATGCAACCAACAACATCCACCATCCACTGATGCAACCAGCAACTTTCACTATCCACTGATGCAACCAGCAACCTTCACTATCCAGCGATGCATCCTGCAACAGCCACCAATGCTGCATCCAACAACTCCCTCACAGCAGAAATGCTGGCAATCAGAACCAAAGCATACATGTCCCACTCCTCTAGAATGTGAGGTAAACCATGGGAAATAGAGCTCAGGAGGCTAAGGGAGGTTTGTGGCACACCGGAGGCAGTGGTTTCTTCCATGCCATGAACTCCTGGTGAGCGAAAGACGTGCAGTCGGGCACGGTCAATCGACGGACACAACATTTGTTACCTTTCTCAGTCTGCAGCTCCTTGACTCTGTCGTTGAGCTGGTATCTCTTCGTTTGGTATTGGCTCAGCAAGGTCTCAGCTCTGAGGTGGGAAACAGGGACATAAATCTACATTAAAACTCTATATATAAGACTACACTACAAAAATAGTATACCTTCTCCAAGGATGTGATACAGTGTGGTAACAGTAGTTCAGTTCAATGGACTTTGTCATGGTTTATCAAAAATTGTCGGAAGCTGTAATAGTATTGAAATTCCATTGAACAAACACCCTCCTCGCAACTGACCTTGTCAACTTCTCCTCGGCCAGCTTTTCCCTGGTAGCCACACGCTTGTCCCTGGTGTCCTGCAGCCTGGCCCTCTCCTCCAGTTGCCGCTCCCGGACTCGGAGTGCGTCCTCCCGCTTCCTCAGCGCCTCCTCTCGCCGCTGCAGCATCTCCAGCCTGTCCTGGGACTTCTTGGCATCGGCGGCGGCGGCGTTGGCCGTGTCGTCCTGACTGGAGCGTCGCCGCTCCTTCTGCGGGGCGTGCTGCTCGACGATCCGCGGATGCTTCAGAATGTCCTCTATGGACGGTCTCAGCACAGCCTGCTCGACACAAAACACACCAATGCTGTCATCTGGGAGACAAGGTTGCCACTGCATTTTGAACTATGATGCGGCCAGCTGCTCACTTTTATTGGACCACCTCTGATGTGTTTCCAAGACTTGCCACCTCTAGGGTCAAAATCATGCGTGGAAATCTTGTTTTCAAAAGGGCTGAGTATCTGATGTTCCCTTGCACTTGACTGTGTTTCTTCATAAAGATGCACATTACTGCACTAACTACATGTACAGTGCTTTAGACTAAAATCCTATCCAATATTATAAGGAACGTCCAAATAGCGCATCCACAATATACCAAACTACATTCACTATGCAAATCATCGGTTGCCACCTCAGACTCACAAAGTTCCAGGGGAACCTTGCTACAGTGCTGGGGGAAATCACTACTGTAGTCAGTTCTGAGGGTTGATGTGTCATAAAGTCTACCACTAGAAAGTGTGACAAAGTACTGGTGAACTCCAGAGAGTGCAATAATCTGCTCTGGGAACTGGGACAATTTAGGCCCTATACACAATCAAGGCGTAGGCTGGGGCTTCATTTTAGGGTCACGTGGATTAAAAGAGGGAGCGTTTGACCACTATCTCAAGGTGTACACTATGTGCCAAACAGGAAAAAACAAACCTGCAAGGTTCAGTGACAAACCGTAACCATCAAGCCTGAGCCCAAGCTTGATAGAGGGATATTTGTAAAGGACCATAGGTCAATAGAAAGCTCAAGAATGCTTCATACACGGTATCAAAGTCACTTTACCAACTACACACTGGAACAATATACATGATTCAATTCTACTACACGACATCGGTGGCCAAGTGGTTAAGATGTCCAAACCTGAAAGCAGGAGTCGCGACTCGCGAGTTTGAATCCCACCCGAGCTGCCTGTATTTTCTCAGGAGGCGATTGGGCAAAGAACTGAGCATGCAGTCTCCTGACAACGGGCAGAGTACACACTAGCCCAAACGCTGAGTTACCGGCTCCTTTCAGAGCCACACTCCTTCTCGAAAGAGAAATACTACATGGTGTCACGGCAAATCTTCCACTTAGTATTTCCACCGGGATGCAAACCTTCAAGTCTTATCTGAGCACGCAGTGCTGAGTGGGGCAAAACCTCATTGAATTGTGACTCCATTGTCAGAGAATACAAACTTCAGCATCAGTCAAAACAGGGAGGAAGGGCAATTCAGCTAACGCTCGGACAAGATGAGGCGACATGCAGAACACAGTGCGATTTGCCACAAGCCAGGCCATGCAGGCTGGCATCCACTCACATTTGTCTTCAGCATTCTGGCAATGAGGTCCTGCAGCTCCAAGGAATACTGCGACGGCAACGGACGGAACTTGCCCTCCTTTATCTTGACCGCCAGTGCTTGCTGATTGAAGGCAGTAAAGGGAGGGCTGCAAGAAAACACAGTGTTACAATATTGTAATATAACCAACGCCTAACGTATCACCAACCGATAATGTAGTGTAACAATTGACTCAATTCTAAACCAATAATGTATCACCCCCAAAACAGATAAGTAACACCCCTAAAACTCTAACCATAAATGTGTTACCTTTCAAGGGATATTGTAACCGATACATTATTGCCAATATTGGTTAGAAAGATTACTACATTATGGGGCAATTTGTGACACATTATTGATTTAGTGATACATTAGGCGTTGGTGCATGGCATAATTATACATGTACTGTACATGCATGACAGTAAATACAGTGTGATCACCATTGAATCCGATACATAGCCAGTTATCTGAGCTTTACTGGCATATACCGGTATATCAAAATCTATCTTGTGAAAAAAAAGCAAAATAATGTTTGACTGGACTGAGACTTCAACTCTAGACCTGGGGTTTACTGTAGTGTCATCAGGCTTACAAATAGTCTCATCTAGGACACCAAGTAATTAAGTAAATAAATATTGAGATAAAGCAGTGCATAATTGATACAAGTAACACTGATACTGCTTTTAAGATGTCATTTTTTTCCCCACAGGCAGTTTAAATTCCAGGTAAATGTAAATTGTACAGTATGTCTTTAAAGTTTATTGTTCATTATCTGCCAGTCCTAACACTAGTCACTGCCAATGGCTATCCCTGGCACTCCTGAAATTAAATTCCATTGTGGTATTAAGGTTGAGGGCTTTAGAGAAATGGCTGAATGCTTCTGAAGTTTGACAGAGTATAGTATATAATATGCTACAAGGGCAGCCCATGAAAACCATTACCTTAAGGCACACAGCTCATATATCAGACAACCAAGGGACCACATATCTGACTTCTCATTGTAAGAGCAATGGTCCATTTGTTCCTGCAGAAAAAAAAACAGACCATAAAGCGATTCACTTCTAAAACAGTTTCATATACAGCTGTTTATTAGTGACATGCTAATATACAAAAGGACAAGCCCAAAGCAGGACACAAACATGATGTAAACTCAACTAAAAAAAATTAGAAAATCTAAAATTTTGGGCCTTAGGTGGGAGAGGCCGACATATTAATCCTAGCTGAAACTCTCTCAAAGGTAGAAACAAAGCAAAGCCAATAGCAGCAATGAGCTAACTGGTTTCTATGAATGACGTAAAATGCAAAACTGACTGAGGGCCAGCTAGGATTGGAATTTGACGCCCTCAAATTTTTGAGAGCTTTTTAAATCAGGAAGACTTTTCATCCGATCATCCAAGCCGTTCCTTGGTACGGAAGACCACGGGGAAGCCAGCCATGGATGACTATTGAAAAAACCTCTGTCCATCCCACCAAGTTCTCTGCACTTTGCACAGTATGCACACACAAACTCACCGGTGACATGTAGTAGGGTGTGCCGACAAAGGTCTTGGCAAAGCTGGTGTCGTGATGGAGCACCCTGGCCAGGCCAAAGTCGCCCAGCTTGACCTGGTGGCTCCCGTCAAGGAAGACGTTGGCCGGCTTGAGGTCGCGGTGGAGGACGGCCCGACCTTTGACCCGCTGCTGGCACTCGTTCAGAGCCACGGTGATCTGCCCCAGGACTTTCCAGGCAAACTCCTCTTCCAGATATTTTCTACGTTGGGAAAAATGATAATTGATAGAATTATGTGAGAGGGATAACACAAACATTGAGGGCCTGATGTTTCAACCTTGGCTGGACCATTCTCAAAGTGCAATATAGCCAGCTAGCAGTAGCAGCTTTTACAGACTCATATCGGGGTTCCGGGAGACACAGGTTGATCAAAATATGGTCTCTCAATGGGTTACTTGATTATTTCATTTGAGATACATCATACTGTGCAGATGGGCCCAATACTAGTGAGTGTAAATAGTAACCTAGAACAACAAAACAAATTCAGGAAGTAAGATTTCAATACAGTATCGAATGTCTGGTGACTCGTGACTTAAGACTTAACGGTACACTAGTGGCTCAGACTCAGACTCAAACTGGATGACTAGGTACACGTATCCAGTACTTGGACACAGGAGGTATTTAAGGTGACTCGAGACTCAAACTCGAGAATCAATATTTGTGACTCGAAAATCGGATTAGGACTCGGCCTTCACGACTTGGACTTGAGAGAGGGGACTAAAGAAGACTCACACTTGCTATCTCATGACTCAAGCTCACGTTGGACGTGGTTGTCTACCCCCTCACCTGTCTCTTCTGCAACGGGATATGAGGCTGCCCAGGTCGCCGCCCTCGCAGTACTCCATAATGATGTAGATGGTGGTGGCGTTGCGATCCACAATGCGGTCGTAGTAGCGCACTATGTACTCGTGGCGCAACTCCCGCAGGAGGTTGACCTCTGACACCAGCATCTGCTTCTCCGCCTCCGACATGCTGCCATAGTCGATCTCCTTCCATGCCAGGATCTGTCCGAATGATTGCAGCGAGTGACAATAAGCAGAGACTGCCAGGTCATGCTTGTGACTAGTCAGAGTCACTTGGACCCTTGTGGCTGGTCCAAGTTACTCGGACTAGCTTGTGACCATGTACATGATGTAGGCCATAGTTGCTTACGTGGAATACCGTACGTGCAAAACTCTCTTAAGCACAAAAGGTCTGACACTGCTCATTGCATGTAGGCAAACCTCCATTGAAATGAATGAAAAGCCTTCCTCGGTTAAATGGGATAGGCATCCACATAGGCAACCATATTTTTGTTTGCTTGAGGCTTAAATTCAACTATTGACCGAAGGCATCATTCAAATGGAAAATTGCGATGTCCCGGACGTTGCTTTTCACTGCAGTTTAGGAAACAGTCGTAGGGCTCAATGCGTGCAAGCGTGCGCAAACACTTCCGAAGACCACTCCGCACCCGGACCTGCCTGCACATCGGCTCGTCGGGTGCGTGGGATGGTTCCACGGTAGTCCGACTCCGAGTAACTTGGACCCAACAAGTCACCCTTTTTTTATCAAATTTTGAAATTTTGAGTTTCGGGTGACTGTAGTCAACCGAAACTCAAAATTTCAAAACTCGATAAAAATTCGATAACAAAAAGGGTGACTTGTCGGGTCCAAGTTACTCGGACTAGTTCCACGGGTGTTTTTCAGGGGTAAATCTGGGGATTTCGGTCGGGGGTATTTTTCAAAGATCAAATTCCCACATTGCATAGCCACTATCCTTGGACCCTACAGTCACCCGTCCCTCAAAATTTCAACATTCGATAAAAAAAGGGTGACTTGTCGGGTCCAAGTTACTCGGACTACACTCAGCTGCAAACTAATTTGTAATTATCACGTTTAGAAATGGCTCAAATAAGTAAAGGTTAAGCTTGTAACATGATACCTATATAGTATATTAACGAGTTGGGTCTTTGACGTGACAGAGAGACGAACACGCAACAATCTTATTTAAAATCTTCTTTTTTACATAAGTTACTCGATCGGAGCAAGGACTAGGACTTCCTCCAGGCTCGGAGCATTCGACGACTCGTTACCTTTCCGTCGGCCTTTCTTCTGATTTTCTTGCACTTTCCGTAGGAGCCCGAGCCAATTGTGCAGAGCACCTCGTAGTCACAAGCCCTCGAAGGCATCGTTGTGGAGTCTTTTCCGTCACGCGAAACAACAGAAACAAGTATATTCGGGGAGCCAAAAAAAAAATGTGTACGCTTCCCTTTTCCGCTTTTAAATGGCCCGCTGCCTACAAATGCCAAGCAATGACGCGCTGTATGATTCGTTTATAAACAGGGATTACCATTGGTCTATTCTCCAGTCAACGCGTGAACGCCATTGGTCAGGATTCATCGGTCAAAGGTCATTTAAATCTCCCAGCCCATTCACGCATTCATGGTCTAGAGTCTTACGACAGGTCGTAGTAAACGTGCAATACAAATACTAAATAAATAGGTGCGGGGCCAGTCTTTCTCTGTTGCACGCACACTAAAGATCTTATTAATAATATTATATTAATGTGTCAAGTTTGTGCAACAACAGTGAGAATGATTTGTTACTAAATTACTAATGTGCTGCTACTTTGTGCTAGCATTTTTCCAAGGATCTCCGTCTGCTCTTCGTTGAAAGAAGAGTAAAAATCGTGTTTGCGTCGATGGTCGGATGGATGGTTTTTTTTACTCTAGTCTTAGTACTCTGAACTTGGTCACGAATGAGGAAATAAGGTGTTGTTAGGGGGCGTTCGTCGGAGTTTTCAAGACCAAGTCTGAAGTCATGGACGCAATATTTCACGAACGGGTAACACACAATTTCACTTATTTATTTTCATACAAGCATTTTCGCCGACAAAGTCATCCTGAATAACCCGATAGCCTGTTTTTGTACACAAGGAGTACTTTTAAGTTTTATTAAATATTTTATTTAATAAATGTATTGATCTTGTCAACACAACCACATCATTCATCAACAAGGTAGTCCGAGTAACTTGGACCCGACAAGGCACCCTTTTTTATCGAATTTTGAAATTTTGAGTCACCCGAAACTCAAACTTTCAAAGTTTCAAAATTCGATAAAAAAAGGTTGACTTGTCGCGTCCAAGTTACTCGGACTACAGTACTACTGCAGTACTGGCTACTGTGGACCGTTGCCTGAATCCTGCAAAATCCTGCACTGAGTTTAGTCCACATTCTAAACAAAGACTCTTTTTCAGCTTAGAACAATGGGCCCTTTTTCGAATGGATAATCTCTTGACAAAAGCCACAACGTCGTCCGAATTGTTACCAGCATGACTGCATTTTCCTATGTACAGACAAAATCGCCTTATTCCCTCAATCCTGCACATTCCTACAGTGTGTCAACTCTAATGTGCCCTCAATCCTGCAAAATCCTTCTCCAGCACTTAGAAACTAGTAGCCTGTATCCTGCATTTTCCTACAGTGACATAAATCCCTAATGTCCTCAATCCTGCACATTCCTGCAATGTGTCAACTCTCATGTGCCCTCAATCCTGCAGAATCCTGCAAAAGGCAAATAGGATTCTGCAGGATTTTGGAAGGTACTGTATTTTCATTTTTCAAATGTACCGGTATGTGTCAACCAGAAGATGGTCAGTACGTGGCTGTGTACAAAACTTCACCATTCTTACATAATGTACGTGTCAAAAAAACATGAATTTGAGGAAAACTGTAAATGCAATTTTTCCAGCAAATGGCTATTGTCTACGTAACAATAGGTAATGTATTGTGGATTGAGGTCCCCTCTTTTACAGTGTAATGTAGTTATTAAACTAAAATCTTTCCCTATTAAAATATCTGATATACACGTGTGACCTCTGTCCTTCTCTTCTGCAGCAAGAGGGGTCATTATGTGCTCAACATTGCTTGAACTCTCTTCTACAAGGTATGATGACATCAGCTCATTTGTGTAAGAGATGACTTGCATGGTATTGCCACTAGCTTCAGAACTTACTCAATCTTGAGTAGATGTCAGTGCAAGCTGTGTATTCATTTAGCGGTCACGAATGACCGATTGACCATTGTCCACTGTGCCTAGGGCCATACTTCAGCGCGGTGGATCTGGCCGACATTGGCAGGGACCTGGATGAGGCTGAGAGGGCCACCATGGCAGAGGGTGACATCAACTCCCCGGAATATCTACGCTTCCTGCAGGTCAGGCCCCCGCGATCACGCAACTGGCTGCTCCCTGCCACACTTCACTCACCACCTCACTCACTGACGTTTTTTGGACGCAGACATGTTGCCCGCTGAGCTAAATGACTGAAAGCCAACTCTCAAAAACCTTATAGAGGGCTTGACATTTCGATCCTGATGTTCTGATCCTGATGTTTCAAATTTTCCAAAGACACTTCACCCACAGCTTCACAGCATCATTTGGTCACCAGAATGATGCTGTTCAAATCCATCTTTCAGTAACATTGAACCATTCACTGCCATTTTAGGTTACTCCCACTTTTTGTCAGACTCAAACAACTGCAGTTAGTTGTAATCCCAGCTGCAGCAGCTCAGAAAACGCAACATTCAAATGAAAATCTATCATTTGAACGGAGGCTGTATTGCTGAGTTAGTCAATCTTTATAATCCGCATTCGGTCTCCGTTGTCTTCTAGCAACCTTCCAGTAACATGGACGACAGCGGCTACTTCTCGGTGCAGGTCATAGGTCGTGCCCTCAAGGTGTGGTCACTGGAGCTTCTGCCCTTCGGCAGCACAGAGGCGGTCCAGGCAAACATCAGCCCAGAGTAAGTTTGCAGAAAATACTGGGAAAAAAACACAAACGTTGGCACCAACTGGTTGGCAGGGCATATCCGGCTACTTTAAACCCCACACAAAGCCCATATAATTACATTACGTTGATCTCTTCATTTTATGAAATGTGTTTCCGCTTTCCAATACAGTATGAGATTTGAAGATGTCTCTTGACTCGGACTCGAGACACGACCTTTGTTACTCGTGACTCGAGAAGTGTGACTCGGACAGGGACTCAGACTCAATATCTATAGATAACTCGAATACAAGTCTGCCACAAATTGACAGGTTTACTTTTATCTCCATTTTTTTGGCAGACGGGAAAAGGCCTTCATATGCAACTTCAAGGACCACTGGTTGACAATCCGGAAGCTGGGCCGGCAGTGGTTCAACCTGAACTCCTTGCTCACCGGTCCCCAGCTCATCTCAGACATGCATCTGGGCATGATTCTCATGCAGCTGCAGAAAGAAGGTTGGTGCTCCGCCGGGACAACTTCTGGTGGAAGATGAGACATGCAGTATACTGCATCGAGGCAAACTGCTCCAAAAACCTTGCCATCCGATGAGAACTTGGGACTCCTCCTTGAGATCAATTTGTGTTTTTCTCTCTGGCAGGGTATTTGTTGGTCAAAGGTTCAGTGCTTACTTATATTATGCTATGCCATAGGTTGCTTCCCCTTGAAATCCTATACAGTCCATGTGATTCTGTCCGTCAGGGCTTTCCTTCCCCTGACTGTCTGTGTATGGTCTTGTCACAATGCCTTTGAGGTCCTGCTAGGATCGCAAGGTCAGGCCCTCTAACTTTTGAGATTTATATGTATTGCAGGTCATTTTAGTCAGTGAGCAGTTTGCAATAGAACTTTTTTTTGTATTCACTTCAGTCCCTGTGATTGTGAGGATTTCATACCCTTTTGGAAGCTGACAGACTCTTTGTGTTGGGCTCCTGGTAGGGTACTCCATATTTGTCGTCAGAGGCATGCTGCCGGACAACGAGGCTGACCAGCTGCTCAACCTCATCCCTGCCGTCCAGACGGAGAAACCCAGGCTGCTGACAGACCTGGACCAGCAGGACCCCGGAAACCCGGCCTCCGCCTCAACCTCCGGCCAAGGGGCGGGCCCTTCCAGGAAGGGCGTCATCAGTCTGGCGGACTTGCAGGGCGCCCTGCAGTCCAGCCAGCGGCCGCAGCCTCTGGGCACGGAAGGAGCCGGCAGCCGGCCACTAGGGGGCGCTCTGCTACAATCCAGTGAGCAAGGTATATGTACATGCCATTTGACAAGTTGACCGCCAAATGTGGTACAGAAAGTGTTGCTTACTGACTTAGATAACCAAAGTTAAACAAATTTCAGGATTTATGAGGGCCTGATGACATTTCAATCTAAGCAGGATCTTTTTCAGAGTAAAGGTCTTAGAGTAAAGGTCTTGCCAGAGTCAGAATGTCAGGTCCTATATTTTTCAGAATTTATCATTGGTGGTGTCTTTTCCAGTTTTTCACCATTTTCTCGCAACATGGTTGTCGGTTTGAGCTGAAACATTCACAGGTGTTATTTCACGAACATGCTGGATTAGGCAAAGTGTGGACGTGTTTCGAAGACCTTTACCAATGGTGTGTTGGAGCTTGAACTGTGTGCAGCTTATCAAAGTACTACTTAGTCTGTGATGTGGTTCCCATTGCTGAATTTCAAGGTGCCCTTTGTAATAACTAAATTGAAGTGAGTAAAATATTTTGTATATCGAGACGGAGAGAGTATATCATGACAGGCATATATATTACCATATTTCCTTTTTATTAAGACAACCAAGAGGGGGAAAGTGTGGATGTTCTGGAATTAAGAAGAAAACGACAGGCCTTCTTTGACAGGTGAGCTAGCCCCTCAGTCCCCCTATGCCCGACAAACAATTGCCATTTTCACTCTTAAAATATGTGACCCGGCACAGCGACATGAGGAATATCCCCCCAAAACACTTTTCGAGTAAACAACGCCTGAAGTCAAAGTATCCTCTCAATTCGATTAAAAATCTCTTCTTCTTTTTTTTGTATTTTCCGAAAGTTAATGTATTGGAGGATATTATGTCCAAAGGATTTTTCCGAAATCTGTCTCTAAATGTTGAAAAAACGAGGATTTCGGGGGAGTGTTTGTGTACTGTTTTCATGAAAATGTAAAGTTCCTGCCTTTTTGAATGAGGAGTTAGTATGGTGCTGCTATATTGTGTTTGGTACCAAATGAACAAGCGAAGTCCCCTTGTACTATTTACAACACAGTTCACACGGAAATAAATTTAATATCATTTGAAAGCTAATGGTATACTCTTTCACATCATCAGAAAATATCAAAATCTCAAAAGTTGGGGTTATTCCTCATTATGCTGTGCCGGGTCACATAATCCCTGTAAATCAACTGTAATATGTACCAAAAGCAATAGCATGGTAGCACGTGGCAACATTTGGAGAGACCTGGTCAATGCTATTGTCAACTTTTGATGATAAGATATCAATAAAAACTGTGTACATTTTCCTTCTATCTAGACACCTCAGTAACAATACGTTTTTCATTACTAAAAACATTGCCTAGTGAAAAAACAGCTGTCACCCCAAAACTAAGTTAAAGATGGCAGAATGCATGTAAAACAAGGTCCTGATAGGGATCGAAACATCAGACCCTTTAAGTTTGTGTGTTTTGTGCCTTTGAGAAAGGTCCTGCTAGGATCGAGTGCTCTAAAGTAGAGGGCCTTGTGGTTCTACAGAACGGTCCCACTAGGATTGAAATATCGTTTCTGTCTTTGTACTCGGTAAGCAGTTTGCAACATTGCTCGTGTGTATTGCTGCAGCAAGATTAGTGCGGCAGGAATCAAAATATGGTCACATCACTCCAATATTGTGCGATTTGCAGTGGCTGCCAGTGAAGTATCGCATTTGGTTTAAGATCCTACTACTTGGTTTTAAATCGGTTCATAATCTCTAACCCATGTGCATTTGTAATCTTACACAGTTGCATACTTCATCTTATTCTCTCCGATCATCTTGCCATTTGAAATTAAAGGTCCCATTGTGTATGCATTCCAATACATTTGGGGAAAGAGCGTTCACGGTGGCTGGTCCCCAACTCTGGAACCAGTTGCCCTGTCATATTACAACCAACAATACAATTGAAGGTTTTAAATGCAACATCGTTTTTATGCAATGTCATTTTTAATGTTGAATTGTGGATTTTAATTTAATTGTAATTTTATTGTTATGTGCTACATTTGGTTGTTTTTACTAAAATATCGTAAATGTAATCTTATTGTTATGTGCATTACAACATTTTGCATGTTTTTGCGCAATACAAATGTAATTACATTATTATTATTATTTATTATTATACTCTCTAAAAAGCAAGCCTCGCGCTTAAGTTTTTTTTTTACTAGCCCACCGGGCTAGTAAATTGAGTTTTTTGCTAGCCCGCAGCAAGGTTTACTAGCCCTGTCAAATCAATATTGAATTTAACACAAGGTTATTAGGTCAAGTAAAACAAATTATTAGTTTCTACTTTCTCATCTCCGCCCGCATAGGGTTTGTTTTGGCACCACACCGCTGTCTATTTTTACTAGTCCGCCGGGCTAGCAAAGTGGGTCATTTTACTAGCCCACAGCTGTTTTTACTAGACAATGACCGCCGGGCTAGTGCTAAGGTCGAGCCCTGAAAAAGGTTTCCATGCATTTTGGTTTGTCCGCAGACGAGACATCCCAGAAGCTCCGGGTCCTCCTGTCCACGCTGCCCTGTCCTCCGCCCGTCCCGCGGACCCAACAAACCCTGGAGCAGCGCTGCGGCCGTCGTCTGAGCCGCCCAGTGGCCCCAGTCCGGCCCAAGCCCAAACCCAAGCCCAAGCCAAAGCCCAGACTGAAGCCGGCTGGCCGTCCAGCCATCGGTCGGCGGACATTGCCGGCTCCGCAACGACGGCGGCAGCCGGACACCAGCAGCGGCGAGAGGAGAGCTACGCAAACGACGAGCAGATGACGGAGGAGGCTATGCTGGAAATTGCCATCCGGATGTCCCTGGGTGGACAGCACTGACGATTTGGGAGAGGGGGGGGAGGGTTGTTGTTGTTGTTGGGTTTTAAGGTGGAAGGGGATGGAGTGTAAGAGAGAAGCTGTGGCTCTCATTCAGGGTTTGAATTCAGCAGTGGCCCAATTGTTGGCCGATTGACATTGTTGAATCACAGATACAACATGACGTTTGCCCGTGTCTTGGCTGACCGGGCCAGTTGGTCATGGCCTCCAATTGCCTAAGACAATTTCAACAATGTCGTTTTGCCCCGCTCGACGTGATAAACACTGAATGCTCAGTGCTTTGCCCAATGCCTGATAAAAAAAATTCAGGCAGCTCGGGCGGGATTTGAGCTGGTCGAGGACTAGAGGTCGTGTGGTAAAGAGGGTCGTGTGGTCATGTTCTCCTTGATGCAAACATCATGTTATATCTATGATGCGACACGGTACCTGCCGCTATACAATCTTCGAATCACCACACGAACTCGACCAGCTCGGTTGTCAAGTGGTTAAGACGTCTGCACTAGAAAGCATGAGTCACGGGTTCGAATCCCACCCAAGCTGCCTGAATTTTTTTCATCAGGCATCGGGCAAAGCACCGAGCATTCAGTGTTTATTACGACTAGCGGGGCAAAACGACATTGTCTTAGGCAATTGGAGGTCATCCCCAACTGGCCCCATCAGCCAAGGCAAAGGCAAGCCTCAGTGCCCATTCTCTAGGCATGGCAATCTTCTCCCAAGCCGGGCTTTGCCTGCGAGTGTTAAAACAAACAACTCGTCCAAGACCCAAAGACCCAACGCTGAATGACGACTTCAGCAGAAACTACAGAACAACTTGCTTTGTCAGCATTTAGACTCTCTTTATAAAGGTGTGCACAATGGGGCAATTTGTTATGGCCGTTCATCTGAAAACAGAACAAGGAACCCAGTGCAAAAAACAAAATTAAAAATTGGCAGGCAAGTGAAGATGCAAGTCTGGTGATCTGGCTGGTATACTGAACAACTATTTATGATCGGAGCAGAATCTTGTCATTCTTCCCTCTTTGGCCGGTAAAGTTGGTGCTTTTCAGTCTGCTGACAGAAATCAAAATTAACTTGGGGTTGAATAAATCAGTATTGTTATAAAACCCAAAGTGTCGTATCATTTTTCAGACCAAAAATGATTAATTTAGCCCAAAAAGCGCTATATTTGGGTCTCAAAATTGTGCCCCCCACTTTGGAGACAAACGTACTACGTCACATACAAAATTTGTGGTCAGCCTTGAGGTCGTGCGTTTTGCACTGGCCCTGCATTATCTCTATTGTTTATCAGCCGTAAATTCCGCACTGTCTCATGCGGAGTAGTGCATTTTATCGTCTCAGCATTTCTATCGCCTCGCTCGGCTGCTTTTGGTCTGTATGTGAAGTCACATGCTCACAGGGGGAATTTTTGGGGACGGGCAAACATGGACATTTTTTCAATGTTTTTGGGCGAAATTAGGCGCTATCAAAAAAGTTAAAAATCAATATTGTATTGATTATATTACCTGAGGAGAGTTTTTACCTCTTTTTCAAATCCTATTTCTGAAGATCTTTAAGTCTGCAGTATCTAGTGTGGGAAATGGGAACACAATGTTAGTGCATTACAGTCCTTCAACCGACTCCCTTATCAAATCTATAGCAAAAGTGTATAGTGCTGGGAAATGGAAGCACATCGATCTACTCCAATTGAACAATGGCTCCCAGTCACCAATGGCCAGTAGATATGGCATTGGTCCAACCCCAAACTGCGTTTACTGGCCACTGCAAATCACCGGGTGATTAATAGCCCACAGTGTATCCGGAATGCAAAGCCATGTGCCACAATGGCACCCATTTTGGAAACTCTGAACATTATCTCTATTGGCCTGGCTGGTCCCGCTCAAGTGTGAAAATCTGCTCAGCAAGACATTCCCTGGTTAAAACAAGATTGCCAACCAAATTTCACTTGATGGTTGCTGTACTTGACTCGCATTCGAATATCGGGTGCTTAGCATGAAATACAATTAGAACTTTGGCAGGCAACCCCTTTCTATCGAGGAAGGTTTTTCATGCTTAAGCAAATTGTGGTGCTGAAGCAGCTATTACACCATCAAAGAGATGGCACATCTATGCTTCTCCTTTTTAAATTTTGGGACTTTTGCCTGCCTGTGCTTTCAAAATTTGCCTTATCTAAATTTAAAAAGAAAATGGTGACAAATTTGGTTTGTACACACATACATGTACATGTGTATTTGAGTGAAGAGATATCATTCATTACCAAGTGATTCGACTTAACATGGCTGTGTGGTTTGATGGTACATTGTAAATGTGAGAAGCTGCAAAACAAAAAAGTGTTCGATGAGCACTTGATTAAATGTGCCAGAAAAGTTTGCAATGTAACAATTAGGGTGTTTTTCGTTGGTTTTTTGGGGGGGAAAGGTGACCACATTTATTTAGCATCACTTCGAGAAAGAATCCAACTTATATTTGTATGGCTGTGGATGGGCTATTGATGTGCATTTGTGGAATGTGAAAATTGTTTGCCAAAAGCCGCGTCCGCACTGGACTTAAAATTAGAAAACTAACCGAGCAAATGGTAAATTGACCATTTTAAGTCCAATGCGGACAGCCCAGGAAGTTTTCCTCCCAGGTAACTTACCCGACTCGAATGGGTAGTTTAACCGACCAACTTCTGCCCGGTTAAATTGACCAGGTCAGTTTAACCGAGCCGAAAAGTCCAATCCGGACTCGGTAAAAAACCACATCCGGTCCGGCGCAAGACTCGTGCGGGCTTGGGGTAGCAACGTGACTACAGTACAT
The DNA here is from genome assembly GCA_949987565.1 of Luidia sarsii. Lineage (NCBI taxonomy): Eukaryota > Metazoa > Echinodermata > Asteroidea > Paxillosida > Luidiidae > Luidia > Luidia sarsii. Next base: position 35,670,869 of record OX465101.1, read on the forward strand.
GCACATGTACTGTACATAATGTGCACTCACGGCCGGTAGATTGTGTACAGACATCCGGTGAAAGGTCACCACGAAAGTGCCCTCATGCGTTTGTTTGCGCCAGTCGGTTAGTTTTACTGATCGTCTCAGTTAGTTTACCCGAGTTGAATAGTCCAAGTGCGGACGTCTGGAAGATTTACCCATTGAAATGTTACCCACGGGCTCGGTAAAAAAAAAGTCCAGTGCGGACACGGCTTATGTGGGTTTTTTTTAACAAAGGTTCTTTCAGTTTCAATGTGCCTACTCTGGGTGCTGTGCTTACTCAAGGGATTAACTTGTATTCCCCAAAATCAATCGGAAGTGAATTTCATCAATGCTATTTAAGATATTCAGCCTCATCAGGCAAACTGGAGAGATCAGATTATCCAAGCCTATCTCCTAGGGGCATAAAAAAAGATAGTTGACTAGTTTGGAAGGTTACCACCTCGGCTGGATAACTCAGGTTTGTTAGAACGCTGGTAGGTGAAGCCAGAGGTCTATGTGAGTTACTGCCCCCTCAAATTTTCTTAGCAATTTTTTTGCCCTTATATTCCGCAGTTAATGGTTAAAATAAATGATCCTGACTGGCGCCCCACCCCAGCAAAGACTGGTTGATAAGAGTGATAAGAGTGGTGGTATGCAAAACCAGAGGTCTCGGGTGCAAATCCCAGGCCAGTCAAAGTTTTCTTCAATTTTTCTTCAAAGTTTTCGCCATTTTTGCAATTTGCTCAAAGGTTCCGGGTCAATTTTTCCCATTTGACTTTTTTCTTTTACAACAACGCTGATGAAAGTATTACTTACTGTGAATCAATCAGTTGTCTTAACGCCTTTGAGGTCTGCCACTTCAGGAATGGAACAGTAAAACCATAGATATATATAACCTATTGACAGACAATAGCGGGCGCCAGACTAATGTCATGGAGGCTACCATCTTAATAAAGTATGGCTGTATGGGCGGAATAAAGAGTGCAGCCATGCATGTATATAAAAAAAACCACACGTGCGTGAGCATCACCACGTAGCATCATAGAACCATGGGCAAATTTGAACGTGTGTCACACAAATACAAATGTGTGGTGGTGCTCATGACTTCCGCCCATAGTTTGACGCAAGTTGGGTCCCCCGTGGCATAACGGTATCCTGACATCGTTTGTAATAACTGACCGTCTATAGGTAATACATGTCTACGACAAAAACATCTTAAGGGAACAACTTTGCCGTTCACTTGTCACTCCCTTGAATACTTTCCTTGAAAAGGGGCCTCAGTAATAAACCTCACACTCCACTGTGGATTTTATTTTCAAGTCAATTTGCGCGTCTGTGATTATTTGAAGTCTTGTTCAGTAAACACCATTATGAATTTGTGTGATGCAACTTCAACCTGAAATAAGTGAATGCGGAGTTGGGTGACAAACTGTACAATTTAATAAGGCGAGTTTGAAATAAAAAAAACTTTTCTTAATAACTTGAAAAACCTGCTAAATGCTACACAAATTGCAAATAAACTCAAACAGAATGACCAAAAAAAACCCAGTATAAAATATATTTTTCTTTCTGTATAAAAGTAAAAAGTGGATTTTTCAAAAAAAAAACTTTCTTGCTGACAAGTTATAGCTAGATAAGTGAAAAAAACAACATCGCTTTGGGAATAGCTTGTTATTCCTATTTCTGAACTAAATCATGAAGATAAATTGTTCGGTTGATCGCCATTGTGGTGCAATAGAAAATACTGGAGTTGCTTGTAACATAATGTTAACGGAAAATAGCATTGAGCCAATTCAATTGGCTTTTAATAACTAGAGAGTGCTATTTCGTTGCCATGTCTGAATGAATAAGTCTGCAGTAGGCCCCTAGTGAGTTGCTGTCTTTCAAACCAAATCCTGAACTGATGCACTCATGCCCATGCATGCTGCCTGTTTACGTCATCAGAAATCATGTCACTTTTAAGTGGGAGTTTCACAACAACATTCCACCCCTGCAATGATAAGTTGACAGTTTGGGCAGGCCACCACCTAAGGGCTGGATAGCTCAGATGGTTAGAGCTCTGGGGTGGATTTCAAAAGCCTTACGATGCATCGTAACTCAACTTACGACGGATAATCCATCGTAAGTTCAGATAGTTTGCATGGCTTTTGTGCATTGCTCATCGTCTTGCGATTGATCGTAAGTTACGACGAGTTTGGTGAAATCAACCCCTGGTACATAAAATCAAAGGTCTCGGACTCAAGTACTGGTGCAGTCAAGTTTTCTTTGCTTTTTTTTTCACAGATATCGGTTATCAGTTTCCAATGTCTACTTATTAGATGAGTAGATGAGTAGATATTACTGTGAGTTGACCTAAACCTCCATGGGCACTTCAGAATCTTTGATATCGTACTTCAGTTTAGGCTTTTCAGTCCTTGTGTGCCAGACGTAGATCTGTTGACAAAAAAGAAAACAACTTGAATTTATGCCGTCCAATTCAAAATAAACTAGTTAGTTTCTATCTGCTATTAATGTCGCATCAAACTGCACAATCGTAACTTTCCTTCTTCATTGACCAAGTTGGCATTTTCCCCAGAATGTTGTGGGTGTAACGTTTTGATTCAAGCAGGATCTTTTTTCAAAGGCAGAATCTGCCTTTGAGAAACATCCTGCTAGGATTGAAAAGTCAGGCCGTTTAATTTTGGCCATCTAAGTCACTGATTAGTTTCAATAGTTTTGCATCAATTCCAAAGCCCAAATTGTCGGTCTTTAGAAGGATTCCACTGTCAGATCCGTGCGACTGAGAGTGAAGCTACATGCTCAGGTAGTTGAGTAGTTGTAAGGATCTCTGTGCAATTGAAAACTGCGCAACTAAACGGCCTTCAGGCCACAGCGACGAGCAGCGTTTGAATTAAGGGGTTTATTTGCATAGCAAAAAAAAACTGTGGTGGAACACGAGTCACGTGGGACACAATCACACAGCCACAAGGCCCACAACATCGTATTTTAGGGAACGTAAGATTTTGTTTGGATTATTTTGGATATTCCTAAGCAGCAGTCTGTGAAAAACTTTGAAGGAATTGAAGTGGTCACTTTTCAGCACAACTAACTGGCATTTTGGGGCCGTCGCATATTTTTGGCTACACCTTTGAAAAATTGAATCGCTAGAGTTCAAAAGTGCGTCGCATTCAGCGATGCGACTCAGACAGCTTATTGCGGCCGCTGGGTATGGGAGTTCAGGTTCACCTTAGTGCACATGTCTGCCTTGGGCTCCAGATCCTCCTGGGTGACCAGGTCCTGTAGCAGCGACGACTCCAGGTAGCCCCGCTTGGCCCTCAGGGAGAAGCGCGCCCCGGGCCTGGCCTGCCACAGGGCCAGGTTGATGGCAAAGCCGGCCATGTCCATGGGGAAGGGCCGCTGGGGCTGCCAGCCCACGTTCCAGCCGGTCACCTTGCCGTTCCGGTCCACGCGGGGGTTCTCGTACATCTGCCCGCCGACCAGACCCACCGGCCACATGGACACCTTCTGCGTGTAGCGCATCTGGGTCCGAGAAAGCCAGACAGCAATGGTCCATGAATCGCACCATCCCATCCAGATTTGCATCTAACATTCTAAATACTGTATTGAAGACAGTCTGAAATTTCGATTCGAGCAATGTATTGTAGCTTTTCTCCAAGGCAGACACTAAAAGTCTGAGAATTTGTAATTTTATACCATCTCAGTCATGTCAGTATATATCTGTACATGTAAACATTTTACTTGCTCAGATTCAGAATGCTTCTGCCTTTGAGAAAGGTCAAAGAGGACGGATCTGTAGGTCAAATGGTAAGAGCGTTGGTTCCCAAAGGTCTTTACTTCAAGTCCCGGCCCAGTCAGTTTCCTTTGCCAATTTTTCAAATTTATTCCAAAGTTCCCAGTCAGTTTTTCCTTTATTTGTTTGAAAAAAGAAAACAAAAATCCCAGTTAGTTTTTCCTTAATTTTTTTGAAAAAAAAAGAGAGAGTTCAAGTCAAACCCTGACGCACCTCCTCAAAGACCTGCAGGTCGTAGGTGTTGTCGTCGTCTGCAAAGTAGACCACCCCGGGTTGCTGGTCGGAGTCCACATTCTCCAGCAGCCAGTCGAGGGCGGTGTTGCGCTGCTCCACGCCGCGGGGCTTCAGCCAGTTGGGATCGCCCTTGGCCAGCCGGGCCGGGGCCGGCGTCCGGCAGCTCAGGTGGGTGAAGCGCAGGCCGCTGCGGCCGAGAAAGTCGGCCACCAGGCCGCTGCGGCCGTCGGCGTCCTCCACCACCAGCCAGTGGAAGTTGGGCACGTGGAGGAAGGTCTGGGCCAGGCGGGTCAGCTCCGCCTTCTGCACGGGCCGGGTGTGGGTCGGGGTGATGGCAAAGATGGTGGGCAGGATGCCCCCTCCTCCTCCTCCTCCTTCTCCTCCTCCTTCTCCTGCTCCTTCTCCTCCTGCTCCTCCTCCTTCGACTGCCTTCTCGCCCCCCTTCATCACTCGCTCGGCGCTTTGCGGATACTGCCGCCTCAGCTGCACCGCGAGAATGTCCAGGGCTCTCCTCTCCTCCTTGAGCCGCTTCTCCGTGTCCCGGAGTTCTGCCCGCTTGGCCTTGTCATCATCGTCGTTGACGGGATAGGGGTGCTTGTGTGTGCCACGGCCGGGAGACTGCGAGCAGAATGTATCTAAAAAAAAAGGAAACAACAATGTTGAAGAGAATACATTTTTTCTTTCTGTAAACAGTTTTGCACACACACCACTCATCGGAATTCATCAATAAGTTACAGTATGATCAAATAAAGAAAGTCATTTTTGTAAACAGTCATTGTTCATCACTTGAATTTTGAAAGAAGGGTGAATCTTGCAGACTTGGAAACTTTGTGTAGGGAGATATTGTCAAACTTACCTCTGTTCCACCACTGTTTGTTTCAACTGTATTAATAAATGTAATTTACATGAGGTTTTTGCAACATTTGCATGTATGTATATATCATTTACATGCTTTTTGTCATCTTAGTAATAGTATGGTCCTCACCTCATAATTTCCCTTAATATTCAAACTCAAAGTCCTGCCCACATTCTAAGTACGTGTCATAATTTTAATATCCCTATAGCTCTCACTAAGTCTAAATCTTAGGAAAGCACTATAAAAAGTATATTACTACTAGACTACTAGTATAGTAACTATAACTTGTATTAGTATTACTAGTACTAGTACTACTACTACTGTACTAGTATAGTACTAGTGTTAGTAGTAATATTATACGCTGTGGCTATTGTTACGGCAGCCGTAACGCAACTTCCATTTTCTATAGTTACGGCACTGCAACTGCGCAAGCGCGAGGACATGTCAGATTTTGTTGCATGGGGTATAAACCCCACATGCACAGGCACGCCGCCTCAAGCTCAGTACCATAAGAAACATGGCAAATTCTCTGGCTGTAGGCACATAATTTGCTTGTCTTGAAGCAATATCCCTCTCATTATCGGAATGCAAAAAGGTGTCTTTTAGTCAATCATTTATAGAAGATTCTCTCGCACGGTGAGATCGGCAAAAAAACGGGTCCCTAACAAAGTCGTCAGCGATGCACTGTACTACGATGTCGACTTCACGTGCGTGCATGTGACGGCAGAAAATACGAGAATTCATTCGATTTTAGGGAGGTTTAAAAGACCACTATACAAATTTTAAAACTATTGTACCTATAAATCAACGTTGTAATTTTCTTTAATCAAACAGTGGCAACAAATAATGATGAATGTATCATGCAAATGCAACAAATCAAGATCAAGCACGGCGGCTGCGTCGCCAGCTAACATCGCGCTTCCAAAGTAGTCAGTGTACACGTTCGATCTGGCATGTCCTCGCGCTTGCGCAGTTGCAGTGCCGTAACTATAGAAAATGGAAGTTGCGTTACGGCTGCCGTAACAATAGCCACAGCGAATATTATAATACTATAATATTAATTATTATTAGCATTTTTAAAGTAATTTATTACTATATTATTATTAGCTAGTAGCTACACAGTGATTGCAGCCCTTCTTAAAACAATTGATATTTTGATAAAAAATATCACAAATTGGTTTTTAAAAATGAGTACTAAAAGTAACACTAAAGCAAAAGGGCTAAGTATTTAACTAAGAGTAAGAGTAAGACTAAGAGTAAGACTAAGAGTAACTTAATAAGACTAGTAGTAGTAGTAAAGTACTAAACTAAAGACAAGTAAGTACTGAAGTACTACTAGTTACTAGTTCTAGTACTTAGTAGTCTACAATTCTACACGGTGAAGACATGATGTAGACAGGGGGCGGGGGTACTGGGGATCTGGGGACTGTTTACATGTCAACTCAACTCAAGTCAACAAAGTGCAAACGGATACTCGTTGCACCTGCTCCAACACTCACCATAATTGACGAGGAGCCACAGAATGCCACCGGTCGACAAGAAGAAGTGGAGGAGGACGAAGTTCCTCGCGCGCAGAATATTTCTCATTTCAACAGAGCCCTGGCTTTGGGCATGGCTGGGGCCGGGGGGCTTCGATTTCTAGCGGTCGATACTCCGTGGTGAAGCGCATCAATCTGGTCAAAACGCCATGACACTGTCTGATGCGTGGCACTGGCAGGACTCAGTCGAAGAATCTTTGGTGTGGACGAACTAAGTAATGATGTCTGGTCATGTTTTCGTGGCATGCAGTGCATGTGGCTCATTGGGTTTCCACTGAGAAAAATGGACACGCTGTGGAACAGTCGTCAGGGAACAAGTCCACGACAGAGCAGACTGTATTGAAAGTGCTTGGTATGGAGCGCCTAGTGATGCTATATTTCCAATTTGTTTTTCAATTCGCCTTCGTGATGTGAACGATGCAGCTAGGAACATGATAAAACACTCATTCTGTTGAGGCAGCTAGAGGTGATGTGATTCTCTCGGGACTGAGGGCTAATTTTCATTTGTGCAGTCGAAGTCCTTCGTAAAAATTATCTCACATCTTATGTCAATTTGAACTTGAATTTGAACAAAATAGTTTAATTCTGAGGATTGTTCTTATCTTATAATTTCATACTAAAACGTATGTGTGAGATCGTGGTGAGTGTGGTTTGTATTCAGAATGACATGTGGTTTCTTTCTGTTATCAGCAATTGTTGAGAGCCACTTCATAATGATTCTGTTCGCGTTTTGGCAATCCTTCAGGGGTGCTGTTAGTTTTGTCTCCTGAGTATTAGGCCTATCATTACCTTTTTTGTTATGTGTGTTTAATCATGGAGGAATAGGTTTTACACGCATGTATTTTCATTATGTCCTATGTTCCTCCCTGTGAAAAAAATAAAATAAATGAAGTGTGAAGGAATCATGCATGCTTTCTTGATTTCAACACGCTATCTTTCTTTCCTTTCATCAATTAGTTCATTACTTCTCATGTGCCGTGACATGTATTTGTATGTGTGTTCTAGCTCTATACTTTCCAAGGGAGTAAATCCAGACACTCTTCTGCCAACTTCCCTGTACCCAAGCTGACCTTACTACACTCAGGGTCGCCTGTGTCCAGTATCTGTTAGGTCGAGCTTAATCAAGAGAAAGGACTCGAGAATAAGAAGATATTGCTTGTGGGCAACTGAATTTCCCCTGAGTCTTTCCGGGAGACCGGGAGTCGTATTCACGGGCTCCAAGACGGTTTCAAGGCCGACGGGAAATACAATGTCCACAGCGTGGTTTTGTCTGGCCGGGTCGTCTCCAGTTCCAATCCCCGACAGACTTATGAAGACAGACAGAGAGAGAGAGGGTGTTAAGTCTGACATACCCTGCCACTTCCACTTTGTTTTAGAACTGAATGATCAAAGGTGCTACCTTGTCTTTTACACAGAGGAGTCTGAAATTTCTTGGGCCTATACGAAACATTTTTGTCAGGAGCGCATACTGGTCATAAAACGTCATATCCAACTTTTCTTCACGAGAGAGATAGGAAAGAGACTTCGATCCCTCACGTATTATAGTCAACACCGTTATCTAACAATGATCCAACCTTTGAAGTGTGTCTTTTTTTCCAAAGCGGCTTTGAGTGGATAGGACGGCCCGGGCCGCCTTTCAGACCAGTATTATCAATAAACCGATTTGCATGACAAGCTCTTTATAGCACCCATGCACCGCACGCACTGCGCAGGGAATACGCCGGGTCTGCTACCCCCTGTAACCATAGTGAGCCAGCGACGCTGTTGTTGATTGAGTCAACGTGCGTGGACCCCATACACGCAGCAACGCTGTAATACAACAAGGGGGTCTGCCCTATGCCCCTAACACTAATCTAGAGGCCCAGCCGAGGGCTTGTAGCGACACATCACCGTATATTTTATACACAAAACGCCGGCTTCGGTGGGAAAATACGACGGCAACCGCGCCAAAATGGTTCCCGAATCGACGACGGACCAACCCGCGGTCAAACCGGGCCGAATAAAGCCGACCAGAAGTCGTCCGAAGATGCAGACGAAAGACCGAACCAACGTTATGGACAGGGAAACTCCATTCAAGGTAGGGGGGCCTACGGTGGATTCATGATAAGTGTAAACAGTAAATGGTGTACACCTACACAGACTACACCATTAATGCCTATAATGCATTAATACTGTCGTGTATATAGCAACATTCGCAGCAACAGGGTTAGCATTAATCAGTCATTTTTGGACGTGCGGTAAGTGCTGACATGAACTAGTTTAAGTATAGGTTTGCGGTGACCCCATGTAAAATTCTCTCTTGTGAGTATGTGTGGAAGACTCCTGAACTATGAAGACGAACAGAGTACACTGTTCGAAACGTCGAGTCCCCCGGTTCTTTTCAGAACCACACATACTCACAAGAGAGAATTTTACATGGTGTCAAACCTATTACTTCTGCTATTCTGACCATGAAAACCTTCACATCTCATTGGACTAGTATAAAGTAACGCAAATAACCCAGTTCGCTTTCACTGCATGGATACCGCTGAATCCATCATTGTATACACCACTGTACTGATTGATGATGGCACTGTGTCGTACAACAATGTCCCGTTTCATCCAGTATTTATCGTGATGTATAGCCTGTAGAACATACATGAACATATCCAGAACTTTGTTCCCTAAGTGGTTAAAGGAAAGGGCTAAGTAAAACTACCTCCTTGAATCATCGTTAGGCCTACCCAATTTTGGTCAAAATTTAGTTTTCCGTAAAAAAATGGCATGGGCTATGGATAGCCTAATATTGATTTTGGAAATAAATACGAGTATTATGTTCATAATCATTTCATCCCGGCGAAAGGAATGTGTTTTATCAACTGCGTCATTTAGCTCCCCAGTGTGTATGAATAGCCTCCAACCGTCCGCAATATGAATCTTTTGGGGAACTGTGGCCGTTTACGAAATGAAGGTTTAGGCCCGGGCTCTGGTTTCGTCTCCGTCTGACAAAACCTGAAAATCCGGGGTGGTTTGTACCTGAATTCGAAGTTTTGTTGATTGGATATAGGTACAGAGTATTCACCAAGAAATGTGGGCCAAACGGTTGTTTTTGGATGCCTGTGATATTATAACGAGTAAGATAAATGTGACCGAGCCTAACCCCGAACCTACGGGAAGCCTTCATTTCGTTAACGGCCATAATGTTGGATTTTCAACCATGCCTTATTGGCTTTAGGTGTTTCTGACCTGTCAAACATCACCTTTCCTCTCGTTATCACAGCCACCCTTTGTAGTTGGAAATCTTTGAGACCTTGATTGTTTAATGGATGAAGCAAATTGAAAATGGGGCTCGGTGCATGCACTGATGAATTGTCTTTCTTTCCTCAAAACGTATATAACAGGGGCGGAAGGGTCTAAAAGAGAATTACGAGAAGCCCATATCGGGCAGAGAACAGTGGTGGAGGACACACATCAGGGTAAGTGACTTCGGAGTCAGATTGATGAACGTTCTCAGACGAAAGTTAGAGCTGGCCTTAAAGCCCCTACACAACATTGGTAAGATCGAAAAACAGAAATGTTCACAGATTTACTTGAAACTTATACAGTTTGAAGATGGTTATAGTAGAAACCTCGCACTGAAATATTTCTGCCTAAAATGTTGTATTTATGGAGAAAAAAGAAAAAGAAATTGTTTACGTCTCACCGAGATCTAAACTATTTTTCGGAACAGTACGGCGTTGAATGCTGCACTTTCGCGAAACAAAATGAAGCGGTTTTCACGATTTTCTCTAGACTCGGTTGGAGGATTGAGCTGAAATTTTCACAGGTGTGCTATTTCATGCATATGTTGGATCAGACAGCGTATGAATGTTATTTTTTGACCTCGACCAATGTTGTGTAGGGTCTTTAAGTGCCAGCCTAGTGTTGTACAATAGTCTTGCGCTTTGGCGAACCACCCATTAAGTGCACTTCTGCATGGGTAAACAAACAAAAAACCCAGACGAATATAAATTATGATTGTCATTTTTCAATCCTATGTTATTTTGTTGTATTAAATTATATCCATTTCGCAATGGCGTTTGGCTATGACGAATGTGACATAGCTTAGTCAATTCGCTTTAATTCCATTCAATGAGAATGTCTGTGTTGTGGAAGAGCCTCCCCAGAGTAATGGTTATTCATTCTCGAAAGAAGAGATTGTATATACATAGTGCCATTACAAACATTCTACAAAGATTGAACACTCAGTCGAGTACACTGAGAAATTTAGAGGGCATGGTGACGTTTCGATCCTAGCAGGACCTTCAGTCTCAAAGGAAAGAACAAATTACGCCTCGCTTTCAAATGAGGATCATCCTGATAAGTTAAGTATAGGTGTTTTGATAAAGGTCCTGTTGGGATAGAGAAAATTATTATCACCACCTGTGTCCTTCATTATTATAGGAAACGCCCATTCCAGGAGCGTACACGAGCCGCGATTTCCTGTCGGATCTGGACGAGCGACCTGCCACCTACACCTTCAAAGGCGAGGGTCGCAAGAAGGAGGCGGACAGGCAGCGCAAAGGCGCCGTCCTGCTGCCTGGCGCCTACGGTGCGCACGACCTCGTCTACGACCTGGACCAGACCAGATACACGTACTCCATGAAGAACACCTCCAGGGCCGAGAATGAACTGCCAGGCGTGAAAGACAAGGTACGGTGCTGCAAGGACAAACACGCCATTCAAAAGAGATCAGTCTATTAAAATGTAGAGGGTCCGACATTTCAATCCAAGCAGGACCTTTCTCAAAAGAGAGTCATTCTTCCTTTGGGTACGGTCCTGCTAGAATCGAATCGTCAGGCCATTTACATTTGTCAGGTTACATAATTATTTGTCATTTCACTTTTCAGTCAGTAAAGGCCTAAGTGGTGTTTGTATAATACTTCAAATCAGTCTACACTGTAAAAAAAATTGGGAAAATCTGACTAATGTCAAGTGGTGCAAGTATTGAAAAAATGCCGGACGTCACTGTTGGACTGTCAGTCAAAATCAACCAGACATTTCTGGTGAAATCTGACCAAGCATTGGGCATACGATTTTGAGCAACCTTTCGTTTTGCCGACGTATGGCAGTGTACATAATTGGACTCGTTCAAAGTCCACAAATGAAACTCGGGAAACAAACAGGAATAAGACTCATGTCTTCTCAGTGAAGTCGCGTTATTACCATAAACGATACAAAAATAACCATCGTTAAGTTGTGTGAAATGCGGTTGCTCAAAGTATACCGGCAGCACTTATATTTCTGTGTAGGCTATATAGGGTGCCTATACGTGTGAGTCAAATTTATCGTCAGCACTTTCAACTGTCCATTGAGGCACAAAGCACCGCTTAGCTTACCATTATCGATGACAAAATTTCTTACACCACGCAGGGATGCAACGTTTGTCCAACCGAGTACCCGATGGAAAAGTACATGTCAGTTTCCTGTGAAAAGCAGCCCTCAAAGTGAGTATCGGTACTAGAGCCTTTGTCCCTCCACTGTCAGTGTCGATGACTTTTTTTTCAGAATGAATTTAACCAAAACCATTCACCAATTAAGAAGTTTTCTACATGCACCATGAAGCCATTATTCGGTCTGAACATCGTCAATATTAACATATTCTTTTCCCAACGCCGCAAAACCACGTCTTGTGACAATAATTATATACATCATACATCAACTGACCATCGGTCATATTTATCCACTCATTCCCATTTCATTTTTCATGATGTCTACAGACACGCGATGTTCAAGTCAGCATCGCAGAGATTCCCCACTGTCTATTTCCAAGGGGTAAGTGATTATCGTGTATAGGCCTACACGTATACACAAAGAGCAGAATGCCGAATGATGTTCTTATGTGCCGAATTATGCTATTCTCCTATAGACCTTTTTTCACGTGACGTCATGCTAGACCGCCTTACAATGGCAGCGCACAGTGTAAACATCAGTTGTACCAATATGGTTGTGCGTACACTTTCCGTAAAAAAAAACCGGTCCAACGTGGCGGCAGTGCTTTTGTTTGGTCACCGCGTGAGTGAAAAATGTCTATACAGTCCGTTCACACCGAGTCAAGCTCCCCTCCTCTAGTCGACCAACAGCTTGCATATCATATCATGAGTCGTTAATGCCTCTCAGTCAAGAGTGGCGCCGAATTCCCATGTCCACGTGTTCACATGAACAAGTATACACAGTAATGTGACTGGGTCATGAATAATTCTGCCCGAGCTCGTCTTGCATATGCAGTGAACGGGCTGTAGTTATACTGGCGTCAGAAGTCTATGAAATACATGTAGTCCCGTTCTCAAAGGTGCCGTGTCTTCATTTGTGATTGCAGACGAAAAACCCTCCTCCTGATCGCTATCAGGCGTACATTCCAGAGACGATGCACGTGATTTCTTCGAGTTTCAAGTCAAGAACACCAAGGTTTTCTACATCACACACGGTAAGCTGTGAAGTATTCAAATCATATCCTCAAGGTACCCGAATATATAGGCCTATTCTTTTTCCTACCAACGGAATATCTCATTCCATGGTTACTTCCCTTTTATAGAAAAAGTCCAAATTAATGTTCAGCACCCACCAAAACAAAAACGTTCAAATTTTGTCTCCTGACAATATTACAGGTTCTTTAAAATGTGCTACCCAAACCACTGATTTCTTATGTTTTCTGTATATAAGTCATACCTGAATCGATAGAGTGCAGTGTATTAGGCCTACTGACATTTTTTTTCTTCAAAGAATAAAAATAAAATGCCGAAATGGATCCAGTAATGAATGAATAAATTGGAACGTTGCATTTGTATTTCTTCAATCACGCAGAAAGTGCCAGGGCCGGGGTCGTACGATAAAACTTTCCAGTCTCCAATGCCGGCCACTATATCCAAGATGGGAAGAAATCACGGACTATTCTTCACGAGCGCCTTCAACCTATGAGCATGCGCTGCTCGGCAGCCATCTTTGTTGCGTTCCCTCTGTGCGCAGTGGTACACAGCTCCCATTCACACGGTCACTGAACGGGCACCAGACTATTTTGTTTGGATTTGGTCAGACTATTTTTCGCATGGAAAGGTATTGACAAGATAACACACTGTGCTGGGTCTCATGCCCTGTCAACACAATGTCATTCTATAAAGAGAGATCGATGAACGTGCAGTTACGAGTGAAAACCACCCCCGATATTTACCTCGTATTTATTTTTGTAAAACGTGCTCTATTAACTGTAAATAAATCGGTTTCTTACAAGTTACAATTTGTCACCTAAACCAAAGGAACCAAATGCTACTACATGTACGTACATATTCATGTAGTGTCAAGTTGCAGTTTTATGAATTAGCATCGTTTTGTATAATCACATGGACATTTTGTACTTTTGTAATGGCTCCACTGTTGGGAAGGTTTCAATACGTTTAAGGGTAAAAATAATGTACCAGGTAAACATGTTTACATTATCATTTTCAAGGTCTATTTTTTTATTAGAAAAAGACCGAGGATCTGAGCATGAATTCGATGAAAACAAGTTATTCAACCTTCATTCAACTGTATAATAATTTTAATTTCAATTGTTCTTAAAATATGACGTTTATGAGAGTGCAAATATTTTATTAAGTTTGATATTTTAAAGGTGCTGTGCATGAAGCCTTGACAGTTTGACGCATATTTGCAAACGGCGTATGCTTCTTTAAAATAAAAGATTTGAATTAAAGAAGGGATTAAAGATTTATTAAGTGGTAAAATATAATAATATCGAACTGATATACTAAGAAAAGACGTGCTACTTTCTGTAAATTTTGTTCACTCAAAGTTGAGCTCGACATCGTATGGAGGTCATTCTTTCCTTGACAAACCTCGTTTTAGTTGGCAGTGCTATAATCATTATGACATCTTACACTGAACACAGAAAGAGCTTTCAAAACTATTTTTCTCTGCCAGTATACATGTATAGCTGCAATGAATCAAACTAATTAAGGCCGTTTTCGAAATGAAGGCTTAGGCTCGGGCTAAGGCTTCGTCTCCGTCTGACAAAACCTGAAAATCCAAGTTGTGGTTTGTTTCCGAATTTGAAGGTTTGCTGGATTGATAGGTAGGCCTACAGGGTATTCCCCAAGAAACTGGGGCCAAACGCCTGTTTTCAGATGCCTGTGATATTATAACGAATTCGATAAATATGACCGAAGCCTAATCCCGAGCATGAGCCTTCATTTCCATAATGGCCTATATACGATTATTTGAATTTCATCAATGGGGGCAGCAGACAAATCTGTGTGATTTCATGACGTAACATATGGGAGCCATTCGGCTCACAGCCTTGTACATGTAAGTATAGTTCCGGTCCGCTGCACGTATAATAGGTACATGTACATGTACACATACAGCACGGCGTGGTACCACAGGGCATCCGTGTGTAAATAATGAAGGCCCGATTCGTTTTCTTTGCAAATCATCAAAATTCTGTCAAAGGAATTTACACGGCATGCAGTATCTAGTTATGGGTGACATTACGTTATTAAATGAACTGTTGGGTATCACTTCAATCTCCCTGATCATTCGATATCAGATATGAGTGTACTGGGCATAGAATCACTTGGTCACCGTAGTAATGCTGTCCGTCTTAGCCGTGAGAAAATGTGGATGAAGCGTCTTCGGACTATTCAACCACATGGTCTCAACATCCAGGAGGGTAATGACTAACACCATGCAGCTTTCTGATAATCCTTCTTTTGTGTTCAGTCCTTCACACTTCTCTCTTTGATCTTTCCCCCTCTTGTCACTAATCCCTACCCTACTCCTTGCCCTTCTCTTTGATCTTTCCCCCTCCTCTCACTAATCCCTACCCCACCGCTTGCCCTTCCCTTTGATCTCTCCCTACCAGCTTCACTCTTTGTCCTTTGTTTCTCATCCGTGTCCTATTGACTCCCCCCCCCTTCCTCCGTGTACATGTATCTGTTTTGTCCTTGTCACTCTGCCTTTAAGAAAGGTCCTTCTAGGATCGAAACGTCAGGCCCACTAAATTTTAAGATTAAATGAACTAGTTGAAAATTTAATATTACTTAGGCAGTATGTTTTGATGTATGTATGGCATAAAGTGCCTACATAATCCTCATGCTATCACTCTGTGTTAAGCGTGTTCGGTCATTTTGACCCTCATCGCTGACGTACAGATATATTTAATCTGCGGGCTCTCACCTTCGTCGAGTTCTGACTCAAACTGGTATACGGCTAAAGCGTCCCATTCAGTTCGTCATCATTAACAACATTATCACGACAAAATGACGAACACGACCAAAAGCATGCACTCCTCGCTATAGCATCGTCGGGGAAAAAAAACACCTCTCATGTTTGAAATGTCTTCGCTCGGCGAGTGAGTCGTGAGGATTGATATGCGTGTGACGCGTTATTACAATGGCAGTTGTGAAACGCCACACGGCCACATGTGATACACGAGTTCCACATGCTACGTCACGAGTCTCGGCGTTGTCTGGGGGTTTTATTTCGTCCCGTGTGAACAGCTTTTAAGATGACTGTCCTAAAATACATGTCATGTTCATTCCACAGGAATGAATAGTGTCTTGACAAAATGCTCCAAACAGGTCCCAGCAGGAGCCATATAGGAGAAGGCGAGTATCCCTCACGATGAAGACCCAGCCGCGTCTACGGGATCTGGGATGATGTCCTCCCCGGCTCCCCTCTCTTCGGTCAGGATGTCCCTCTCCACCAGACGCTCCAGCTCCTCGGTGGTCAGAGGTTGCTCGGGGAACACCCTCCGCCTCAGGTCCCCGGCAGTTCTTGCGCCCGAGACCTCGAGCACGTGTCCCGACGTCGCGGAGGAGTCCTCCGACATGAAACGCGACATGGCGCCCTCTCTGGTTTGGAGGAGCGATCGCATCATCTCCTTTGAGGTGACTTTCCGTCCCGTCTTCCCCTTGAGTCGGCCCAGCTTCGCCTCTAAAATGCATGCCAAAAAGGAAGGATGCCAAAAGAGAGGATTTATTTAGGAAACTGTTTACCCAAAAAATGAGAAGCAAGTTACCACAGGTTCAGGTATCTCGGACTTTAATGGTTCACCAGTCATTATTGATTTGCTATTGTTTTTGGAACACCTTCACAAGTTTTATTTTAACCCAGTTCAATCCAATGTAATTCATTCTGGATAAGACACACCGTAGGGAAAAACAGATTCCTTGATAGTTTGCTCACCGCGGTGGGAAATCATCCCGAACAAAAGCCATCGCTGAAGGCAGTGGAGTCTCCCTCGCTCACTGCGCCAGCTGGGACCTCTGAGGAGACAATGCCGAAGTTGTCCTCGAGGTAGTCGAGAACGGCGGCCGTGCTCGTCAGCACGTTGAAGACCCTCTTATCGGCCCTGGACATGCTCTTCTCCATCATGTAAATCAGGTGGTGGTGGAAGCACTGAAACTGGGTGCCGAGCGAGAGGGAGACGTCGAGCCACCGCCGGACGCAGCCGGCCGGCGTCAAGTCGTGGCCGGCAAACATGGCCGGGTTCTCCAGGATGCCGCGCGCCGCCATGACGCCGTCCACGCCGGTCTGGGCGCAGACCCTCTCCACGTCCGCCAGACTCTTGATGTCCCCGTTGGCCACGACGGGCACCGCCACGCTCTCCTTGATCAGCCGGATGGCCTCGTGGTCGGCCGGCTCGGCGCGCTGCTGGGCCGTCCGCCCGTGCACGGCGATCCACGACGCCCCGGCGCTCTCCGCCTTCCGGCACAGGTCCACCGTCTCCCGGAGGTCGGCGTGGAGCCGGATCTTGACGGAGCAGGCGAAGTCGGGCCGGCCCGCCAGCCGAGCCCGGGTCTGCCGCACCATGTCCCGGATCAGCTCCGGCTGCTTGATGAGGTGAGCCCCGTAGCCCTCCGCCATGGCCCACCGCTGCGGGCAGCCGCAGTTGAGGTCCACGCCGTCGGCGTACGGGGCGACCAGCTCGGCGGCGTCCGCCAGGTCCACGGCGCTGTTGGCCGCAAACTGCACGACCAGGGGCCCGTCCCCGCGGTTGGTGGTGAACTCGTTGTCCCGGGCCTTGACCGATCTCACGAAGCTGTTGGCCATGATCATCGGCGTGAAGGCCAGGTCGCAGCCGTATTCCCGCACCAGTGTCCTGAAGGCCAGCTTGGAATACCTCACCATGGGCGCGCACATTTTCACCGGCTCCCCCCGACGGTCAAACAGGTCCATGACGGACCGACACTGTTCGCTCAAAGCACCGCTTTGTTCCGCCTGCTCTGCCATGCTGCTCAAAAAGATATATGGATCTTTCCATCTATAAATTATCAAAGAAGCCAATGGACTATGATAGCATATTGCCGTCGGATATAAAAAAAATTAATAACTTAAAGGGTGTGCCAAAGGTAGACATACTATTAAATGATATCGAAAAATCCCACTTTTTCTCAGTGAATGGTGGAGCAAAACAATAATGACTGGTGATATGAGCCTGCACAAACTAATTCATCACAAAAATGTATAATGTTTTGTTTAAATTGATCACATTGTACAACAGTTGGCCCCACACAAGTACGGCACGTTCATTTCCACAGTGTTTCGACAGTCTGCGCAAGACTGGTGGTAGAGGATTGTACTAAATTCTCCTTCCTATAGAGTTGTTTCACCGGCGGCCATCTTGGGGGCCTTCTAGTGTTATTCAAATTCAGCGACAATGCAGATACAAAGAATGCACTCTTGCTGAGCCAGGAGGAACAAAGACTAGGCCGCCAAGATGGCCGCCGGTGCAACAACTCTTATTTCAAATCGGTCTGCATAGAAGAGCAACACGCGAACTGCCGAATCACTGCGATTCGTCGAATAAAGCATGGTCCCCCCCATCAGTCTGATACCCAGCTCACAGTCATGTGTAGCTGCGTACGCTATACACGTGTACAGTACACTGTACATGTGTACACGTATAGTATACATGTACATGTACATGTATACAAAAATGTCCCCGACTACAGTACGAAGGCGGGCGTTGCAAACTTGGCAAATTGTATTGTAACTACCGAAACCTGGTGACAGCGAAAACTAGGACATACACAAGACACCGCTCAAGAACACCTCCAGGGTAAGAGGTTTCCTTCCTCCATGGTCTAGGTAAAAAAACGTGTTGTTTAGTGTTTACAGCTTCCAACTAAAATTATTTGTATGACATTGACAAGCACGTGTGCATGTTGATGTATTGTACATGTACATGCAGCGTAACTTAGGCGTACATTACGTATACAATCTCGAAAAACAAGACAATATTGCACTTGCACTTGCAATTGCATTTGCACTGGGAACTTGGCAGTTGGCACTATAAATAGGCCTATAGGTCTTGAGAGCTTTTTTGCTCGCAATGCACGTGTGAATTCATGGTAAAATCACGGTAAAATTAAGAGACGCAAGGTGACTCTAACCCCTCTAAGTCTTAATTACATTCATTCACTAGTCCAAGTACATTATGTATAAACTGCTGCATTGTTAAATTTGCCAAATACATTGCAAGTGTTCCCTTCAAAGCAACATGATACTAGATAAGGCTTCAGTCTTCTGCTGATATATTTTTGTAAATACAACCTGAAAATTTTAACCCTTACTTTCCAAAATCGTATAGAGTCCTAGGATTATGTAGGAATGTGTTTTAGGATTGAGGGCACTTGGTCATTGATGCATTTGTAGGAATTTGCAGGATTGGGGCATAAGGCGGTTTTGTCACTGTAGTGTAGGAAAATGCAGGATACTGGTTACTAGGCCCAATGTGATGGAAGATGATCTTGTAGGATTGGGGCTCCATGGGACAAACACCAAAATAGGGTTTCAAAGGATTCGGGTCATTGTGGTTATAAAATTATACATTGTAATTGTAAAGTTTATTAGCCACAGAAAAACCAAAACATTTTTCCTTTCAAAAATTCAGTGCATGATTTTGCAGGATTCAGGCAGTGGCGCATATCCAACAATATTGCAGGATTGTGTATTACTACTTAGCACTTAGTACTACTAGTACTAGTACTAGTACAAGTAGTACTTAGTACCATGGAGGAATAAGTACAGTACTAGTACTAAGTAGTATAGTATTAGTAGTAGTAGTGGTAGTGATAGTACCGATGATTTCGTCCCATGCCACTTTAACTAAGTTTGGCCTTTGGTCAGAAAACGCATATATATCTCACCCCCGTGGCAGTGAGTCGAAAACCTCACCCCAAAAACATAATTGCCTGAGGAGGATCGAGTGCAACACATCATGGCTGACAGAACTGGCTCGCCATGCCCATGGTGGCCCCGGGCATAGTTCCTTGCACTATGCATACACCATGTCTTCCTCTGTACCGTACTTGCTTTACACAATACACATATGTACACGGACTCCGCAATAGTTCCAACGCTACACAGGAAAAACTTACCCAATGAAGCAAGATAAGAAGAATCGGATTGGAAAGACGAACTACATGTATCGCTCCCTGTCAAACAATTCGTTTGGCTGAGTCCATCGGCTTGATTCGCCGGCAGGGGGTTGAAATCGTCCTGGAATTTGCACTCGATATGCTCGACGGGCTCAGCGTTGTGCACGTTGTCCGCCATTTTAAAATCATGTGCGATTGATCCAGCTGCGGCGCGGCTATGGCGCGCCAAGTATGACAATATTCTCAAATACGAATTATTGGCTAGGGCACGAGTAAGTGACACAGGTTTAAAAATAAATGTTAAACAACGTTACGCCTTCCTCATCGTGAACGTCATAATCCAGGAAAGACAAGTTCACTCGTAGACAAGGAGCTAAATGGTCAATTTGTGTACAAAACATGGGAATTTCAGTGGCGAGTGTGCATGCAGATAGCTTCACTGTGACTGATCCCTTAATTAAAGCAAGTTTGCTCGGAAAAGCTAAGTACACGTTTTAAATCTCGCAAGGGGTTGTGGGCGATCATGATCCACACTTACACGAAGTCACTGCTTCAGATCAAGTCAATTTAAACAAACTGGAAGTAAGAATTGCTATGAAACTCTCCCGCATTATATATAAGAACAAAGGTCATTTTTTTTTATTGTTAACAGTACCACCATGAATTGTTACTCACAACTGCATCTTACGTAACGTGACAGGAATCCATTACAAGTATTTGAATACTTTCGCTTGCTCTCTGACCCCTTTTAGTAGGCCTACGTTACCAAGCGGTTATTTAAGTGTGGAGGTATATACGTTAAGGACCCTCGTACTTATTACTAATCTGTAACTCAAATTGCATTGTTATGAAGACTGGCGATGAGAACTGAAAGATAAGAGCTCCAATAAGGCTGGGTCCCAAACATTTTAAAACACTGGCCACATAGCACACGAGTCTATTGAAGATGGCCGCAAGCCCGATTAATATCAGCATCAGCTGTGGGGACTTTGCGACTGAAGGAGGCACGAAAACAATCCCTGTCTACCCAAGATACATTGTCTTGCTCAGAGGATTTCAAGGATATCTACATTCAAATTAGCCCAACTGGTTTTGACAAAAATAGGAAAGTCAAAACAAATGTGGTACGATCTCTTTATGATATGAGTGTTGCATAATCGCGCCTCTGGTCGCATGAGCTCAATTCGGCCCTCGTGCAAGACATGAAGTCGACGAAAACCCATTTTACAATTTGAACACAATGCAGCTAGTTCACCACTGAGCAGGCGGTCAAGATCGCACTATCTCGTGAGTACGAGTTCACGATGTGTGAATCTAAGACAGAGGAATAAACAGGCCCCGAATGCATTTCATTTCCATGTATAAACAAAATGCAACCCGGCCGTGATAGTAATCATCTCGATGGTAGAAAAGTCCATACTAAAAAGTCCATCTAAAATGGATGAGAGTGAGCTAAAGCTAGTAACGAAATATGATTTGTTATGACATTTGATTTACATAAATATAATGTAAAATAATAGTGATGACACTGATAGCAGTAATTGCTTGGTGGGACAATGAAAATACTGTGATGTTCATCATTATTATAATTACTTTAATTGATGCTTACTTTGAGTATTATTTTCATTTTGTTTCTTGTATACATGTAGTTTATAACGCTTTAGTATCACTTTATGTTAACTCAGAATTGAGAAAGGTCCTGCCTTTGAGAAAGGTCCTGCTAGGATCGAAACGTCAGGCCCACTAAATTTTAGTTAAACTCAGAATTGTATTAGTTCATTCAGAATTATCTTATAGCTCCATCGAGTAATTAAGCCAATATATTTTCCTTTAAAACCTGTATGTTTCTAACACACTTCATAATCTAAATCAATATATTCAGAACTATGATATAAATATATATACATTATACATTATACCCAGTAAACAATAAAATTGTATGTATCATGAATTACTTGGTCTTTGCAGTACTTAGGGAAAAAGGTTCTTACCAGATATGTAGGATTAAGAATCATATGCAGTTTTGCCCTTAAGTATCGCACCATGGAGAAAAAAACCCAGCGTGGTCTTTGAACCTAAAGCAGCACATGATTTGGCTCAGCATCATAGGTAGAACGAATAAGATAGTAATACACATTGTCAACGTGTATTATGAGGTATGGCCCGATGCATTTCACAGCAGCACTCTCATGCATAGAAGCTGGGTCTCCATATCATTTTACTGCCACCGTGTCCTTGTGTTACCTGAGGCCCTCCAAAGTCCTACAGCAAATAACAACGAATCGCAAATTTGATTAGATATAGGCCCAAACTCAGCCCCGCCGTGAGTATTGCCATCCAGGTTATTCAGAAACAAATTCCTTTTCGTTTGATAAATCTTTTACAGAATTGGAAGCATTTTAATACAAAAGAAAATAAAGCCAATGTAGGTCTATGCCACACATACCTGCAAACCTGGAGGTGGAGATTGCCTATATTGTGAGAAAAGTAAAGCAGAAAATGATTTTAGAAGCTTGATGGAGTCTGTCATAGATGATATCCATACTCTGTCCTTTTGTGTCCATTTTATACAGAAAGCGTTGCCCCATTTCCTCTGAAGACTGTCAAAGTATGGGATGTAAATTTATTTAAATGGGGCAAAATGTCAGCACCCTGTTTTACCAATGTCTTAACTTTCTGAACAACGTGATCAAACTTTCAAATCAAAAAGGGAGGGAAAGTCAGCCACACAGAAATCCAACGAGAAGAGTCCTTACGTGTTCAAAACAGCTACCATCGCCACGATACCCATGAATGTAACAAGACAGGCGAAACCAGCCACTGCAATCACACCTATCCCGACCTTTTCTCCACCTTTTGGGACGAACAAAAATGTTTCTTGTTAAAGCCCCTACACAACAATGGTAAGATCGAAAAACAGAAATGTTCACAGATTTTATACATGAAACTTATACAGTTTGAAGATGGTTATAGTAGAAACCTCGCACTTTTGGAGAAAAGCAATAATGTACGTCTCACCCCGAGATCTAAACATTTTCAAGAAACAAAATGAATGTTTTCATGAATATTATGTTGGATCAGACAAGTTGAACGTATGGATGATAATCTTTGACCTCGACCAATGTTGTGTTATTCATTTGATAAACGGATGATATAACTTGAAACTTGTTGCAGTACGAAAAGAAAATAGCCTACTACTAAAAATGACCGTCCTTCTATTCTGTTTTATTCAGTACGTGCGTATTGGAAATAATAAAGAATGTAGAGGCCTGACGTTTCAATTCTATAACAGGACCTTTCTGAAAGGCCCTCTGATCTATACGTATTAGGGTCATTTCAGTCGAAGGCAGTTTGCAACATTTCGGTTGTACTGTACATGTTAACGTGGTTAAACTTACTTGACAACGTGTTCAAATCCGGTTGGGTCGTTGTGTCTGACTCAGACGCAGGCAAAGTTGGTTGGTTGGTGGGTGTAAATCGATGTTTCGTCAGTTCAAGGGCAATTGTGGGTTCACGGGTGGTCTTGGGTTCCGGGGTAGTCGTGGGTTGAGGCGTGAGTTCTGGCGTAGTCATGGGTTCTGGTGTAGCTGTGGGTTGGGGTGTAGCTGTGGGTTCTGGTGTAGTTGTGGGTTCTGCCAGTGGTGTAATTATGGGTTCTCGTGCAGTTGTGGGTTCGGGCGTAGTTGTGGGTTCTGGTGTAGACGTGCGTTCTGGTGTAGTTGTGGGTTCTGGTGTAGTCGTGGGTTCTGATGTAGTTGTGGGTTCGGGGGTAGTTGTGGGTTCTGGTGGAGTTGTGGGTTCTGGAGTAGTTGTGGGTTGGGGTGTAGTCGTTGGTTCTGGTGTAGTTGTGGGTTGGGGTGTAGTCGTTGGTTCTGGTGTAGTTGTGGGTTCTGGTGTAGTTGTGGGTTGGGGTGTAGTCGTTGGTTCTGGTATAGTTGTGGGTTCTGGTGTAGTTATGGGTTCGGGTGTAGTTGTAGGTTCTGGTGTAGTCGTGGGTTCTGGTGTAGTTGTGGGTTCTGGTGTAGTTGTGGGTTCTGGTGTAGTTGTGGGTTCGGGTGTAGTTGTGGGTTCTGGTGTAGTCGTGGGTTGGGGTGTAGTTGTGGGTTCTGGTGTAGTCGTGGGCTCTGGTGTAGTCGTGGGTTCTGGTGTAGTCGTTGGTTCTGGTGTAGTTGTGGGTTCTGGTGTAGTTGTGGGTTCTGGTGTAGTTGTGGGTTCTGGTGTAGTTGTGGGTTGGGGTGTAGTTGTGGGTTGGGGTGTAGTTGTGGGTTCTGGTGTAGTCGTGGGTTCTGGTGTAGTTGTTGGTTCTGGTGTAGTTGTGGGTTCTGGTGTAGTTGTGGGTTCTGGTGTAGTTGTGGGTTCTGGTGTAGTCGTGGGTTCTGGTGTAGTCGTGGGTTCTGTTGTAGTCGTGGGTTCTGGTGAAGTCGTGGGTTCTGGTGTAGTTGTGGGTTCTGGTGTAGTTGTGGGTTCTGGTGTAGTTGTGGGTTCTGGTGTAGTTGTTGGTTCTGGTGTAGTTGTGGGTTCTGGTGTAGTTGTGGGTTCTGGTGTAGTCGTGGGTTGGGGTGTAGTTGTGGGTTCTGGTGTAGTCGTTGGTTCTGGTGTAGTTGTGGGTTCTGGTGTAGTTGTGGGTTCTGGTGTAGTTGTGGGTTCTGGTGTAGTTGTGGGTTGGGGTGTAGTTGTGGGTTGGGGTGTAGTTGTGGGTTCTGGTGTAGTCGTGGGTTCTGGTGTAGTTGTTGGTTCTGGTGTAGTTGTGGGTTCTGGTGTAGTTGTGGGTTCTGGTGTAGTTGTGGGTTCTGGTGTAGTCGTGGGTTCTGGTGTAGTTGTGGGTTCTGGTGTAGTTGTGGGTTCTGGTGTAGTTGTGGGTTCTGGTGTAGTCGTGGGTTCGGGTGTAGTTGTGGTTTCTGGTGTAGTCGTGGGCTCTAGTGTAATTATGGGTTCTGGCGTAGTCGTGGGTTCTGGTGTAGTTGTGGGTTCTGGTGTAGTCGTGGGTTCTGGTGTAGTCGTGGGTTCTGGTGTAGTTGTGGGTTCTGGTGTAGTTGTGGGTTCTGGTGTAGTTGTGGGTTCTGGTGTAGTTGTGGGTTGGGGTGTAGTCGTGGGTTCTGGTGTAGTTGTGGGTTCTTGTGTAGTCGTGGGTTCTGGTGTAGTTGTGGGTTCTGGTGTAGTTGTGGGTTCTGATGTAGTCGTGGGTTCTGGTGTAGTTGTGGGTTCTGGTGTAGTCGTGGGTTCTGGTGTAGTCGTGGGTTCTGGTGTAGTTGTGGGTTCTGGTGTAGTTGTGGGTTCTGGTGTAGTTGTGGGTTCTGGTGTAGTCGTGGGTTCTGGTGTAGTCGTGGGTTCTGGTGTAGTTGTGGGTTCTGGTGTAGTTGTGGGCTCTGGTGTAGTTGTGGGTTCTGGTGTAGTCGTGGGCTCTGGTGTAGTTGTTGGTTCTGGTGTAGTTGTGGGTTCTGGTGTAGTCGTGGGCTCTGGTGTAGTTGTGGGTTCTGGTGTAGTCGTGGGTTCTGGTGTAGTTGTGGGTTCTGGTGTAGTTGTGGGTTCTGGTGTAGTTGTTGGTTCTGGTGTAGTTGTGGGTTCTGGTGTAGTTGTGGGTTCTGGTGTAGTCGTTGGTTCTGATGTAGTTGTGGGTTCTGGTGTAGTCGTGGGCTCTAGTGTAGTTGAGGGTTCTGGTGTAGTCGTGGGTTCTGGTGCAGTCGTGGGTTCTGGTGTAGTTGTGGGTTCTGGCGTAGTTGTGGGTTCTGGTGTAGTTGTGGGTTGGGGTGTAGTTGTGGGTTCTGGTGTAGTTGTGGGTTCTGGTGTAGTCGTGGGTTCTGGTGTAGTTGTGGGTTCTGGTGTAGTCGTGGGTTCTGGCGTAGTCGTTGGTTCTGGCGTAGTTGTGGGTTGGGGTGTAGTTGTGGGTTCTGGTGTAGTTGTGGGTTCTGGTGTAGTCGTGGGTTCTGGTGTAGTTGTGGGTTCTGGTGTAGTTGTGGGTTCTGGTGTAGTTGTGGGTTCTGGTGTAGTTGTTGGTTCTGGTGTAGTCGTTGGTTCTGGTGTAGTCGTTGGTTCTGGTGTAGTTGTGGGTTCTGGTGTAGTCGTGGGTTCTGGTGTAGTTGTGGGTTCTGGTGTAGTTGTGGGTTCTGGTGTAGTTGTGGGTTCTGGTGTAGTCGTGGGTTCTGGCGTAGTCGTTGGTTCTGGCGTAGTTGTGGGTTGGGGTGTAGTTGTGGGTTCTGGTGTAGTTGTGGGTTCTGGTGTAGTCGTGGGTTCTGGTGTAGTTGTGGGTTCTGGTGTAGTTGTGGGTTCTGGTGTAGTTGTGGGTTCTGGTGTAGTTGTTGGTTCTGGTGTAGTCGTTGGTTCTGGTGTAGTCGTTGGTTCTGGTGTAGTTGTGGGTTCTGGTGTAGTCGTGGGTTCTGGTGTAGTTGTGGGTTCTGGTGTAGTTGTGGGTTCTGGTGTAGTTGTGGGTTCTGGTGTAGTCGTGGGATCTGGTGTAGTCGTGGTTTCTGGTGTAGTTGTGGGTTCTGGTGTAGTTGTGGGCTCTGGTGTAGTTGTGGGTTCTGGTGTAGTCGTGGGCTCTGGTGTAGTTGTTGGTTCTGGTGTAGTTGTGGGTTCTGGTGTAGTCGTGGGCTCTGGTGTAGTTGTGGGTTCTGGTGTAGTCGTGGGTTCTGGTGTAGTTGTGGGTTCTGGTGTAGTTGTGGGTTCTGGCGTAGTTGTGGGTTCTGGTGTAGTTGTGGGTTCTGGTGTAGTCGTGGGTTCTGGTGTAGTTGTGGGTTCGGGTGTAGTCGTGGGTTCGGGTGTAGTTATGGGTTCTGGCGTAGTTGTGGGTTCGGGTGTAGTCGTGGGTTCGGGTGTAGTTGTGGGTTCTGGCGTAGTTGTGGGTTCGGGTGTAGTTGTGGGTCTGCATACGTCCAGAAAGTCGGGTAAAGTAACATGAAACTCCGGAGTAGCCTCTATGTCAGACGTATTAGTCGCAGATTCATTGCAGTGCACTCTGCCGCATTGACTGCTGTCACATCCAATTACTATGAAGGTATTTGCAGTTGCAGTGCAAATCTGGAATTACAAACAGTAATAAGAGTGATTGTAGTATGTGTTTCAGTTTTGGCCTTCAAGCATTAAAAGCATTAAAATTAAAAGAATAAACTGATGTGGGGCTCCGCATACCGGTCATACATGTACTTTCATTTGATGTTTAATGACTTGGTATATCTTAAGGCAGTCTTTCTTCAGCAACACATAATTATGTATAGATGTGACGTATTGGCTAGCAATCTGATTCGGTTTGGGAAAAGTTTTTTAAGCGGGGTTGGATGCCCAAGCAGCTCAGTCGAGTTGCGGGCAACCTTTATGTCCTTATGAAAAGGGGGATCTACACGGTTAAGGCAAAGACCCCTCTATGATTATTATGTATATGGGTGACAAACGGGTCTTCATATCGCACTAGCTACTGACATTTTACAGACAATGATCTGCCCAGCGAACATTATAAGTAGTTTGAAATTAGTTATACACATGAAATTTCTACCAGTATGACACATCTCAAATAGTAATTAATAGGCATAAATACAACACGTAATCAGAGATTTGGTATCCTTTTATGAAATAATTTGTATGTTCGTGCAGGAATGACAACTGTTTGAAAATATCCACAGTCTTGTGTGCATATAGGCCTAATGCTATAAAAACTGGGCACAGCCAATGTATATTGGAGTACTAACACCATGGAGGTAGAACAGTGGATGCAATCGAGGGGGAGAATGTTTTTTCTGTATTCTTCCGGTAGGCCATATTTGGCAGATAATATGTCACTTACATTGGAAAGTATTTACAGTACTTCAATGCATCGCTTGATCAAATTCCGCCAACACGTTCTTCCTAATTAGAACGGAGGTATAAGGAGCGTACCTCCATGTTACAAACGATCAGTATAACGTTCCCACACGGCTTGCATGTGGCTATGATATGGAAACTTTCTCGCAGCCCCCCCCCCTCCCCCACTTGGATGAATGAAGAATAAGGCAATCAAGAATATACCCACCAGCGCACTGCAGGCTGCCGAGAGCGCAAACAACACACAGAGTCCGTGGGAACTGGACCCTGATCCAAGTGCCCCCATCATCGATCCGGCGGCGGCGACCCGGAAATGTCCGTCAATCGGTAGATGGTACACGCGAACGGCAGTGCCCACACAGTCATGCAGGCCTACCCCGGCCAAATCCCGCTGCTCACTATAGGATACAGACACCGGTGCAAATCCTCAGGCGTGCTGGGATTCTCGTCTGCCGGCCGTGGATCCGTCGATCCTCTTGCATCGGCGAAATCCTGGTTTTTTTTCTTTTTTTCTTTTTAGTTTGAAGTTCCCGCTGTCCGATCGTCCTGCACACGCAATGTCTGCACACACACCCCGGGCTACAACGGGGTGGTTGACATTTCAGTTGATGCAAATACCGGGCATTAGGCAGATCAAGTGTGCCAATATTGAAGTCAAGTCAACCATGATCAGAGAAATCATAACACGCGGAGTCGTTCGATTGGGTGTGTCTGCTCTATGGTCTATTCAACACGATGGAGCGAGTTTCCGTTACATTAGTCACACAGCTCATAGGCTAGTAGCCACAGCTCACGCGTGCATATACTCACAATGAATGTGCTAGTTTTACCCCCAGATCTAGTTGGCTACCGTCAAAACCACCGACAAAGAAGCATAGTCGCTCTATGACTGCACGAAGCGGATGAAGGGGAGCACTTACACTCTTATTAACCGCACGGCGTACGAGCTATCTCAGTCTGTATGTAAGACGGTGACCTCGTATGAGCAGAGAGCGCTCATTATGCAATGGAAAATTGGAAGGGATGTTGCATGTAATGGACGATGAATTCGCAAGCCGGAAAAAAGCGGGGCTTTCCCCTCTTCTCATTGATAAGTGAGCCTTTAGAAAATGCTGTACGCTTCAGTGATTCGGACACTGCAACCTTTCAACTGGGTAGACTGCTTAACGCTCGCTGTTGTGTAGTGTGTAGGTTGTATTGTATCGTCATTTTCCGGAAGTACATTGCTTTCCCCTATAACAGTGTGGATATGGTAGTGGGGACTTTTCAATCTCTCTCCCTTCCTCTCAGCCGTGCATTGGACTTCAAAAAGCACACGTCGTTCAAAAAGGAGGGCGAGGAGGGCGTCAGTTATACTAAAACCTCTAACATGAGAGTATAATTTACAGGGCCCCCTGTAAGTTCGAGCAATGTTGTTGAGCTGTAACATTATTGCTCGTCCGAACGCGCAGCATCGTATACACCCGATGGCCCAGAAGCTAGTATACTGATGCTACTTTGTACCCTATGTGCGGCTGGGTCCGAAGGGCAGACCACAGTTAACAGTGTTGTATGTCGCAAGAGCAGGTCTCGGTCTCGAGGCCGTCTCGAGACCTTTTTTGAGGTCTCGGTCTCGGTCTTGTCGGTCTCATCGAAGTCTCGGTCTCATCAAAGTCTTGGGTCTCTGGAGGCTGGTCTCGGTCTCGAAAGCTCTGGTCTCGGTCTCGGTCTCGGTCTCGGTCTTGGTCTCGGTCTCGGTCTCCTCAAAGTCTCGGTCTCGGGAGGCCGGTCTCGGTCTCGAAAGCTCTGGTCTCGGTCTCGGTCTCGGTCTCGGTTTCGGTCTCGGTCTTGGTCTCGGTCTCGGTCTCGGTCTCGGTCTCGGTCTCGGTCTCGGTCTCCTCAAAGTCTCGGTCTCGGGAGGCCGGTCTCGGTCTCGAAAGCTCTGGTCTTGGTCTCGGTCTCGGTCTCGGTCTCGGTCTCGGTCTCGGTCTTGGTCTCGGTCTCGGTCTCGGTCTTGGTCTCGGTCTCGGTCTCCTCATCAAAGTCTCGGTCTCGGGAGGCCGGTCTCGGTCTCGAAAGCTCTGGTCTCGGTCTCGGTCTCGGTCTCGGTCTCGGTCTCGGTCTTGGTCTCGGTCTCGGTCTCGGTCTTGGTCTCGGTCTCGGTCTCCTCATCAAAGTCTCGGTCTCGGGAGGCCGGTCTCGGTCTCGAAAGCTCTGGTCTCGGTCTCGGTCTCGGTCTCGGTCTCGGTCTTGGTCTCGGTCTCGGTCTCCTCATCAAAGTCTCGGTCTCGGGAGGCCGGTCTCGGTCTCGAAAGCTCTGGTCTCGGTCTCGGTCTCGGTCTCGGTCTCGGTCTCGGTCTTGGTCTCGGTCTCGGTCTCGGTCTTGGTCTCGGTCTCGGTCTCGGTCTCGGTCTCGGTCTCGGTCTTGGTCTCGGTCTCGGTCTCGGTCTTGGTCTCGGTCTCGGTCTCCTCATCAAAGTCTCGGTCTCGGGAGGCCGGTCTCGGTCTCGGGAGGCCGGTCTCGGTCTCGGATGCTGCGGTCTCGGTCTCGGTCTCAGACATAACGGTCTCGACTACAACACTGATACTTAATCGTGAAGATCGACTGGAGTGGGTTGGGGGTAATTAGTTCAAGACAGTCATGCACCCTTTGGATCACAGCAATGTACTCTGGAACTTCCCGAAGGCAGATCATAACTCGAAACGTGCATCAGCGAAAACGAAATACGAGGAAAAGAAGACCCCCAATTGTGGTCAAGATTTTGTTGATCAAAATTTTAAAGCCTTCCAAAGAACGCGGCAATATTGATGCCCTCTTGTCATGCAGCGACAGCGGGTACCGGTACCGCTCAAGCGTCGTCCGTCCCCGTCACATAAAAGCTGAACATACGCTTACGAAGTTTGTCTTTGTGGCTGATGACTTTTCTTCTTTGCAACAGAAAATCTCAGATTTCAAAAACCAATCGCAGGTTTGTATCTTTCTATCTTTGTATTATACTTTGATGAGAGGTCGGAGCCGGAGTTTTGACCAACGTTTCTAAAAAGCCCAAAATATCGTAACCAATGCGCAGGCGTTTCGTTTATGAATTTAATTAATTCTCTATATATGGCGTCAAAAGTTTCACACTCTACTATAAGTGACTATTTTCTGCTTGGTGTGATTTCAGTGTGTTCACTGCTATCTAAGGACTACTTCGTTGCCGGGGTGTACGTGACTTTCCAGGTGAGTGAACAGTAATGGAACCTTTGCAGACCCTTTCACCATTGAACTCGGCATGTTTTTCCCGTAAATCCTTTCATTTCAGATTTGGGGGGAAACTCACCACAACGCCCTTTTTGCTCAAAAGCAAAGATTCGTCAGACGCCGTTCGTGGTTTGAAACTTCAGCCCTGATGATATCATGCAGAGGGGTCTGTGCTGCGCTCCCGTTACAGTCAGAACTCGTTCATTGAGCAGCGTTGCACACTATTAACACGTGTCTCCTAAGGTTTGCCACAAACTAAAATAGTAGGCCTACATAATTTATATACATGTAGTAGTATATTATACACGGACCGGAGTGCTGAACGCGAGGTGAAGAGTCCACTGGAACTACACATTTTAGTGGGACTGACGTTTCGATCCTATAGCAGGACCTTTCTCAAAGGCAGAATGACCTCGCCCTATAGGCATAATAGTATGTCTATCAGCTTTCCTCTTCGTCCCTTTCCTTTCACCGGAGTCCTATTCAGACCCCTTGTCCTTTCCATTCTGCCTTGGAGAAAGGTCCAGCTATATGGTTCCAAACGTCAGACCCTCTATTTTTAAGATTTGCATGTCAGCCAATTAAGTCAATAATTAGGTTTGCAATATGTATACCACTCTTGTTGTTAAGTCAAAGCTTAACCAGCGCTTTCATCGGGCATACATACACCGATGATAGTTGGAATCCAGCAGTCTTCTGGCGACAGGCAGAGTACATACAACTCGAAACGTTGAGTTACCGGCTCTTTTCGGAGGCACACTCCTTCTTGACCGAAAGAGAAGTGCTTCATGGTGTCACCGCAAAATTTCCACCATGCAAACCTCCAAGTCTTATCCAAAGCTTGCGAGAAAGCAGTGACAATAACGCGCGCCTCTTTCCCATTCCAAACAAGTTTTGACGCTGATTAAAAACATATGAAAATAACTATACAGTGAAACAGACAGACATGTTTTATAACAACCAATATAACCTTCATTACAACTTTACTGGTCCGATTGATACAATTATCATAATGCATAATAATTAGGTCTCGATTATTATATTATATGTATATACATGTGCGTTATTTATATATTGCTCATACAATAAACGTTTGTAGAAACATGAACTGCGCATGTTGTTGGGTATACGCGGTACAATGAGTTTGTTAGAACTAACAAGAACTAGTACGAACTAGCAAGAACTAGTAAGAACTAGCAAGAACTAGTTAAAAAAAGTAGCAAGAACTAGTAAGAACTAGCAAGAACTAGTAAGATATAGCAAGAACTTGCAAGATTTATCAAGAACTAGTAAGAACTAGCAATAACTAGCAAGAACTAGTACGAACTAGTAAGAAGTAGTAAGAGCTAGTACGAACTAGCAAGAACTAGTAAGAACTAGTAAGAACTAGCAGGAACTAGTAAGAACAAGTCTTGAAGAGAGCAGGGGGAATCGGGGTTGTATTTTGAAGCGGCTTTTACATAGTGGCCTTCTTTGCTAACGTCCCTACACTTTATTTTATGGGGGAAAGGAAGGCACCAGACCACTGCTCGCGCTGCATCGATTTCATTACACTGCTCTCAGATAATATGAAGGCACCAGACTATATTGATCTCCAAAAAAAACCTTTTCAGTTGCATTTAGAAAATTTAAGTCAGTAAGCAACATTTGAGTAGTTTACTTTCAACAGAAGCCAGAGCTTCCGCCAAACACTGAATCAGTTCGAAATCATATTTAAACATTTTACAAAATTTACTTTGACGGAATACATAATTATAGAATAGATTGATATGATTTAAAGGAATTTCAGACGAATTATATTTCTATGAAACTTATAATACATGTACACATCACCCGGGAGCCTTTCCGTATCGAGCTGGAACCAATTAAGAGCTGCTTAATTATTTCAGTACACATTCTCCCATAGGCTGACAAACCCCGCCCCAATAATGAGGAGGCCAGTCAGAAATCCGCTTCTGACACACATTCGTAAAAGTCGAGTCAAAAGTAAGCAACACAGCATGAAGGTTCTGCTGTTTTATCCTGATTAACAAAGGGAGATGATCTATGCGTTTAGCACACTTCCATCCCTCAGTGCTTGTATGAAATTGGCCCGATATTTTAGAGCTTATTTACAAAGGTCTGAGATATCAGTCCCAGTGATGGCCAATTCCATAATTATGAGGGCAGCCCCTGCACTAAAACTTGCCCATTAAGCGCGACAAGCTGCTTGTATTAAATCAGGAATCGATTTCACAACGCCTTAGGATCCATCGTGTCTAAAGACAATCTAACGTAGTTGCCATAGGTCATAAGCCTATTTAGTTTCAGTGCATCATGCATCGTATTACGATTGGTCGTATAGTTAGTCGCAATGTTCAAACTCACATTTTATGGCAAAGAACACAACATAGGCCAGATTGTTATGTTTGGCAATTATGAAACATTGGTAAAGAAAACTTTGACTGGACCGGGACTTGAACCCGCGACCTCTGGATTAACGTACCAGTTCTCTTCCATCTGAGCTATCCAGCCCTTAGATGGGGGCCTCCCAAACGGTCAACTAAAAAACTGAAAAGGCAGCATCCACTTTGTGTGATCCCCGAGCTGCCGTAGCCAGGTTTATAACAATATCGGTTGTTTTGCATCTGAATGAAATGGTTGAATTGCTTCTGACTGGCGCCTCCACCCAAAGACCAATACGTTAATCCAGAGGTCTCGGTCCAGTCAAAGTTTTCTTTGCCAATTTCTCAAATTGTTCAAAAGTTTGTTTGTTTGCTTTGGCAATTAGGGTGTAACGAATGGTCAACGTTCAGGCTTGTTTGTGTTTTCGTGCCCAAGCACTTCTGCGATGGGACGTTAAAGCGGGCCTCTAACATGGTCCATCAAATGTTAATTTTTGACTTCAGAATATATGCCTGTAATAAAATCATTGATAAAACAAAACAACTATATATACTCCCGTTTATGTAAAAAGGACGATCAAAGATCACCTTTTAGTGTGACCTGATGCGAAAAGACTAATAACGTGAAGCTATGGGCCGCCCCCAGCTAAAGCATGGCCGCTCTTGGAAAGTATTTTCTTGTCGAACTCATCTCACAAGCGCAGACTTTCCACACAGAAATACATTTATATCGTTGATCACTTTTTTGGCTACATAGTACAAATCAAATTATATAGGGCCTGCTTTACATGATATAATTTATACACACATGAGATAAATATACATGTACAGAAGTCACAACATGGCTGCACTGCGCACGGTGCGTCAAGGTCCGCGCAGGGCTAACGAAAGCGTGGTTTCTGTATATAATTATAGTCCAGAGACGAAGGGGGTGTCATCAAGCCACTTGACTTGCTTACTACGTGTTGAATCCATTCGTCCATACTCTGCCATTTCCCCCGTATCCCCTCTGTACTTGAGGCCCTCCAAAGCCCTGTATATAATCAGAACAAAGAATTGTTTCGCCGTGGAAAAGCATCGGGAATTGACCCCATGTTATAATCACCAATGAGATCATCATGTTAGAGGCCTATCTGAGATGTCACTTTCTTAAATGGCTCTGATCAAATTTACAGTTGACTTTCCAGCAATGTCTTGCAAGTTGTGCTGAGGCATAATTAGGGCAATTACCTCATGTATAATTATTTTACTGTAAAAAAACTTTACTGTAAGGCACACGATATAAACTGCACAAACTTACCTGGGTGATATTGGGAGTAGGAATTGGCGGTTGGCTCCTGTTGACAAGTTAATGATATTCAAAATGTCAATAGGTAATTTGGTACCGGTAGGCCTACCATTGCTTCTGATGCAGTCTTTTAGATATTATTGTGTAGCGCTCTATTCCTACAGGTTAATGGTTTGTGGGTATGTGTTTGGTGTTTGCTTGCTTCGTTGTTTGTTTGTTTTTGTCTGTCTGTCTGTTTGTAGGCCTATGACTGTCTTTCTGTCGGTCTGTCTGTTGGTGGTTTGTTGTTATTTGTCGTTTGCTTGCTTGTTTGCTTGCTTCTTAGTGTTTTCGTTGTTTGTCTGTCTCTCTACATAAAACTCTCTACATAATTATATGTATGTCTCTCTGTCGGTCTGTCTGTTGGTTCGTTGGTTTACGTGCTTGCTTAACTGGGAAGGGTACGCATTTGCAAAGTGCCCAATTTCCGGACATTCCAAATGTGAGGAATTATACTTACTATCAGGAAGTTTGTAATGTATCAGACATTCCAAAAATTAGGAGGACATGACGTTTTCGATCCTAGCAGGACCTTTCTCAAAGGCAGAGAAAGTAACTCTACCTCCATCGAGAAAACTTCCTGCTAGTAGGATCAAAACGCCAGGCCCTCCTTATTTTTGACATTTGCATTTTTTAGTCAGTAAGCAATTTGATCAGACAATCCCTTGAAATTCGAGAGCTCGAAAATCTGCCGTTTTCGAAAAAAAAAACGTCCCTTTTACAAATACCGCACTGATGATTGAAAGAGTTTGATTTCGTTTCCATGGTTTTTCTTCGGACATGGTTGACGGATTGAGCCGGAAATTACACAGGTGGTTTTTTTTTCATGCATACGTTGAGTTTGAGAAAACGTGGAAGCGATTCTTTGGCCTTCGCAAATGGTGTACCCTCGCTTGTGTTTATTATTTGAATGTATATATAGCTCACCTAATGGTTATAATCAGTACACAATTGGCCATGAAGACAACAATCAAGACTGTGCCAAGGCAAGAGAGGGTTACCACCAGCGCCATCTCCACACCTTTTGTGAAAAAAATGGTTTACATTTCGTTAGTGATGTTTGTTTATATGCAACATGGTATACCAAAACATACCCCGTGAGTTATCTCCCGTTTAAACGCTGGTTATATATATGTAAAGGGAAATTGTGGACATCATATTTCTGATAAGGCCTTGACGTTTGTAATAGTTGTGTCTTTGACTAACTCCAACAGATGAAACAATAGAGACACATTTCAACTCAATGTGTGTCGTGTTGTAGATCTACGTGTACAACACAAAATAACGCAACGCAATACAATACGACACGACACGGCACGGCACGACACGACACGATACGACACGACACTACACAATACAATACATTTACAATAAAATGTCACTAAAATTAGTTTTTAAGATAATTATGGTTAGCCTATACTTGTTTTCTTATTTTCTCTTGAACACAGAATTTGCATGTTAGGTTTTCAGACTTTGCCCTATTTATTGCTAAAAATAATATCTTTTCGGACAACCATCTTAGTTTTCAAGAAACTGCGCTATTTGCTGTCTAATAATCAGCGACATGAGATGGCCATTTCACAGTTCGTTCGTCCGGGTCTGGTTGTGATCTGAGCTTTTCAGGGGTCACTGGTTCCTATATAGTCACTGGTTTCTGGTCCTGTATCAGTGGGAGTTTCCGTGGCATAACTTCCATGGAGGGGTTGACTGGAGTAAACTGCTCCCTAGATAGTCGTTCGGAAATCACGTCGATTGCGTCTGTAAACGTCGGTGGCCGATCTGTGCCGTCATCGTATCTATAGGGTCTCGTGTCTTCTGAGTAATGGCCGCTTTTTTCCACTTTTGATTCTCTCTCATTGGCCGAACTCGAACTCTGTCACCAACTCCAAGTGGAGGTATAGGTATTTTGCTCCCCTGTTGTAGAAGTGAGACTGTCGCTTCTTAATGGTAGAAAGTTGACGTGCAACTTTGTCGATGATCTTTGGCCGAGTCTATACTGGTTGACGGTAGGAGAGTCTTGGTCCCGTGGAAAGTAACGTTACTCGGCCGTTCTATCTTGTCTTGTACTAGGCCTACTGCATCACACACAAGGTTGTCTCACGTTTACTATACATACTGACTTTCTTGTATCATTTGCTGTACCTGATCAATCAATCATTTTGACACCTTTGTATAATAGGCCTATATAGTTGTGGGTCTTTGACGAACTCCAATAATTGAGACATTAGAGACGGATTTAAACTTAATAATGTGTCGTGTTCTAGATCTACATGTCTACATTATTACTAGCTGTAAATCAAGCCCGCATACTATAACGAGGTCGAAAGAGGATGGCATTCTGCTTGATCGAACTCCGTTGTTATGGCGCTTTAAGAGGCTCGCGGATAGTTGATATTCAGCCGGCTACCGTTGCTTCCCCAGATGCAATTATTACTCTTTAACAGATCTGTACAAAGTACGGCGCAGGTGAGGTAGTCAGTCTGCCAGACAAAAATCAAGTAGTTATACATGTACATGGTTAAACTTACCTGAAAGGCCAAGTGGACCTGAGCTCGTGGTAGGCCCTGTGGAGGTCGTTGTATTTTGTTCCGTTGGTTTTATGGTAGTTGTTGAGTTCTCTGTCCTTGTGGTTTCCAGTGTAGTCGTGGGATCTGATGGCCAGGTCGTGGGTTCTGGTGTAGTTGTGGGTTCTGGTGCAGTAGTCGTGGGTTCTGGTGTAGTTGTGGGTTCTGGTGCAGTAGTCGTGGGTTCTGGTGTAGTTGTGGGTTGGGATGTAGTCGTAGGTTCTGGTGTAGTTGTGGGTTCTGGTGTAATTGTGGGTTCTGGTGTAGTTGTGGGTTCTGGTGTAGTCGTGGGTTCTGGTGTAGTCGTGGGTTCTGGTGTAGTCGTGGGTTCTGGTGTAGTTGTGGGTTCTGGTGTAGTCGTGGGCTCTGGTGTAGTTGTGGGTTCGGGTGTAGTTGTGGGTTGGGATGTAGTCGTAGGTTCTGGTGTAGTTGTGGGTTCTGGTGTAGTCGTGGGTACTGGTGTAGTTGTGGGGTCTGGTGTAGACGTGGGTTCTGGTGTAGTTGTGGGTTCTGGTGTAGTTGTGGGTTCGGGTGTAGTTGTGGGTTCTGGTGTAGTTGTGGGTTCGGGTGTAGTTGTGGGTTCAGGTGTAGTTGTGGGTTGGGGTGTTGTCGTGGGTTCTGGTGTAGTCGTGGGTTCTGGTGTAGTTGTGGGTTCTGGTGTAGTTGTGGGTTCTGGTGTAGTCGTGGGTTCTGGTGTAGTTGTGGGTTCTGGCGTAGTCGTGGGTTCTGGTGTAGTTGTGGGTTCTGGTGTAGTTGTGGGTTCTGGTGTAGTTGTGGGTTCTGGTGTAGTTGTGGGTTCTGGTGTAGTTGTGGGTTCGGGTGTAGTCGTGGGTTCTGGTGTAGTTGTGGGTTCTGGTGTAGTTGTGGGTTCTGGTGTAGTCGTGGGTTCTGGTGTAGTTGTGGGTTCGGGTGTAGTTGTGGGTTCTGGTGTAGTTGTGGGTTGGGGTGTAGTCGTGGGCTCTGGTGTAGTCGTTGGTTGGGGTGTAGTTGTGGGTTTGGGTGTAGTTGTGGGTTCTGACGTAGTTGTGGGTTCGGGTGTAGTTGTGGGTTCGGGTGTAGTTGTGGGTCTGCATACGTCCAGAAAGTCTGGTAAAGTAACATGAAACTCCGGAGTAGCCTCTATGTCAGACGTATTAGTCGCAGATTCATTGCAGTGCACTCTGCCGCATTGACTGCTGTCACATCCAATTACTATGAAGGTATTTGCAGTTGCAGTGCAAATCTGGAATTACAAACAGTAATAAGAGTGATTGTAAACCGTCTACCACGGCCAAGCCAGAGGTTATGAGCTGACCCATTGACGAACTGGTTCCTCGGCCGGCGGTTCCCGATGGCAAGCGACGGAACCTGTCCACCACCACGGCAAAGCCCGAGTTGACGAGCTGACCCATTGACGAACTGGTCCCTCGGCAGTCTCCGATGCCAAGCGACGGAACCTGGCAGCTCCTGATGTCCGACGCCGGACCCGATGCTCGTCTTCTCGTGCTGGCGGCCAAACCTCCACGCCACGTTTGACGCTCCCCCCTTTTTTGGATACCGGTATCTTTTTTTTATATATGCATAAATACTAGCTTACTTCATGTATATCTTAATTTCATTGCATTTGTTGATTTGAGAAGAGTTAATTTAATTTCATTCATTCCCAAATCTTCGTCTCAGCCGTCATGTTTTTATGAGTGTTGTTTTTGTCTGTCCTTTTGAGTTTCTTCCCCTTCGTTTCGATATCTGACATCGTAACAGTCCCACATACATCCAGCAATTCGGGTAACATCACATTAAACTGCGGCGCAGCTGCTATGTCAGACGTATTCGTCACAGATACATTGCATTTGACGCATTGATTGCCGTCACATCCACTTACTGCGAAGTTATATGCATCGGTGGTGGCAATCTGCAAATGATACATTATAGACGAATTTCAGTCCAGAACTTATAGACCCGCAATTAAGAAATTGTATGATTTATGTTCGTGTGTTGTAATACCGGAGCAGTACGAGATGCAATATGCCGGCCCCAGCAAACGAAACACAATGGGAACGTTGATATCCCCGAACCCCCCAAAGTGAGAACTACCTTACTTTTGGAATGAATATACATTTTAGCACTAAATGAAGCATACGAGTACACATTGGAAACCCTGGGGGAAAAAAACAAGAAATACTCACCAACGTGCAAGTCACTGAGAGCAGGAACAAAAACAAATTCCCACG
Source organism: Luidia sarsii (assembly GCA_949987565.1). Classification (NCBI taxonomy): domain Eukaryota; kingdom Metazoa; phylum Echinodermata; class Asteroidea; order Paxillosida; family Luidiidae; genus Luidia; species Luidia sarsii. The sequence continues at coordinate 35,710,183 of OX465101.1, forward strand.
GGGTCGAGACGACCAGCTAGGTGGCCCCATCTCGGTACAAACAGTTTGAACCCCTATCCTGAAACTATTGTCCCCCTGCGTCCGCGGGACACACTCCGGGTTGCCGTGCTCAGGATTCAATTGACGGCTGGCGTTCCCCGTGGCATGTCCGCAGCATATCTCCGGTTCCGTGGTCATGTGCGCCTACGTCAGGGCAATTGCTTGCTTCATGTGATATCGGCTTGGGACACTCGCGAGCGGCACCCGATTGGATCGGCTGAACAAGAAGTAATATACGTACGGGGGTTGGAACCGCTCTACTGGGCGTCTCGGGATCAACACGGAAACACCGAACACACAGTCAATAGTATATAATCCATTTCAATATCAACTCCACGGTTGCCTGCAGTTGTTGCACCATGGAGCAATAGATGGTCGCACACGGTACAACACTGCTATGCTAGGCAGTTACAGCTGTTGGTTGGTTCAATTCTGCTCCCAGAAGACTTGTGTCTGCAGTAATATTCGCAAACTCTCGTTCTTGTAAGTTTTGTACACAGAGAATTCAGTCGTATGTCCTGTCACGATGAAATTCCTGCACACGTACTTAACTATGACCCTACCGCATAGCGGATTAGGAAATAAATAATATAGTTTCCTGGTATAGGTCCTATACAACGGATTTGTTCAACCGTGACAATTGTGACCCCCCTTCCCACTGAAAAAAATTGCAAAAATCCATCCATGGTGGCCTTCATTGCATTCACCATCAGAAAATCATTGGCTTTTTCGCCGCGAAGCGTATCAGAAAAATCTGATTTGTTTTCCCTTCTCCTCCTCCTCCTCTTGCTCATCCTCCCTCTCCTCCTCCTCCCCCTCCCCATCTTCCTCCTCTCCTCATCCCCTCCTCATCCTCCTCTTCCTCCTTTCCTCATCCCCTCCTCCTCCCCCTCTTCCTCCTCTCCTCATCCCTCCTCTCCTCATCCCCCTCTTCCTCCTCTCCTCATCCCCTCCTCCTCCCCTCTTCCTCCTTTCCTCATCCCCTCCTCCTCCCCCTCTTCCTCCTCTCCTCATCCCCCTCTTCCTCCTCTCCTCATCCCCTCCTCCTCCCCCTCTTCCTCCTCTCCTCATCCCCTCCTCCTCCCCCTCTTTCTCCTTTCCTCATCCCCTCCTCCTCCCCCCTTCCTCCTCTCCTCATCTCCCCTCTTCCTCCTCTCCTCATTCCCCTCTTCCTCCTCTCCTCATCCCCTCCATCTCCCCCTCTTCCTCCTCTCCTCATCCCCTCCTCCTCCCCCCTTCCTCCTCTCCTCATACCCTCCTCCTCCCCCTCTTCCTCCTCCCCTCCTCCCCCCTTCCTCCTCTCCTCATCCCCTCCTCCTCCCCCTCTTCCTCCTCTCCCCATCCCCTCCTCCTCCCCCTCCCCCCATTCACCCACATAACGCGCGTATCCCACTTTTGAAATAAGTTTGACTCGAGATTCATTTTCGGTGATGTTTGGGGGGTTAAAGGTTTTGTTGGGAGATGTCGCAGAACTATTGGCTTTTTCGTGGATACACGCTTGGGAATATCAGATATTAACAATAAAGGAGACAATATTAATCAATGAACCCGTTACCTCTGAAGGAAGTCCCTGACATTCGGCTGCTGGGGCCTGATATCACCTGTGAACTTTCATGGGACAAGTATATGCATGGTGTTGCTAAAAAAAAAAAAAGTCTCCAGGTGTCCTGCCAAAAAGTGTCCCTGCCAAATACTGTCCGCTCATTAGCATACTGATCGCTGAATGGTTAGCGTTAGGGATAAAGTCCAATGGCATTTCTGTCTTGGTTCTAAGATCGTCCCTTTGCTCGTACCACGCGCTTCTCTTCACGTATGCAGCTATGACAGCTAAAGCCAATACTAATTAATTGCGGTACTCTATATAGCTTCTTCCCGCCCACAGCTGCACTATGGAATTCTCTACCTGCAACCTATCATCAACGCTCATCTTTCTTCCTCCTCATCTATAGTTTGCTCCTGGTTCTTCTCCTTATTCCTTTCTTTTAGCCCTCACCTCGAGTGGCCCTTTGAGGCCTTGTGTTGGACCTTTCTCCAAGACATTCTGCCTTGGAGAAAGGTTCTGAGAGAAATGTTGCATATAGGCCCATTTGAGCATGTTTGTATTTCTTTGTTCCTTTTTCCTTTTTGTTAGATATAGGGCCTACCCTTCTTAGTTCTAGTGGTTCAAATGCTAAATCGGCTGAGTCGTTCAGGGTGCCACAATAATAGTATTAATACTACCTTGGATGTAAATGTAATACCTCTCACTGTCTATGGTCCCTTTTCTGATCATAATCATTCGATCATAATTATTTACTGGTCTGGACTGTATAGGCTTTTCTTGATATTTATGCAAATTGTATGCGTCGAACTTAAAGCGAGGCAATGGGCGCTAGATTTCCAAGATAACTGTTGTTCCCCGCTGCTTTTTAACCTTTTTTTTCTTCATCAAAACCGAACGTTATCTTATAGGAACAACGGTAAGGTCCCTTGAATTTAGCGCCATCTTGAAAAATCTAGCGCCCATAGCCTCGTTTTGGGCTCAATGCATACAATTTGCATAACGATTAAGAAAGGCCTATTGTTGATTATCAGGCCACGTTGAATTATGCACCTTCTATATTGACGGGCTATAGGCCCAACGACTCCTTAGGCATATTTCACAAAGACTTATACGATGCATCGTAACTCAACTTACGACGAACGAGTTTGATGAAATGGACCACAGATAGTCCAGTTGTGGGTGCACTGGAGGAGGGGGGCGCCAGGCATGCATTTAATGAGTCCGAGGCCGACCTCAACTTGCAATGGACTGAAGATCCAGTTTCCGTGGTAGAGTTCTTTCACGCACTACGTGCCCACTTCTTTCTTTCGAGCCCTTAGCACTCCAAACGGCACAGATTATGGACCTTTGGCCTGTGATAATTGAAGATGATTTTTAACGGCTCTCAAGTAATACTCGTAGAGGAACATAATAGCAATTTAGAACAATGTTTGTTCCTCACACATTTGTAGTTTTTATTCCACTGGAAACAACTAAATTACACCCCAAAAAATGTAATATTAAGTGAATATATACATGTATAAGACCCTTGGAAACTGGTGTTTAACTACTGTATGTACGGGAATGAATAACACACAATTGATCCTCCAGTATCCACTGAATCCTAGGAAATATTATCAATGCTTTTTCAATATTTACATTTTGCTTCTTTCTGCCAACTTTGTTTCACTGATGAAATCATTCCTTTAAATAATGTCACTTATCAAACAGCTTTCACTCGTTACTGGAATGTCGATTCCCTATTTGTTTTCCTTCAAGAAAATAATGGTGCATATATAGCAAGTATCCCCTTCGGGATAGTGCGCTAATTAAGCCAGGGGACTTGGGTTCAAGTTCCAGTCCAGTTAAAGTTTCTTTGCTAGTTTGTCGAATTGCTTGCATGCTTGAACAGATCCCGGGCAGTTTCCTTTGCTTTGTTGGATTCGAATATCAAGTGAACAATTCCAAATGCTTAATGGATTGAAATCTGCTCGCATATCACTGACGGTAGATAATGTTTTTTTTTTTTTTTTTTACAATAGCATCTAAACAAACCCTGGTTACAACTTATTCGAGCATGCCCTGATGAATAGATCTTATTTTCTGAATAAACAAAGCTATAAAACTGTCAGAATTAATTGTAAAGAAAGTTTTACATTTGGACAGACTTTTGTCGTTAACATTTTAATAAAAGCAATCATTTAACATATTCAGGACCCAGGGAAGTGCAATTCACACACAATACCAATTTGAAAAGTCTTTCTAAACCTTTAAAAAAAACATCGTTAAAATTAAAAAGGCTCTGTAAGATTTGAAGGTTTGGACAATGCGGAAGATTTGCAGTGAGTGGTGACACCACAATCTATCAAAACTTGGTCCATCCAAATATGAAAGCAAAGAACAAAGTGCAATACAAAATGGAAGTATAAACATCAACTTAAGATTGTCACTATTTACATGGGTATGATCTGTATAGTCCTCAATGTTATAAATTCATTCAGGCCTTGGGTTCCCCGCTGCTTTTTGACCTTTTTTCATCATCAAAACCGAACATTATCTTATAGGAACAACGGTAAAGTCCCTTGAATTTACCGCCATCTTGAAAAATCTAGCGCCCATAGCCTCGCTTTGGGCTCAATGCATACAATTTGCATAACGATTAAGAAAGGCCTATTGTTGATGATAAGGCCACGTTGAATTATGCACCTTCTATATTGACGGGCTATAGGCCCAACGACTACTTGGCCATATTTCACAAAGCCTTATACGATGCATCGTAACTCAACTTACGATGAACGAGTTTGATGAAATGGACCACAGACAGTCCAGTTGTGGGTGCACTGGAGGAGGATGCGCCATGCATTCAATGAGGCCGAGGCCGACCTCGACTTGCAATGGACTGAAGATCCAGTTTCTGTGTCAGAGTCCTTTATACTCGCAGTAACACACACGTGCCCACTCCTTTCTTTCACCTTGTACTTAATAATGTCTGAAAGAAAATGGAGACAATGCCCGAGCCTGAGCCTGAGCCGGGTTTTGGAAAAAGGGCCCTGGAGTGGCAGTGGTGCACGCTGGACGGGGGCCCTCCTTCTCTAAGCTAAAAGCGGGGATCCCCGAAGCCCACCTGCTCCTGCAGGGAGCGGATCTCCTGCAGCAGTTCCTCGTTCTTCAGGTGCACCTTGACGGCGTACTTGTAGGCCTGCTCTGCCTCCAGCTGCCGGTCTGTCTGCAGGCAGACCAGGGACAGGTAACCCCAGACCTCCGGGTCGCTGTTGTTGAGAATGTTGGCCTCGCAGAGGGCATCCTCAGCCTCCAACAACTCCCCGAGCTGAAAAGAAGGGGGAACAAAAATTAAAAAAATTAGGGGTGGATCGGAGGCAGACCCCCACCATCTTGTGAGATTTGTTACTCCTCCAGTCGTGGCGGAAATGAAATGCCAATATTGTAGCACGCGGGGGTGTCTGTCTACATTCTGATCTCAGGTTGAGTCACTGGATGAAGGCTTTCCACTGTTCTGTTGCATGTCTGGCGTAGCAGCCAGCGCACGAGCCTGCCTTGGACAGACCTGAGTCCTAGCAGACAGTTAAGCCCTGTCCGCACTGGACTTAATTTGGGTAAACTAACCGAGCAAATGGGTAACTCGACCATTTTAAGTTTTCCTCCCTGGTAACTTACCCGACTCGAATGGGTAGTTTAACCGACAAACTTCAGCCCGGTTAAACTGACCAGGTCAGTTTAACCGAGTCGAAAAGTCCAATCCGGACACGACGTCTCAGTAAACGACTCGGTAAAAAAACCACATCCGGCGCACCGCATGTTACGTTACCGTATGCAAGACTCGTGCGGGCGCAGGGTAACAAAGTGTTTGTGTACCTACAGTACATGTACATGTACAAGAGTCGTTTAGTTTTACCGATCGTCTTGGTAAGTTTACCTGAGTAAATAGTCCAATTGCGGACGCCGGGAATATTTACCCATTGGAATGTTACCCACGGGCTCGCCAAAAGTAAAGTGCGGACACGGTTTTATGTCCGCATAATGAAATAACTCATGAGGGACAATCCTTCGGAGACAAGCCACCAGTCTGTAAAACTGGCATACACCTTGACACAGATGCATCACGGTGCACTGCTACTGCAGACAGAACCCCCTTCTATCTGGCCCTGCACAAAACACCCCCAGATTCCAGGGAAGGCATTTAATTAATCAGATACATACGTACCCTATAGCAAGCAATGCCAACACCCAGCCAAGATATGCACGAGGGAGAATGCTTGCAAGCCAGAAGAAACACATTCTTGGCTTTCTGGAACTGAAAACCAAAAAAGTAAGAAGACGACGATCAGATGTCAGTCATCAGGCAGTTGTAGTTACATGTAGCTTACTCACTGTATTCCTTTTCCTGTTTTTTTTTTACTTGAGTTAAAGAAAAAGCTGCATCCACTTTGTGCGATCCCCAAGCTGCCGTAGTCTGGTTTACAACAATTAGTTGTTTGCATCTGAATGAAAGCGGGGGTGTGATCCCTGGAGATATGCGGCAGTGAATGGTTGAATTGCTTCTGACTGGCGCCCCCACCCCGGCAAAGTCTACATGTAGTTGACTATTTGGGAGGCCACCATCTAAGGGCTGGGTAGCTCAGATGGAAGAGCACTGGTACGTTAGTCCAGAGGTCTCGGTTTCAAGTCCCGGTCCAGTCAAAGTTTTCTTTGCCAATTTTTCAAAATGTGAAGAGGTATATGGGACACTTCTCAAACTTGACTTTCCAGTTCTGGATGAGACCCTGACTGGCATCCCAGCAGACACTGTGGAATCTTTGTTTCCTAAGCTGATGGTGCATTTCAACTGGACTAATCAACTTGGCCACTTTTCATGGCCAGATGTTGGCCAGTAAAAGTAGCCATCGGACTTGGTTGAGTCACTGAGAGGAACTTTGACTGGGCAGTTTCCATTGGACTTCAAATGGGGAAAGTCGTCTCAGTGAGCTCAACCAAAACAAGTCCAGTGCAAACGCGGCTTTGACATGGGCAGATAGATCTAGGATTTTTTTCAAAGAGGGGGTCTCGATTTTTTTTTTTTTTAACCCACTCAACCAACCAGATTGCATCACACATGGTTGTTTGCATCTGAATGAAAGCAAGGGTGTGATCCCTGGAGATATACGGCAGTTAATGGTTACATGCTTCTGACTGGCGCCCCACCCCGGGAAAAGACGGATCGACTATTCGGGAGGCCACCATCTAAGGGCGGGATAGCTCAGATGGGAAGAGTGCTGGTACGTAAAACCAGAGGTCTCGGGTTCAAAACCCGGTCCAGTCAAAGTATGCTTTGCCATTTTTTCAATGTATTTCAAAATCAGTATCATTAAGAGTAATTTTGACACGCACAGAGTCTGAATTTCACATGTACACATGTATTGTACTGACAAGACATGCATATGTATACATATCTAATACATAACCGGTGAGCAACTGCACTTAAAGCTCTTTGGACACATACATTCAGTGCACTCTGGAATCCAATGTCACAATGATTCTTGGGCAAAGTACATGAAGTAAGGAATAAAATCTGCATGGCTTTGGTGGACACAAAGAACCAAAACCGTGACAAAGGACCCCCCTCAACAAACAAAAATGCTTACTCATTGTCACGGTCCATTTCACGCAGTTTTACAGAATATGATGATTGGAATAATGGCGTGTTCATTCTGAATTGCCCGGCGTTAAAAAATTGCCACCGGCCTACGGAGTCTGGTCTTCAGTAATGACAAAACCAAATAAGTGAGTGTAATGTTGAGGGGATCGGGGCAAAGCCTCCAGTGAATCGCACTTGTAATAAAAATCAGTCAGTCTTTCCTTGGTTTGTTTGTTGGGAAAAAAAAAAAGCTGCATCCACAAATTTGTGTGATCCCCCCAAGCTGCCCCAGCCATGTTAACAACAAAATCGTTGTATGCATCTGAATGAAAGCGGGGTTGTGATCCCTGGAGGTGTACGGCAGTTAATGGTTGAATTGCTTCTGACTGGCGCCCCCACCCCGCCAAAGACCATCTAAGGGATGGGAAGCTCAGATGGAAGAGCACTGGCACTATGAACATTTAAACCTTGAAAATGGGGTGAAAATGTCATTTAGCCGTGAAAAGAAAATTTCACCGTGTTTTCACCCGTATTTCATGAAACACAGTTAGCCAAGTCATTTTCACGGGTGGTTTCCAAGGGCACATTACTGGTGGTAAATGGCTAGAGGCAATTTAGAAGTATCTGGGAGTGACAGTTACAAGGACACCATACAGTACCTCTATTGGGGCTGGTGGTCCCTATACTGGTAATTGAATTAGCCATCCCCCAAGGCTGGAGCTTGCCATCCTAGATATTCACGTTTTTTTCACGGTCTCTTTTAATAGTGACCTGAAGATGTCCTTATCAGGTCAGAGAGGCGATTATTTTCACGGTGAATTCACTGTAAAATGCACCATGAAATCACAGTAACTTTTTAGTTTCACGGCGAAATGACATTTTCACCCCTTTTTCATGGTTTAGATATTCATAGTACGTGTGGTACGTTAATCCAGGTCTCTGGTTGAAGTCTCGGTCCATTCAAAGTTTTCTTTGCCAATTTTTCAATTAGTAATCATATAATAATTATAATAGTAAAGACTTGTAATGCACACATATCAAGTTATAGCAAATTTGAAGACAAGAAGTATGGGAGTTAATTATAAGGAGAAACAAATTAATCATTGAAAAACTTGTGTCATTAGATATGCTTTTAGTAGCGATTTAAATTTTGCAGTACATGTACAAGAACAAGATCTAAGTTAGAGAGGTAGTGAGTTCCAGATGTGAGGAGCTGCCACAGAAAAGGACCTGTCACCCCTGGAGTGCCCAGACTTGTGTTCCTTGAGAAGTAGCATGTGTCTGGATCATACAGTAGATTTCTTTCGGGTGTATATAAGCTTGAAGTAAGTGATATATAAAAATGTTGCAAACTGCTTACTGACTAAAATTACCAAAATGCAAATCTCAAAATTTAGTGGGCCTGACGTTTCGATCCTAGCAGGACCTTTTCTCAAAGGCAGAGTGACAAGGACAAAACGTACACATGTATCTGTTTTGTCCTTGTCACTCTGCCTTTGAGAAAGGTCCTGCTAGAATCGAAACGTCAGGCCCACTAAAGCTTGAAGTCAATTAGAAATGTAGGTCGGAGCTCTGCCGTTGAGTGCTTTGTGGACATAAGTGCCAACTGAAAGATAATTCGTTGAAAAATTGGGAGCCAGTGAAGTTGTTTCAAGACCGTCTGGGTAGTGTTATGATACCAGCTGCAGTGTTTTATATTAGTCGGGACATTTGATTTTGTGGAAGACCATAGAAGAGAACATTGCCATTGTCAAGACGAGTAGTAACAAAGGCGTGGATGACTTTTCGGGTCGCACTTTTATCCAAAATCTTGCGTAATTGACCAATGTTCCTGATGTGATACGAGGAAAGGCGAACAATGCTGCTGATGTGCAGTTGAAGTGACTTGTAACTCATGATTTTAATGCTTTATGAATTTCAAAATATTATTATTTTGAGAGCCTGGCGTTTCCATCCTAGCAGGACCTTTCTCAAAGGCAGAATGACAGGGACACAACAAATAGGAAGGGGAGAGTAACTGAGACATAGATGACAGACAGAGGACAAAGGGGAAAGCAGGTAGGGTGAGATCAAAGGGAAGGGCAGGGGTTTGGGTAGGGATTAGTTAGTGGAAGGGGGAAACATCAAAGAGAAAAGCTGAAAGTGAGAAGTGGGGTAGTGAACACAAAAGAGGGATTACAGTTAAACAAGTGGGCGAGGATGATGACTCCTGATAGGCCTGATGTGGGTGGACTGGAGGACCGGAGCAGGTCATAGCACTTAAATGAGGCAGAGGTCGAGCCCAATGTGGCCGAGTGAAGGGACTGTAACGAGTCTGGGCGCTATCTGGTCAGCTCTCAGTGGCCTTACCTCGCCCTCCTGAAGGTAGATGGAGGCCAGCCGGAGGTAGATGGCGTGCATCTCCCTGGCGTCGGCCACAAAGGCCAGGGTGCGCTCGTAGCAGTCCCTGGCCTCGGCCATGCTGCCCTGCAGGTAGCGCAGGTGGCCCATGATGGACCAGGCATTGGCATCCTGCCAGTAAACAATCAGACATTGGCCGCTTAATCAAAGGGGGAACACAGAAAGTTTGATGGGGTTTGCACGGTGGAAATACCAAGCAGGAGGTCTGCGGTGACACCGTGTATATAATCTCTAAAGAGGAGGAGTGTGGCTCTGAAAAGAGCCGGTAACTCAAAGTTTCGGGCAGGGTATACTCTGCCCGTCGTGCAGAGTACACACTGCCCGAAACTTTGAGTTCCCGGCTCTTTTCAGAGCCACAATCCTTCTCTTAAGAGATCGGCAGAGAACACACTGTCCGAAACTTTGAGCTACCGGCTCTTTTGAGAGCCATACTCCTTCTCTAACGAGACTGTGTATTATTAATTGGTTTGCGGTGACACCATGTGTATCATTTCTTTGAGACTGAGTGTGGCTCTGAAAAGAGCCGGTGACTCAACGTTTCGAATAGTGTGTACTCTGCTCGTCGTCAAGAGACCGTGTATGTGGTGTCACCACAAACCTCCAACAAGGCAGGAACACTTTTTGAGACAAAAACTCTTTATCGCCGAATATGATGGCTAGCGTCAGATGGGCACCCCGACAGCACACAGGAAAGTCAAAGCGTCGATTGCCCTCAGCCCCTACCTGATAGTTGAGCAACAGGGCCTGGTTCAGGCTGTCCTGGGCCTCCTCCAGATCCTTCCTCTGCAGCTTGAACCTGGCCAGGGCCACGTAGTAGGCAGTGCTGGGGCCTCCCCTAGGGTGCAGCAACTCATGGGCCAGGGATCGTTCGCAGAACTTGGGAGGGGGGAGGGGGGAGGGAGGGTCGGTGGCGGGTTGGTGCGAGAAGAAAGGAAAGAAGACAGGGTATAAACTCAGTGTACGTTTATAGGAAGGTTTGAGGTGACACCATGTATCAGGTCTCTTAAAGGAAGAGGTGTGGTTCTGAAAAGAACCTGAGTGGTACACTCTCCTGATGATGGTACATTCTTCTGATGACGGCCAGAGCATACTGGTCGAAACGTCGAGTTACCACTCAGGTTCTTTTCAGAACCAAACCTCTTCCTTTAAGAGACCTGATACATGGTGTCACCGCAAACCTTCCTATATTGATTCACCCACCATGCAAAGCCTTAAGTCTTATCAGTGTATCTTGAAAGGCATTCTATCTTGGGCAATCTACGGGGCCCACTTGGAATCAGCCTTTCAGAATTGTCTTCCTCCTGAAGACGGACAGAGCACACTGTCCGAAACGTCGAGTGAAACCCTCTGGTTCTTTTCGCCTGTACATGTTTCCTAAAATCTAGTGGGCCTGACGTTTCGATCCTAGCAGGACCTTTCTCAAAGGCAGAGTGACAAGGGCAACACAGCTACATGTACACGAAGGAAGGGGGAAGAGAGTGAATAGGACAAGGATCAGAAACAAAGGACAAATGGTGGGAGAGATCAAAGGAAAGGGCAAGGAGTAGGGTAGGGATTAGTGAGACGGGGGGGGGGGGAGAAAGATCAAAGAGAAGTGTAGAGGAGTGAACACGAAAGAATGATTATCAGAAAGCTGCATGGTGTTAGTCATTACCCTCCTGGATGTTGAGACCATGTGGTTGAATAGTCCGAAGACGCTTCATCCACATTTTCTCACGGGGCTATTAAGACGGACAGCATTACTACGGTGACCGCAGTAATGCTGTCCGTGTTTCCTAACGAGACTGTGAAGGCCGACTCGCCAAAGGAGTCCGCAGCCAACCCATACCTGCAGGGCTTTCACCTCCAGCAGAAAGTCCACGGCAATCATGAAGATGCTGGACTCGGGCACAGGCTCCGGGGGCTCCCTGGCCTGCTCGTCCTGTTCGGCCGAGCCTGGCCGGCTGCCCAGCTTGCTGCCCGGCATGTTGCTGGTGGCACTGCGGGCGCGGTCCTGGCTCAAGGCTACAGTCAAGGGGCCAAGGGGAGATGATGAGTCAGAGAGAGAGAGAGATCACCTTACCATTACTCTGTGTTGCACCCTAATGGTAACAGCAGTAATATCTACCCTGGGCTGTCTCCCACATTGCTATACAGTTGTGCACAAATTTCACGTCCCTATTTCTAAACATCCTTCAAATTCATCTTCCAAACTTGAAATTCACACTGTGTGTTTGTGTGAGCGTTCTCAATCTGGTGTAAACATGTTTTATAAGGTAGTTGGGACATTAGGGAGAGTGTCTGCCTAGGATACCATTAATAATGACAAGGTGTCTACCTAAGGTCCAATACAGGGTTGCAATATTGATATGATATCTAACAATTACAGTATACACTATGAACATCTAAACAGTGAAAAAGTGGTGAAAATGTCATTTTGTCGTGAAACTAAAAAGTCACTGTGATTTCATGGTGCATGTTACAGTGAATTCTGACCTGATAATCGCCTTTCTGACCTGATAAGGACATCTTCAGGTAAAGAGACGTGAAAACCCCGTGAATATAGGGTGGCAAGCTCCAGACTTGAGGGATGGCTAACTATCAGTAGGGACCACCAGCCCCCATAGAGGTACTGTTTGGTGTCTTTGTAACTGTCACTCCCAGATACTTCTAAATTGCCTCTAGCCATTCACCACCAGGAATGTGGCCATGGGACCACTGGTGAAAACACCGTGAAAATGACTTGGCTAACTGTGTGCCATGAAATAGGGGTGAAAACACGGTGAATTTTCTTTTCACGGCTAAATGACATTTTCACCCCATTTTCAAGGTTTAGATGTTCATAGTGATAGTGTGCCAGTATCCATCGGAATTGATGCTCATGGTGTACAATGAAAGACCCTACGTGAAAAATCCACCTCTGCGATAAGAGATTAAACATGTGTGTTTTGAGAGCCTAATTGAAATCCTAAAGGTCCTTGAGTGAACTGATGCTTGGAGGACATTGGTTCCATGAGGTTCCCATGTGTTGGTGATATGGGGGAAAAAATCATCAGCTGGTGAGTACTGGAAGAGCTGTGTGCTGGCGTGCTTGCACCTCTCTGCCCCGTATGGCTAGGTCTTCAAAACACACACACACAAGTGCATGAGAACTGATGACCATAGCCGCTGGCTGATTGAGGGGCTTCCATAGACTCGCATGTGATTTGAAGACTCGGCCGATGCATTCGGACACGGCTTTGATTTACACACGCGTCTATGGAAGCCACTGGCCAGCGCCTATACGGGCAATTCCCATAGATGTATGTGTATATTCCAGCCATAGCCTGGTGTATTCCAACACAGCCATATTCAAGGCTATTGCTTAACACACTTGCGCTTTGCAGGGAGAATGCCACCATGTTTAAGTGCTAGTAAGTACTACAAAATAATAGCCCGTCTAGAAAACACCATGGTCAGTCATATACAGTATCACCCTCAAAAACATAATTCTGTAAGAAGATGAAACTGAATCACGTGTTATGCCAGTCAGTTGAACAGCAATATTAGTCATAGCGCAGTATTACTTTTGTAGTTTAGTATTGAAGTTAATCAATCCAATGGACAAAACAATCTTTCACAAATAATCTATTTCTCAAACCAACTTTAATCTTATTGTTAAAATGACAACTCTTGTATTACCAATTAATGTCTCTTTTTCATTGACAACTACATGTAGTTTCATTAAGATCCAACATTAAGCTCACTTCTCCCATATTCATTCCTCGGTAGAAATCGGAAGACAGTGGGGAAAATAACGATGGAGGTTGTAAGTTAATCGTTAATGTTGAGATCTGTGAAATAGGTGTATCACTCAGCATACCTTTCTGTGATGTCTCAGTGCCTTTGTGCAGGGGAAATGTGGATCAAAGGAATTAAAAGAATCAGAGCAGTTTGTCATTTGTGGAGAGAATTGCATGCTTATGGCTAGCTTCACTGTGGCTGTACCCAAGTTGCCTTGCTCCAGTAGCTAGCTTTGCTGCAGGAGCTGTGGTTGGCCTTACTGCAGCTGGCTGGGTGTGGCTATTAGGTAGGCCCTATACAGTGATGGTTTGTCTGAATTCAATGACTGGGGCTTCAAAAGGTGCACAAGTCTATGGAAAGCTGCTGATGAATTGTTGCGTACAAAGTTTCAGCAGGCTTGTTTGTTATTTTCGGTCACATCCAGTGATTTTGGACAAAATGCATGTGGCCTTAATATGTGGCCTTAGGTGCAAGACCTGGTGTGGCATACAGAGTGTTTGCACAGTGTCACGTGATCAGTGCTTGTGTCTTAGAGGAAAAAAAGGTTGCCTGACTTCCTCCTTCTATCTCTCTCTCCCTCCTCTTCCTCCTTCTCTCTCTCCCTCCCCTTCCTCCTCCTCTCTCTCCCTCCCCTTCCTCCTTCTCTCTATCCCTCCCCTTCCTCCTTCTCTCCCTCCCCTTCCTCCTTCTCTCTCCCTCCTCTTCCTCTCTCTCCCTCCCTTCCTCCTTCTCTCCCTCCCCTTCCTCCTTCTCTCTCCCTCCTCTTCCTCTCTCTCCCTCCCTTCCTCCTTCTCTCCCTCCCCTTCCTTCTTCTCTCCATCCCCTTCCTCCTTCTCTCTCTCCCTCCCCTTCCTCCTCTCTCTCTCTCTCCCCTTCCTCCTCTCTCCCCTCCCCTTCCTCCCTCTCCTTCCTCCTTCTCTCCCTCCCCTTCCTCCCTCTCTCCCTCCCCTTCCTCCTTCACTCCCTCCCCTTCCTCCTTCTCTCTCTCCCTCCCCTTCCTCCCTCTCTCCCTCCCCTTCCTCCTTCTCTCTCTCCCTCCCCTTCCTCCCTCTCTCCCTCCCCTTCCTCCTTCTCTCCCTCCCCTTCCTCCTTCTCTCTCTCCCTCCCCTTCCTCCTTCTCTCCCTCCCCTTCCTCCTTCTCTCTCCCTCCCATTCCTCCTTCTCTCTCCCCCTTCCTCCTCTCTCTCCCTCCCCTTCCTCCCTCTCTCCCTCCCCTTCCTCCTTCTCTCTCTCCCTCCCCTTCCTCCTCTCTCCCTCCCCTTCCTCCTGCTCTCCCTCCCCTTCCTCCTTCTCTCCCTCCCCTTCCTCCTTCTCTCTCCCTCCCCTTCCTCCTTCTCTCTCTCCCCTTCCTCCTTCTCTCTCCCTCCCCTTCCTCCTTCTCTCTCTATCTCCCTCCCCTCCCTCCTTCTCTCTCCCTCCCCTTCCTCCCTCTCTCTCTCCCTCCCTTTTCCCCTCTCTCCCTCCTCTTCCTCCCTCTCTCCCTCCCATTCCTCCTCTCTCCCTCTCTCTCTCCCTCTCCCTCCCCTTCCTCCTCTCTCTCCCTCCCCTTCCTCCTCCTCTCTCTCCCTCCCCTTCCTCCTCTCTCCCTCCCCTTCCTCCTCTCTCCCTCCTCTTTCTCGCTCTGTCCCTCCCCTTCCTCCTTCTCTCTTCCCCTCTTCCTCCTCCTGTCTCTCCATCCTCTTCCTCCTTCTCTTTCCCTCCCCTTCCTCCTCTCTCCCTCCTCTTCCTCCCTCTCTCCCTCCCATTCCTCCTCTCTCCCTCCTCTTCCTCCCTCTCTCCCTCCCATTTCTCCTCTCTCTCACTCTCTCCTCTTCCTCCTTCTCCCTCCTCTTCCTTCTCCTTTCTCTCTCCCTCCCATTCCTCCTGTCTCTCACTCTCTCCTCTTCCTCCTTCTCCCTCCTCTTCCTTCTCCTTTCTCTCTCTCTCCCTTCCTCCATTCACATGGTTTGATCCATAAGTGCATCATGCTACCAGCACATGTGCATACCGGTACATGTCAGGGTGTCAGATGTGTATGTTGCATACGGAAGCAATACATGTGACCGGAAATTGATCTGTACTGTGACAAAAGTTGCTATGATAAACGCAGGCATGTTTGTTTGTGTTTTTTTTGTTTACTCTAGTGATGGTGATGCAACAATCTCCGCTACATGGGCTGTGCGTGCAATGTGTCCACCACTTTACCTTTCGTCAGCTCAATTGTGGGAATATCGTCTGCCGTGGTCAGGT
Source organism: Luidia sarsii (assembly GCA_949987565.1). NCBI lineage: Eukaryota > Metazoa > Echinodermata > Asteroidea > Paxillosida > Luidiidae > Luidia > Luidia sarsii. The sequence goes on from OX465101.1 coordinate 35,725,767, forward strand.
GTGAACGGTAAACACACAGCAAGATACTCATCAAACTCAGTTTTCAAATACAACATGAAAACCATTGATCAGCAAAAATCATAACGCCAGTCTCCTGGCAATGGGCAGAGTACAAACACTGCCCGAAACGTTCAGTTATACAGACTCTTTTCAGAGCCACACTCCGAGGCAAAAGAGAGTGCGTAACATGGTGTCACTGCAAACCTTCCACTTAAAATGATATCCAATATACAAGGGCAAGACAGCAAAGGCAGTGAGGCTGATAATGCTGTGTAACTAACTGCCCAAGAAAATGGGTTGCTACATTGCATGTACATGTACAATGTACCTATATGTATGGTTTATGTATCAATTCACGCTTGAACACAAGTCATGGGCGTTCAGGTTTTTACCAGTCCCAGTTAACAATGGAATGCAACAAACAAACCGTTGACGTAGAAGGGTAGGGAACAAAGCCTGGGCTTCTAGAAAGTTCATTCATGTGTAATGGACCAAGCACCTGGCCGTGTTCAACTGCGCTTTTAACAGCACAGCAGTCGACAAGACCCAAATGGAAGTTAACCTCTGGCCTGTGTGTGTGAGTTGCTGGTTAGGCATGGGTCTGTCTGTTGTCAGGTTATTCCGAGCTGTTAACAAAGCGTGACATTAATAGGCGCAATGTATAGTTCACACAAATAGTCCACACAATTGGCCCATACTGGGACGTTTAAAGGCAAATGGCCATTAACATGTTGTAAGTTCCAGGTACACTGATGTATCAGTGAAGATTTATCTAAAAAAAAAAAAAAAAAAAAAAAAAATCAACAGGGAGTTTCAATGGAAAAATCTCAATCTTTTAAAACACTCTTGAATTATGTTCTCGACTTTGGGGGGGGGGGAGGGGGGGCAAGGCTGCACACTCACCCGACTTGGAGGAGACGGACATGCGCTTCTTGGGGCCAGAAGGTTTGTCCTTGGACTGGGGACGCAGCGGGAGCTTGGCGTCGATGGGCGTGGCGGGGGTCTTGGTGACATGGGGCAGGGCGGGGCCCTTCTCGCTCTCGGCTAGGGCCGTGGCGAGCGGGGCCGGTGTGGGAAGGGGGTGAGGGGGGGGGGGGGGGTTGGTTAAGGAGGGATGGTGGGTGGGTGGGTTGGTTGGGGTTTCGTGGGGATGTGAGGGTAGGGAAGCAGAGGCAAAGCAAAAAAAAGGAAGGAGAAGAAGCAAGCAGAAGCAATGGTTGCTGTTAGAATGAAGCCAGGTATAACCCCCATCCATCTCTCTGTTCTTTTAGCGGCACATAATTTAGTGCTAAAATGAAAGTCGCTCCGCTAAAGTTTCAAAATAGAAAGAATCTGAGCAAGTCTCCTTTTCCACTCAGTATCGAGTCTTTCTGACGGCAGATTTCCTCCGTCGGTAGCGTGTGAGTTGACACTGTGAACGACGCTTCATTTCAATGGCATCGCAGACTCATTCCTAATGGGTTGTCTTGCATGGAGTGGCAGGAGTACAACTCTCTCTAAGACGCCGTGAACTTACTGACAGAATTCACGCTGCGGTTTCGCCACTGGTGAACCCGAGTTTAGCAGATCACTCAAACTCACGAGTATGAGTCACAGTATCATTTGTGCCGTCTGTAGGATTGTGAGTACCGAAGGCCAATCTGCTTTGCGATACTTGCAAAGACCCCCCCCCCCCCCCCCCCCCCCCCCCCCCCCCCCCCGCTCCCTCTCTTTTTGAATGCCAAAAGATGACTTCGGAAAGCTGCTTAATCGCACCAACATCTGCTTGCCAAGAAATAACTTCCTTGTTCTGAAAAATTTTAGCCGATAATGATCCATGGTGTGGCTGTTGCTATAGACAGTTTTCTATCATTTCCTTTGCAAACATACAAAGTGGTTTTGCTGGAAGCATGATCGATTAAGTGCGATCTCCTCAGCCCGAAATTTGGACAATTAAGAAGCTTCCAGGAATTACAATTGGGTTAAGAAACATGAGGTAGAAATGCAATTCTTCCCCAAACATTTAACGAATCAATCAACCACAAAAAAGCACTAATAATACCCTTTTTTTGTTTGGTAAATTGGCAACCATGAGCACAACACAGCACATCAATAGCGGAACTTGATTAGCAAAAATGCAGCAGAGAAATGTTGTATTCATTAGCAAGCATCTTTAGTAAAAGGTAAGTAAAGCATGAGTGCTAATACTCATAAAAAAAAAAAAACCCAGCAATTCAATTTACATTATATGTCAGATTCATCCCCGCAACTTCTGCTTTTTAGTGCGGAAATTTAATATCCACATGATTTGGGAGTTTAGCAAGGTTGGGTGTTGGAGTCAAATGGGTATAGTGGTGGGTGCCAAAGTTTAACGATATTATATCTCAAGTCAAACAAATACAGGAACAACTGATTGGGAACTTATTGATTTTTTGGGGAGAAAATGGCAAAGAAAACTTGGACTGCACCAATTGATTTTGCAGTGTAGATAATTTGGTCAATATTGTTCCAAATACTACTTTAGCTTTGCGATCAGACAGAAGCACAAATGCCATTTTTGTTATTTGGTATTATTGGTGCAGATAGGATAACCCTGGAACCGGTCCTAAGTTAAGACGAGTTCAGCTGAGTTGCTATAGAAGTTGAGATGCATTGAATGCGTCTCAACTTTGGTGAAATCGATCCTAGGACGCATCCTGACATAGATGTAGGACGAGTTACCCTTCCTGTGGCGCATCTTAGCGTTTTGTGAAATCGGCCACAGAACTCTTCATATGAAGTGATAACAAGAGTCGACCGAGTATCTGAGGCGAAGTGCTCCAGAGGTCCAGGTGCTGGATTTCACAAAGCCTTTACGATGCCTCGTAACTCAACTTACGATGGATAACCCATCCTTTGTTGTGACATATACCATGTATGCGCTATCGCTCATCTGTCTTGCGATCGGTCCTGAGCGTACGATTGGAGCTACGATGCAAACGGGCCGCCATGGTCTCACCTTTCTCGCTGGCCGGTTCCTCCCCTGGCCTGCCGTCACCGGCCCCCATGCCCGGCCCGGTGCTGGCCTGCTCCTCGGCCTGCTGTTGCTGCATGAGCTTGGCGGCGGCGTTGGCCACATTGAGCTTCTGCGCCTGCATGAAGGCATACTCTGCCTGGATGTCCTGGTTGATGCCGTCGTAGAACAGACCTGGAGGACGATTTCATCGAATTCCTGAACCACTTTGTGCCGAGAGTACCCTAAAATGTCTCCTGAAGACGAACAGAGTATCCTGTTTCGAAACGTCCAGTTCCTTTGGTTCTTTTCAGAACCACACATACTCACAAAAGAGCACTTTCCGTGGTGTCACTGCAAAGCTAATCCTTCTGCTAGTCTCACCATGAAAACCTTCAAATCTCATTTTACACTAAAATAGTTTAAAATTTCCTGATGACGGCCAGAGTATACTGGTCAGAACGCAGAGTTACCACTCAGGTTCTTTTCAGAACCACACCTATATAGGAAGGTTTGCGGTGACACCATGTATAAGGTTTCTTAAAGAAGAGGTGTGGTTCTGAAAAGAACCTGAGTGGTAAACTCTCCTGATGATAATACATTCTCCTGATGACGGCCAGAGCATACTGGTCGAAACGTCGAGTTACCACTCAGGTTCTTTTCAGAATCACACCTCTTCCTTTAAGAGAATATTGATTTAAGAATATTGATTTACCCACCATGCAAAGCCTTAAGTATTATTTTTAAAAGTTCCCATTCAATTTTTCCTTAACTTGTTGGAATTTGACTGAAAAAAAGCTGCATCCACTTTGCGTGATCTCCGAGCAGCTGTAGCCAGGTTGACAACAATTGGTTGCCTGCATCTGAATGATGAACGGCAGTCAGTGGTTCTGACGTGTGCCTCCATCCCGGCAAAGACTAGTTGACTATTTGAGAAGGCCACCATCTGAGGGCTGGGTAGTTCAGATGGTAAGAGCACTGGTACGCAAAACCAGCGGTCTTGGGTTCAAGTCCCGTTCCAGACAAATTTTTCTTGGCCATTTAAAATAAAAATCCTAGTCAGTTTTTCCTTTATTTATCCTAATTTTGGCAAAAAAAATGGCAAAGAAGACTTTTCAAAATTTGCATAAATTGTTTTCCTAAAAGTTTTCCTAGTCGGTTTTTCCTTTATTCAACTTCAATTTGAAAAAAATGGCAAAGAAAACTTGTCCGCATTTTTAAAAAATCGTTCAAAAAAAAAAAATTCCTGGACAGTTTTCCCTTCCTTGGTTTGTTTGATAATTGATATGCTCCATAAAGGTCTGTACAGAAAGGCACCGTCGTAGAACAGAATAGCAGAGTCCTTTCCACAAGCCCGCCCTCACTCACCCATTATGGTCCAGGCCAGCACACTGTCCGGGTCCACGCAGGTGGCCGACTCAAAGAAGGTCTCGGCTGCCTCGTTCCTCTCCTCGATGGTGCAGACCACGCCGTACAGCAGCAGGCCGTGCAGATGCTGCGAGTTGATGGACACCGTCTCCTTGAAGCACTCCTCCGCCTGGACATGAAGCAAACAGAACAGACCCCCGAAACCGACACAATTTGGTGAAAATTTGGAAAAAAAGGAAGTCATAACAAATGGAGAAAAAAAAACCTGACGGCAAACTTTTTAACAATTTTTGATCACCGTGGTAATGATGTCCGTCTTAGCCGTGACAAAATGTGGATGAAGCATCTTCGGACTATTCAACCACATGGTCTCAACATCCAGGAGGGTAATGACTAACACCATGCAGCTTTCTGATAATCCTTCTTTTGTGTTCACTCCTCCACACTTCTCTCTTTGATCTTTCCCCCTCTGCTCACTAATCCCTACCCAACTCCTTGCCCTTCCCTTTGATCTCACCCTACCAGCTTTACTCTTTGTCTTTTGTTTCTCTTCCGTGTCATATTCACTCTCTTCTCCCTTCCTTCGTGTATATGTATCTGTTTTGTCCTTGTCACTCTGCCTTTGAGAAAGGTCCTGCTAGGATCGAAACGTCAGGCCCACTAAATTTTGAGAATTTTTTTTGATGAACGGTAAAGAAAACTTTTGACTAGACCAGAGCATGAACCCGAGACTTCCGGTTTTGCATTCTAGTGATCTTACCGTCTGAGCTAACCAGCCCTTATAGATGGCGGCCTTCACAAACAGTGAACTAGTCTTTGCGGGGATGGGGGGGGGGGTGCCAGTCAGAAGCAATTCAACAAATTCAACTGCCGTATACAATGTATCTCCAGGGATCACACTTCCATTTCCACTCGGATGCAAGCAACCCATTTGATGCAATCCTGGCTACAGCAGTTCAGGGACTGCACAAAGCGGATGCAGTTTTTAAAGGAAAGACTCACTGGGAACTTGGGAACAATTTTGTGTACAATTTATGAGATGAAGAAAATGGAACAGAGATGGAATTTGAAACACAAGACGTGCTAATGCTCAGCCGTCCAAGCAAGCCAGCCCTAAGAGCGACGAAAGTTAACTATTTGGGAACTCCTCCATGTATAGGGCTGGATATTGACTGTCATTTGACTGGCTCTAACTTTGCTTCCAACAGCCAAAAGTACATGTGGTTTTCTACGGGGTCGAAGGATTACTTTCTTCTTCCAAACAGGATATCCCAAAACTGTATTCCGATGTCTTTTGCTTTACAATGAAAGGACAGAGGTCGAGGTTAGTTGGAAAACACACAAAAAAGACCCTACGTTTTAATAACGAGATCCTACCTTGGACGTGTCACTGATGAGAAGACAGAATGTGCCGTAGTCAAACCAGAAGTCAGCGTCATTCCTGTTCCGGGCCAGTCTCTGAAGATAAGACAAGGAGGAACAGCGAGAATTGGAAGGGTTATGTGGGAACGTGCGGCAGCAGTGATGGGAAAGAGTCAAAGACCCTCATATGCATGATGTCACTTTAGGAAGTCTCTCTCTCACAGAGGTCAATGGGCGTATGCCCCTGGATAGCACCGTCACGTTGGTTTGCCCTACTCGGCACTATGCTGTCCTATCAGTTCAAATTGGTGACTTCAGTTGACTGTACTAACTGTTCTAGTTACGACGTGGCAGTTCAGGGCAGGGCAGGGCAGGGCAGGGCAGGGCAGGGCAGGGCAGGGCAGGGCAGGGCAGGACAGGGCAGGGAAGAACAGGGCAGGGCAGGACAGGGCAGGGCAGGGCAGGGCAGGGCAGGGCAGGGGCAGGGCAGGGCAGGGCAGGGCAGGGCAGGGCAGGGCAGGGCAGGGCAGGGCAGGGGCAGGGCAGGGCAGGGGCAGGGCAGGGCAGGGCAGGGCAGGGGCAGGGGCAGGGCAGGGCATTTGCCTCCCATTCCTCACCTCTTGGTAGTACTTGGCGGCCAGCTCAAAGTTCTCGTTCACTTCGGCCTCGCGAGCAAAGTGCTTGAGCTGGGTGCAGTCAGTCAGCGGGGCAGGCACTGGGGTCTCGTCCTCCAGGGACAGGACCTGGCCCAGACCACAGTGCATCTGGTCCACTAGGAAGACGTAGAGCTCACTCAGGAAAGCCTGGAGATCAGGAGGAACCCAAAGAAAAGGAGCACAGCAGCTTCTGTCATTAAAAGCAGCAAGACATGTGTGTTGGCCATACTCAAGAATCGGTTCGGTCACTATTCCATTGAAATGAGCTCTGAGAATTCTAGTTGCAATAAATTCAACAAAAATGAAGATCTCAGAGATAAAGGGTTCGCCGCAACTCTTTTTTTTACATTTAGAGTGCCTGGTGTTCCTATCCTAGAAGGACCTCCTACTTCTTCCTCTGAGTAGGACCTTTCTCAAAGACAGAGGAGGAAGGTTCTGCTAGGATCAAAATGCAGGATCTATATTTTGGGTGATACTTTGCGTCGGGTTGAAGTTGCAAGAAGAGATGGAGTAAAAGACACTGTCCCTAGTATCAACCCAAGCAGGTGCAACCGAACCAATTCTTGATTACGAGCGCCAATATATGCCTGATTACATTGAAATCATACAGAGAGTTGCGCGACTGGACGGGAGACACATTAACCACTTCGCGCCAGGGGGTTTTTCAGCGCCGATGACCGCCATACGGGGGTTTTTGAACAATGCATCATTTTCAAATCTCGCTAAAACAATCGGAACAATATATTTATGTGAAATAAATCAATTAGAGTATTCTATGGGTAGAAGAGAGTAAAACCTGGCACAATTCGGATGTCGTTGTGGCTTTTGTCAAGAGATTATCCGTTCGAAAAAGGGCCCTTTGTGCATCGTCAATGGACCGTAACGGACGTGTGTGTGTGCGTGCGTGTACGCTGCTGACAATCCCTGACCGCAGACTCCAGCCCCCACTCCAGGCAGTCAAATCTTTGAGTTGGTCGGCCACAAACGAGCGTACAGATTACGGTAAAGAATGTGGGCTGTGTGGCATGCAAAGACAATGTCCCCCGCATGCTTTCAGCTGCAGCGCGGTGTCCCTCGATCCTCCACAGTAAAAGTCCCACAATTGCACAATTACTGCTGCTAATCTTGCAATTCACGTGGCAACTTGCGTCAAAAAGGGTCTTTGTACTGATTCGTATTGCTTTGTTCTAAGCTGAAAAGAGTCTTTGTTAGAATGTGGACAATAGTGGTGCCCGGATTCGGAGGGCTCCGTTACATAGGCAATCCAATTGACCTCCGGATTCGGAGGTCCCGGCGCGAAGTGGTTAAGCCATAGGCCAGAGTAAAACCTTCTCAGCCATTTTGATTCAAATTGATAACTCTTTCACTGAATTGTTAGACTTGATTGAAATTCGTTATTGTCTGCATCAAAATACATAAATATATTCCACTGGCAAAAGAAGAATTCCAAAAATCTTTTTTTTAAGACAAAAATCAAAATGTACCGGTAAACCACATTATGATATCAAACAAATCAACACAAAACTGAAAAATGGGAATTGGAACTTTTAAACAAAATGAGAAAATGGCAAAGAAAACATTGACCTTATGATACGTTAAAAATGAAAATTCATTACATTACATTTAATACTTTTTGACTAGAGAATTAAAAACATGAATTGAATTGGGAACGAAAGATTGGCAGAAACAAAACGATGTTGTTTGTGTTCGAAGGAGTCTAATACCTGAGTGATTTGAATTTTCTTTTTATTCCAAAAGACAGAAAACTCCCTACCTGCAGTTCATCCTTGTTATTGAAGGCACTGGTTTTCAAATATTTCTCCCGTACGATTTTCACCACAGAGTGCTGGAAAATGGAGAAAATGAAGAAATCCCAAATGCTCCTGTACTTTCAGCCCCATGACAGTATTACAGGTGGGTAACAGATTTGGAAGATAATGCAATTAATGTCACGAACCATGTCTTGAGCTAAGATTAAAGTCCAGCATTTCAATTGCCGTTAAAAGTGGCTATTGGTTTTGAAAAGTTGCAACAGGGGCTCTAAAGGTGCCATTTTTTTGTCTTCAGCTGTGACACTATGCAATATACTTCATTCGTTTGCAGTTCGTGTCTGAAGCAGCTAATGAGTGAAGTCAGGATCTGCACGTGGCCTAGTCACAACTTAAAGGCCCTATACAGCATTGGTAAGGGTCAAAAGATTGCCACAGTTTGTGTTAAACCATTAAACATTCCAAAAAAGAAATCCTGCGATGGTTGTAGCTCAAACAGTGATCTGAGAAAGTAGGAAAAGGCAAAAAGCTGTCGCGGTTTTCGCACCATTCTGTAGTGTAAGAAATAGTTTATCACTCGCGAGTAATAAACTATTTGTAGACGTTCGAGGGAAGATTTCTCGAGAAGTACAGCACCCCAGACCATAAGATTTCAACATGAGGATTCTATCATGACCATCTACAAACTGTGTAAATAAGAAGGAAATCTGTGGACATCGTTGTTTTTTCGATATTCTCAATGTTGTATTGGGCCTTTAAGATATCTGCCACAACCCAATACATCAGTTGCAGACTAAGGTTGCAACAAGTATCGGTCTTGATTGGTGTCAAGGCTGAAATTGTGGTTGAAGCCTGAAGCGGTGACTAGGTGCCGTAAGTTGTGACAGCGCAGCAAGTCGTCTGTCACTGTAGAGTAGGGACTGAATCACGGGACGGCGCTTTAGAGCCCTTATCAAGAAATCCGGGCTTGGCCCTCTCTCTGAGCAGGGCCTCTGATGGGAGGACAAGACAAGGGCACCTACCTTGAGCTGCTCCTTGAAGGCAAAGTACTTCCCCGACGAATTGAGTTCGTAAACCAGCTTCCGTCTCCGCTCTTCTTGCTCGTCACTGGAGGCAGGCAGCTCTCCGTTTTCCAACTGGCTGCTAAACAGGCCCCTGCCAGGAAGATGGGAAAGTGGTTTGCTTGGATTCTCAAAAAAAAAAAAAAAAAAAAAAAAAAGCTCAAGGGTTTGAAGATTTGAGCTGAGCAAAACGTTTTGGTCCTACCTCTCTCAGGGACAGAATGACAAGGAGAGAAACAGCCAGCAAGGCAGCAAGGTAATCAGATACGCATGAGATAAACAGGGACACATCAAGCGATAGGGAAAAAGGATCAAAGATGGGAAGATCAAAGGAAGACATGGAATAGGTGACCGCAAAGGCAGGATCACGAGTTAACGTGTTGTGATGGAGCACCAGCTATACATCTGTGAATATAAGTAAATATCTTATCAGATTTGGATGCACCAGATAACACCTTGATTAACTCTGTGGTCAAGTGGCTCAGACGTCTGCACTCAAAGGGGCAGGCAAGGATCCCATCCGAGCTGCCTGTATCTTTTCAAATCACTGAGCGTACCGTGCTGGCTGCACACAGAAGCAGGGTAAACCCTCACACTATGAACATTTAAACCGTGAAAAAAGGGGTGAAAATGTCATTTCGCCGTGAAACTACTGTGATTTCATGGTGCATTTTACAGTGAATTCACCATGAAAATAATCGCCTCTCTGACCTGATAAGGACATCTTCAGGTCACAAAAGAGACCGTGAAAAAACCCGTGAATATCTAGGGTGGCAAGCTCCAGCCTTGAGGGATGGCTAATTCAATTACCAGTAGGGATGGCCAGCCCCCATAGAGATACTGTATGGTGTCCTTGTAACTGTCACTCCCAGATACTTCTCAATTGCCTCTAGCCATTTACCACCAGTAACGTGGCCTTGGAGACCACTGGTGAAAACACCTTGAAAATGACTTGGCTAACTGTGAGCCGCCATGAAATAGGGGTGAAAACACGGTGAAATTTTCTTTTCGCGGCTAAATGTCATTTTAACCCCATTTTCTAGGTTTAGATGTTCATAGTGTCATAGAATTCCATTCTAACCCCCGGATTATGTCTATCATTCAGATTGATTTCGCGTTGACATTGGGAAGGGAGGAGAATGGAAGGGAGCAGATAGAGGCGAGTCTGATCTGAGGGATCATCAAGTGCCTACCGGTACTCCTCCAGCATCATGTTCCCGATGCTGGCCACTTGGTGATGGAAATCCTCCACGGCTCTCTGGGCACCATTGGTCCTCCTCGGGAACAGAGGTCTGGGTGGGATGTACTCGGCCACTCTGGGTAAGGGGGGCAGTCATAGATTTTGAATTGAATTGAATGATAACAATCAATGGTGGTCTTTTCTCATCAGAGTGGTTGACGTTTGAATCCTCTCATCAGAATCATAGATATTGAATTGAATTGAATGATAACAATCAATGGTGGTCTTTTCTCATCAGAGTGGTTGACGTTTGAATCCTCTCGTCAGAATCATACATATTGAATTGAATTGAATGATAACAATCAATGGTGGTCTTTTCTCATCAGAGTGGTTGACGTTCGAATCCTCTCATCAGAATCATAGATATTGAATTGAATTGAATGATAACAATCAATGGTGGTCTTTTCTCATCAGAGTGGTTGACGTTTGAATCCTCTCGTCAGAATCATACATATTGAATTGAATTGAATGATAACAATCAATGGTGGTCTTTTCTCATCAGAGTGGTTGACGTTTGAATCCTCTCGTCAGAATCATACATATTGAATTGAATTGAATGATAACAATCAATGGTGGTCTTTTCTCATCAGAGTGGTTGACGTTCGAATCCTCTCATCAGAATCATAGATATTGAATTGAATTGAATGATAACAATCAATGGTGGTCTTTTCTCATCAGAGTGGTTGACGTTTGAATCCTCTCGTCAGAATCATAGATATTGAATTGAATGATAACAATCAATGGTGGTCTTTTCTCATCAGAGTGATTGAAGTTTGAATCCTCTCGTCAGAATCATACATATTGAATTGAATTGAATGATAACAATCAATGGTGGTCTTTTCTCATCAGAGTGGTTGACGTTTGAATCCTCTCGTCAGAATCATAGATATTGAATTGAATTGAATGATAACAATCAATGGTGGTCTTTTCTCATCAGAGTGATTGACGTTCGAATCCTCTCATCAGAATCATAGATATTGAATTGAATTGAATGATAACAATCAATGGTGGTCTTTTTTCATCAGAGTGGTTGACGTTCGAATCCTCTCGTCAGAATCATAGAATTGAATAATAACAATCAATGGTGGTCTTTTCTCATCAGAGTGGTTGACGTTCGAATCCTCTCATCAGAATCATAGATATTGAATTGAATTGAATGATAACAATCAATGGTGGTCTTTTCTCATCAGAGTGGTTGACGTGTGAATCCTCTCATCAGAATCATAGATATTGAATTGAATTGAATGATAACAATCAATGGTGGTCTTTTCTCATCAGAGTGGTTGACGTTTGAATCCTCTCATCAGAATCATAGATATTGAATTGAATTGAATAATAACAATCAATGGTGGTCTTTTCTCATCAGAGTGGTTGACGTTTGAATCCTCTCATCAGAATCATAGATATTGAATTGAATTGAATGATAACAATCAATGGTGGTCTTTTCTCATCAGAGTGATTGACGTTCGAATCCTCTCATCAGAATCATAGATATTGAATTGAATTGAATGATAACAATCAATGGTGGTCTTTTCTCATCAGAGTGGTTGACGTGTGAATCCTCTCATCAGAATCATAGATATTGAATTGAATTGAATGATTAATATAGGAAGGTTTGCGGTGACACCATGTATCAGTATAAGGAAGAGGTGTGGTTCTGAAAAGAACCAGAGTGAAATGATAAGAAAAGAACCAGAATTGAATGATAACAATCAATGGTGGTCTTTTCTCATCAGAGTGGTTGACGTTTGAATCCTATCATCAGAATCTTCAGAATCTCAAAAGTTACAGGGCCTGACATTTCGATTCAACAGGACCTTTCTCAAAGGCAAAGAGAAAGGCCTTTGAGAAAGGTCCTGCTAGGATCGAAACGTCATGCACGCCCTCTAACTTTTGAGATTGATGTACTGCAGGTCATTTTAGTCAGTGAGCAGTTTGCAACAGTTTATTTTGTTTATTAAGTTCGCAATCTTCAGAAAGGCAAACACTTGTTGTTGTCTTTTTCTTCAGAAGACTCCTGCCTGTGTGCTACACTACTAGAATGGCGCCGACGTTGCCAACCTCGGTCTAGCGGTCTTCTGGGATATTTGGCTCTTGCACGAACCTCTTGGCCAGCTCCTCTGGCGCCCTCTTTGGCACCATGGGCCGCTGCAGGGTGAACTCCAGGATGAGGTAGGTGCGGGCCTCGTCGTACTGCATGCCCTCCACATTCTGCTGGGGCAAAGTCTCCACCTCGGACACGGTGTCGGGCGCCTGCTGGCCTGGCTTGAGCAACTGGGAGGGCTGAGGCCGGAGGGAGGGAGGGAGGGAGGGAGGGAGGGAGGGAGGGAGGGAGGGAGGGAGGGAGGGAGGGAGGGAGGGAGAGAGGGAGGGGGGAGGGGAGGGAGGGAGGTAGGGAGGGAGGGAGGGAGGGAGGGCATTGATAAGGGTAAAGGGAAATAGATTGATAGGCTCTTTACCTTGGAAACAGAATGGTAGACTCTTCCATTGAAAACTAAATGGTAGACCCTTCCATTGAAAACTGAATGGTAGACTCTTCCATTGAAAACTGAATGATTGACGCTTCCATTGAAAACCAAATGATAGACTCTTCCATTGAAAACTGAATGGTAGACTCTTCCACTGAAAACTGAATGGTAGACTCTTCCACTGAAAACTGAATGGTAGACTCATCCATTGAAAACTTAATGATTGACTCTTCCATTGAAAACTGAACGATTAACTCTTCCATTGAAAACTGAATGGTAGACTCATCCATTGAAAACTTAATGATTGACTCTTCCATTGAAAACTGAATGGTAGACTCATCCATTGAAAACTTAATGATTGACTCTTCCATTGACCGGGGATGATGAAACTATCAGCTGGTTAAAGATAGATCTCCCACTGTGTTTTCGGATTCACACGCACGAACGAGAACGGGCGAGTGCGAGGGAAGTCATCGTCTGCACTATTCAATGGTCTTGAAAAGAAGATAAAAAAAACGGATTTTCCTTTGGCTCGTACTTTCTTGGCGGCGTCCTTCTCCTTCTCCTTGTCCTTGCCTCCTCCTTTCTCCTCCTTGCCGACCTTGCCTGCCTTGATGGAGGGCGAAGCATTCCTGAACATAGAAGTGGCCATCCTTGCTGCCTCATCTGCCAGTCCACCCTTTCTCTTAGTCTGATAAAAAAAAGAATAATTGAAAACCCCCAAACCAAACAGGCATTACAGTTTTGAGGAGAAAACCCTCCTATAATCTAGGCCCTTTTCCAAAACCCGTCTTAGGCTCAGGCTCCGGCTGTGGAGTTTTTTTATTTTGTCCATTTTTAAGTACAAGGCATGAGAACGGGAGGCTTTTAGCTTCGTTTCTGAATGTTTTTTACTGCGTTTTGAAAAAAGAATCCAAAGCTTTAACTTGTGAACTCCAACCTGTGATTTCTGCATTTGGATGATAGAGACAAAGCCGGAGCCGAACCCTTAGCCGGGTTTTTTGAAAAGGGCCCTATGTATGATTTCATTTAAGAACAAATAAAGTAAAATAGGGATTGACATTTGCATCCGAGCAGGAACTTTTGAAAAGGCTAGAGAGAGCCTGACGTGTAGATACCGGCAGGACATTCCTGATGAGAGGTAGAATTCTCCCTCCGTGGGAGTTCTTTCTAGGATCAAAATTTCAGGCCCTCCAATCTTACAGATCTGCATATTTTGGGTCATTTAAGTAAGTGAGCAGACAAGACCTATTCAACTTAGTCTTTCTTTCCCAACTGTAGAGGGCCTGGCGATGTTTTGATCCTAGCAGGACCCTTTTCAATGGCAGAATGACAAGGAAAAAAGGAAGGGGAGAGTTGATAAGACTCGGATGACACACAAAGTACAAAAGTGAAGCTGATAGACAAACTAGAAAGGTCCTGCTAGGATCAAAAGATGAAACCCTCAATCTCAAGTTATGAGATTTGCATTTTGGTATATGTTTGTATATTTCTTGTCAGACACTACCCCTATAGTGACCCTTGAAGGACTTGACAGAATTGAAATAGGACAAGAATAATGATTCTGGTCAATCGATCACTATTTCATTATCACGCCAATGGGCTATCAAAATAAAGACATTTTCATAACATGTCTATCATTTTTTACAAGTTTCACTTGATAAAGAAAAAAATCCTCAATCTTTCCTGGCCTTCAATAATTCCAATTTGATGTCGATTTTGAGTGATTTTTGAGTGATTTATAATGACTAAAATTCTCTGCAATTTTTCCCATAATGACCAGCATTTAAAGCAATTTTTCCAAGTGATTTTTCAACAGTGACCCAAATGTCCTGTGATTTTGTCCACAACTCAAATTTTCAGTTATTTTTCAAAAATGACTCAAATTTTCAGTTATTTTTCAATGACTCAAATTTTTCAGTTTTTTCTCCAAAATCACTCAATGTCAAAGTAATTATATTCATAATGACTCAAATCTGTCTTCCAACTCTGCCTGACTTTCCATAGCAATTTTTCCCGCAGGATTTTCCACGGATTGTCCACGTCCCTTGGCAATCAGAGGGGGAAAAAAAAAAACCAGAAGCTGTCTTGTTGAACAATCTACCAGTGCAACGAGAGCAGTGAGCTTCTTGGTGAGTTTCTTGGTGAGTTTCTTGGTGAGTTTCTTGGTGAGTTTCTTGGTGAGTCTGCTGTCCTTACCAAACCAACAGCCCAGCAAAGCTAGGAGGCCTACCTTTTCAATAATCTCGGCCTCATTGTAAGCATGGACCCTGAAGGCACCCCGTATCTTATTCACTGTGTTTAAAGAGAAAAAAATATGATAGTATGGCAGCATCAGCGCAAAGAGTTGCGTGTGTTTCTCACTTTATTTTTTTAACTCTTTTAGTCTGAAACAAGGAGGTAGCATACAAACTGCAACACACTGACCATGACCATGTATCTGAATGCTTTGCATTCAAACTTGAAGTCTTAAAATTTAGTGGGCCTGACGTTTCGATCCTAGCAGGACCTTTCTCAAAGGCAAAGGCAATCAAACTTGAAGTGTGATAATTTGTAGTTTCAGGTCACACAGACTTTAAGGAGCCCGCGCAAACCTATTCATAGGCCTACGTGTTTTTGCAACAAGACCGACACTGAAGATGCTTTTTTCCTCGCAAGACAATATCATCCAGGGAGTATCTACACTTACAATGAATCTTCTTTCACAATTGTTTCTCTTTCTTTCAAGGAATTGAAAAAAGATCACATCCATGTAACGTTGGGCAATTGAACATCAATATAGGAAGGTTTGCAGTGACACCATGTATAAGGTCTCTTAAAGAAGAGGTATGGTTCTGAAAAGAACCTGAGTGGTATCTGAGTGGTAACTCGACGTTTCAACCAGTATGCTCTGGCCGTCATCAGAAGAATGTACCATCATCAGGAGAGTGTACCACTCAGGTTCTTTTCAGAACCATACCTCTTCTTTAAGAGACCTTATACAAAGTGTCACCGCAAACCTTCCTATATTGATTCACCCACCATTCAAAAGCCTAAAGTCTTATTTAATTGAACATCAAGTGAGCAAACATTGAAACTTGTGCGATTATAGGCTATTCCTAGTCAAGAATGGTTTGTAGCACTAGTGTACAAATCATTATGCGTGCGTGTGTGTTTTTGTTTGGTTCCCAGAAGTTTCTCTCTCTCTCCCTCTCCGTCTCCCTCTCTCTCTCTCCTCCCCATCACTAGCAACCATATTATTTTAAGAGCATCAAAACTGATGCTTTTGGTGCTGTTTGCAGTCAGTGTGATAGTTGGAGAATGCAATTGAATCAAATGAAAACCCTAAATCTGTATTTTATTTTTCAGATTTGGGGCCGATGGAGATAAAGTCCATGCCAGTGAAAAGTGCCAGTGATGATGATGGAAAGGGAACAAACCCTCAACAAGAATCCCCCAAACCCAAAGACATTTGTCAGAACCTTTCACATGACATAATGAAGCGACTACAAAAACACACTTCCAATTTTATGAATGACTTATTAGGGATGATTACGAGAACCAAAACCAAGCTCAAGTGAACTTACCTCCCGGATAGAGAAGAGGAGCCAGATTGACGTAGGCCACGCCGTGGAAAAAGATGGGATTCTCCTCATCCTGAAATGAGGCAACATCGCCATTCGGGAGTCAGACAGGGATTTTGCACGCACGCAAATGCCAAGAGAGTTTGCTGTGAAACCACGTACATTTTCTCTTTAAGTTGTGAATGAGTGAGGCTCGCAGGAGAGCTGAACCCCATCCCATACAGCAACTTTAGCATGAACATCGGCTAAAAATGGAGAGTCTCCTTTCTGTGATCACGATTTCAAACCTCGATGGAATGCCGTCTCAATCGCTTGCGATCTGTATCCCACTAATGACTATTCTTTACTTCAGCATGAAACATGAGTGAAGTTTGAGTCTGCGAGCTGATTCAATCAATAGTGACTTTCTGCAAATTTGGGTGCAGCGCTCTGAAATTGACCCCCTAGCAACTCAATCTTTGGAGTATGTGCTCTGCCTGTCGTCAGGATATTGCATGCCGAGGCCATATGCCACACGAGTCAAATTTTGCAGACAACTTGGCAGGCCACCGACGGCACTGCATTGTCAAGTGAGCACAGATTAGGGCAAGGAGGTATTATAGGCTCGCCTAATACCTGTACCTCTTTGGATAGGGTAGACAGGTCTATGGGTCAAAAGATAATTCCGCTGGTCACACATGCCCTCTTTCGTTGGGAGTTAGAACAACGATGCTGGTACCCTCCTTAGGCATTTTTGCATGAATTACAATATAAATGACGCCTGGTTACCCATGTGAGCGAGGTGTTTTGTGCAATTCTAACGATGCCTGCACTGTAGCGAGCGGTTTATTCCTGACCACGTTTCAAAATGGCGGATTGCGTAAAGCGTAAACGAGTGTCAACTCAGGAGGTTGTAGCCTCGATCTATGAATGATTCCGACGGTGATGACGACCGATTTCAAGTAGGACTTGAGTCCGAATCTTCTGATGAAGATTTTGTCGTTGATTCCGAGTGGGAATAGGAGACAGATGAGAAGACAAATTCGATGCCCAGCACTTCAGCAGTAATAACACACGAGGCAGTGTGTACATGCTAATGTGTAAAACAATGCACGCGAATATGGTGCCTTGTGGAGACCTGAGATAATAGGTTGAATAGGTCTCCACAGGGAAATTGTAAAGGTGTATAGGTCTCTACAAGGTTTTCCCGAAACTGATATTTGGAAAATACTAAAAAACGGGAAATTTGAGATTGGTAAGAATCCATCGCAAATGGAAGTGTTACATGTGTATAAAAGGGGCACACAGTACAATTTTCTACCCAGGAAAGTGAATGTGGTTGAAATAAGAGCATTTTTAAAACATCGTTTCTCACACGGTTGTATGATGCACGGGAACAAAGCAATGTCTCCACAAGGATACAGATTCAGGTATGTGTGCTCAGGAATGTGTGTACATATTGGCCAGTAATGAAAGGATGAAGGGTCTTGCATTATGCACAATGAGCGTCTTTTCGACGGACACCGGCGCAATATAAATGTTCCATTTTGTTATTAGCATTATTTACCTTGACCTTGGCCTTGGCAGCAGTGGGCACGGGCATCCTCATGATTTCAACCGGCCACAGACGAGTGCGGGCGATCTTAGTCTGCAAACTGTCAGGGGGGAGACCAAAAAAAAATAGGGATGAAAAAAGTCGTACAAACATGTTGCAAAGGGAAGAACAACTGACCGAGACATTTCAAGCGATTTAAAAAAAAAAGGGGGGGTGGTACATGTATGAAAAACTTGAGGTCTCAGGTTCAAATCCCGGTTCAGTCAAAATTTTCTTTGCCTTTTTCATTTTCAAACCCTCCCTAAATTACAGTCTCCTCATCAATGTCCCCCCTCCCAAATCATATTACCGGTACATCTATAACTGCTACAGATTGGGACGTGTGTATAGCGCACCATGGTTGGCATTAGTATATCATAATCTAGTCCCCTGTCCCAGACTCCTCTCCTTTGCCAAGCTGGGCTCAGACCAAGAGTATTGGAGGCAATGAGCGGTCACCTGCCTATTAATAGAGAAATGATGCTGTTGAAATACAGGCCCTTAACTCTTCAGGAAATCCAATGTGGTCGAGGCATTTAGAAGGTTCAAGTTGGGCCTTGCCTCATCATGACTTTATATCTATTTACAGACCGTCCAACTGGCAGCAGTGGACACTGAGGATTCTTTTCAAAGGGCAGACGACCATTGACCTACCTCTGGACAGCCGAAGTTTCCATGTAGCAGCGGCGCTCGCAATTCCAGATGACCCGATTCTTTTCCGTTTCCGCCTCCACGCGGAAGTCCCGGTCCTGTGTGTAAAAACCACAAGCCCACATAGGTTTGGTAAGCCCACCAGGACAGCCACAACCATACCATGCAAGCCTGCATCCGTACCAGCATGACCTCTACCAGCTTGGTGGGCCACTGAGTATATGCTGCCCCACACGACCAATTAAGTAGGATCCACAAACACAGACGGCTGCTCTCGGAATCCTTGAAAGTCCCGAGCAAAATCACAGCGGCAAGACAAGAGCGCCTTTTCGTTTTCAAGAGTGAAACATGAGGCAAGAGTTTTGGGGGATGGAAGGATGTGATCCAAGCACAACCGCCAACTGTCGACCCAACCTCCATGGCAACATCATTCAATTTTCATGACCTCTTGATGACTCGTGAGTCTGTTCATCAAGACCTCTTCCGTGAGCTTTACCACTTCACTACTTAGCAGGGGACCCAACGACTGAAATAATCGGCACATATCAATTCCTTCCATAGCAAAAACGCTCCTTCGAAAACTGCTGTGCCTGTACCCTTATCTCTTAATCTTTGGGATTAACTATTGTGTAAACACAAGTCACACAGGTCACGTGTGTACATGTACAGTACATGTACACATCAACGCGGTATTACAGCGTGTGTTGGGTACTGGTTGACCATGGATATTATAATTTTTTCCATTGGCTGGAAAATCTTTGTCTACATTTGGACGGTGGTTAACATTGGCCAATCACAATGAAACTTATATTTATAGTAAGCTTAGGAATCACAGCGTCTCGTGTGCGATTAACAAAGTCAAAGGAGGGCGCTAGCGAAAATTATGGCGAGTTGAAAATGGGCAGTACAGCAGAAACTAGCGGAAGTACCGATTTTACACACACATTTTAACAAAAACTGGAGAGAGTCGTGACGTTTATCCCGAAAATGACGGTCCTTAATTGTCGTTTTTTCAAATAAAATTCACATGAATCGAAAGAATATTATATAATCTTCATGATACTCGATTAACAACGAAGACTTTTACCGCGTTCATTAGTTATGACATTAATATGAAAATAGCCGGCTGATTCCAGTGTACCGTTCCTATGGGGGATGTTCTAGTGGTTGTGTGGTGCATTGAAAAGGAGCGAAAAGGAATTCATATGAAAACGCTCAGTATGCAGCACATGGGACGATCAGCCAATGGGCGGCTGCTGGCATTTTGATCTAAGGCAGTTGGCATATGTTTTCAGTTGGCACTGTATGTGTGACATTGGCCCCACTGGTCTTGGGTATCTCTGGTAATCCTTTTTACATTTGTTCATCTCCTGTGCTAGCAGACTAAGACCTGCTTGCAGACTGAATCATAGAGTAAGGAACCTTGCTCTATGACTGATGAATGCAGACTCATTATTGGTATTCTGAGTAGTGAGTACTGATACAGGGGACATCAGGCAGTTTCTCAACCATAAATATCCTGCTTTTCATCGAAATTCAAAGGAGAAACAAATGGTATATAGCTGTAGGAGGTGTACAATTGTTCAAATTGATCAGATTTCTGTGCTCATCTGAACTTTCAGAAAGGTACCCGATCTCCATCATCGGTATCAGAACCACCACAGGCTGACGTGGCCGGAAGGCACCCACCTCTTTGCCAGCCAGCTCTCCATCCTCCTCGTCATAGCTCGCGGCGTGGACAAACCTGCAACCCGGCCATCATAACAAACACACTGGTAAGGGCTTGAGGTTAAACGGACACACAACAAATACAAAGTAATACCGAATTGCTGCAAACTGTTTACCAGCTACTCAAATGACCAAATATGCAAAGCTCAAACGTTTTCAGGGCACGACATTCAAATTGCAGCCAGAACTTCTTCATTTGACCTTTGAGAAAGGTCCTGCTAGGGTCAAAAGACACTCTAATCAAACAAATGAATACATTCTATGAAACGTTTCACGCGAGCCCAAATGCATGGCGGCTGGAGTGGAAAGTCGATGTTTGATTTTGAAAGGGTCTTCGTTTTCATGGTAACAAAGAATTCAGGAGCCTTAACACCCTGACCCTCCTCAATCTGCCATTAGCCTCCAGGTCAATTGTGGAGGAAATGGGAGGATTGAGTAAGTACGAACATTTCCAGTTGGACAATGTTGGAGGATCATGAAGGATTGAGAAAGGTTGTTAAATTTACACTGGAACATTGTGGAGGGTTGAGGAAGTCTGCTGCAATGAGGTTTTGGAAGATTGTGGATGATTGAAGAAGGTTGTCATATTTACAGTATTACACTGGAGGATTGTGGAGGATTGCGGATGATTGTGGAGGATTGTGGAGGATTGTGGATGACTGAGGAAGGTTGTCATATTTACAGTATTACACTGGACTAGACTGGAGGATTGTGGAGGATTGAGGAAGGTTGTCATATTTACAGTATTACACTGGAGGATTGTGGATGATTGAGGAAGGCTGTCATATTTACAGTATTACACTGGAGGATTGTGGAGGATTGAGGAAGATTGTCATATTTACAGTATTACACTGGAGGATTGTGGAGGATTGAGGAAGGTTGTCATATTTACAGTATTACACTGGAGGATTGTGGAGGATTGTGGAGGATTGAGGAAGGTTGTCATATTTACAGTATTACACTGGACTAGACTGGAGGATTGTGTAGGATTGAGGAAGGTTGTCATATTTACAGTATTACACTGGAGGATTGTGGAGGATTGTGGAGGATTGAGGAAGGTTGTCATATTTACAGTATTACACTGGAGGATTGTGGAGGATTGTGGATGATTGAGGAAGATTGTCATATTTACAGTATTACACTGGAGGATTGTGGAGGATTGTGGAGGATTGAGGAAGGTTGTCATATTTACAGTATTACACTGGAGGATTGTGGAGGATTGAGGAAGGTTGTCATATTTACAGTATTACACTGGAGGATTGTGGAGGATTGTGGATGATTGAGGAAGATTGTCATATTTACAGTATTACACTGGAGGATTGTGGAGGATTGTGGATGATTGAGGAAGATTGTCATATTTACAGTATTACACTGGAGGATTGTGGAGGATTGAGGAAGGTTGTCATATTTACAGTATTACACTGGAGGATTGTGGAGGATTGTGGATGATTGAGGAAGGTTGTCATATTTACAGTATTACACTGGAGGATTGTGGATGATTGAGGAAGATTGTCATATTTACAGTATTACACTGGAGGATTGTGGAGGATTGAGGAAGGTTGTCATATTTACAGTATTACACTGGAGGATTGTGGAGGATTGTGGAGGATTGAGGAAGATTGTCATATTTACAGTATTACACTGGAGGATTGTGGATGATTGAGGAAGGTTGTCATATTTACAGTATTACACTGGAGGATTGTGGAGGATTGAGGAAGGTTGTCATATTTACAGTATTACACTGGACTAGACTGGAGGATTGTGGAGGATTGAGGAAGGTTGTCATATTTACAGTATTACACTGGAGGATTGTGGATGATTGAGGAAGGTTGTCATATTTACAGTATTACATTGGAGGATTGTGGAGGATTGTGGATGATTGAGGAAGGTTGTCATATTTACAGTATTACACTGGAGGATTGTGGAGGATTGTGGATGATTGAAGAAGGTTGTCATATTTGCAGTATTACACTAGAGGATTGTGGAGGATTGAGGAAGGTTGTCATATTTACAGTATTACACTGGAGGATTGTGGAGGATTGTGGAGGATTGAGGAAGGTTGTCATATTTACAGTATTACACTGGACTAGACTGGAGGATTGTGGAGGATTGAGGAAGGTTGTCATATTTACATTATTACACTGGAGGATTGTGGAGGATTGAGGAAGGTTGTCAAATTTACAGTATTACACTGGACTAGACTGGAGGATTGTGGAGGATTGAGGAAGGTTGTCATATTTACAGTATTACACTGGAGGATTGTGGAGGATTGAGGAAGGTTGTCATATTTACAGTATTACACTGGAGGATTGTGGAGGATTGTGGATGATTGAGGAAGGTTGTCATATTTATAGTACCGGTATTACACTGGAGGATTGTGGAGGATTGTGGATGATTGAGGAAGGTTGTCATATTTACAGTATTACACTGGAGGATTGTGGAGGATTGAGGAAGGTTGTCATATTTACAGTATTACACTGGAGGATTGTGGAGGATTGTGGATGATTGCGGAAGGTTGTCATATTCACAGTATTACACTGGAGGATTGTGGAGGATTGAGGAAGGTTGTCATATTTACAGTATTACACTGGAGGATTGTGGAGGATTGAGGAAGGTTGTCATATTTACAGTATTACACTGGAGGATTGTGGAGGATTGAGGAAGGTTGTCATATTTACAGTATTACACTGGAGGATTGTGGAGGATTGTGGAGGATTGAGGAAGGTTGTCATATTTACAGTATTACACTGGAGGATTGTGGAGGATTGTGGAGGATTGTGAAGGATTGAGTAAGGTTGGCATATTTACAGTATTACACTGGAGGATTGTGGAGGATTTTGGAGGATTGAGGCAGTGGGTTTCATGCACAAACTCACATTGGAGGATTGTATAGGATTGAGGCCATGGGTTTCATGCACAAACTCACATTGGAGGATTGTGAAGGATTAAGGCAGTGACTCTTCATGTACAAACTCCTACTGGAGGATTGTGAAGGATTGAGGCAGTGGGTTTCATGCACAAACTCACATTGGAGGATTGTGAAGGATTAAGGCAGTGACTTTTCTATACAGACTCCTACTGGAGGATTGTGAAGGATTGAGGGTTCCCAGCAGAAAGCACTAGGGGGTAAGGATGGGCTTACTTGTCTGGAATGAAGATAGCACCTCCCTGAGCACCCCCGGGGGCCGGCCACTTCTTCTGCTTGGAGGGCGGCTCCTTGTCATTGACAGCTTTTAGGACACCGTTGGACAGCACCACGGTCGATTCCCTCTGCAAGCATAAAATGCAAACAGTACCCACAGTCTTTTTCATAGTCTTCACAAAAACAGTGTTCCTGCCTAAGACTCTATCATCCACACTATTAACCCTAACGCTTTGCACCTCCGGCACAGGACACACAACTATATACCGCAATTTACCACAGTGCCCTCAGGGGTGCAGGCTCACATATATACCACATGATACCACAAAAACCACACTGTGGTATGTCGTGGTGTATGGCCCTGCCTGCCACAGGAAAAACCATGTGTGGTTAATTGTGGTTTCAATGCCGGTTAGGGTTAGAAACAACAATGTGCATTACAAGAGAAAATTGTCAATGACAGCTTTTCCAAAACATAAATCCCAAACTATATACATGTACCAGTGGAACAAGTATGAAATTTAGTTTATTATGATTCAAGAAAATCTGAAATATCATAAACCATATCAACAGACCAGCGAATGGGATAACACCGTCATTTCCACAAATCTAAAAACAGACCACATAATTTTCATGTAGTTCGGCGTTGGTAGCTTTCCCGCGTCCTACGGGAAATCCCGTAACTTGGCGGATATGGGTTAGTTAAGGCATTCTAATTCACGCCTTCTTTTGCGTGCTGTTTAGAGATGAATTCCATGATCCTCTTGGTTGTTTGTATCCAACATTATTTGTATATATTTTGAAAAGAATGGCAAAACAATTTTGAACAGGACCGGGACTTGAACCAGAGGTCTCGGGTTCTTCAAGTACCGGTTCAGTCAAAGATTTTCATTTTGGTAATTTTAGTCAGTAAGCAGTTTGTTTTTTTTCAAGCAAAGACTTGTTCTGCAAAGCTTTTGGGGAATTCCATCGATGCCATGTCATTTTTCTTTTTTAAATATATAAAACGCAAATGTGAACAATAGCCCTCTAGAATTTGAGAAACATTTCCCAAAGGCCAGTCAATGGTCCACAGCATTTCACCAGATAACTCATAAAAATCAATAGTGACGGTAAAAAAAGGATACAAATTTTTGGTTTTATTATGTAAAGGAGATATGTATGTACTCAGCCTTTGAAGGCTTCAAGACCAGAGCAGGAGATTGTACCAACGACACGGTCAGGAAGACAATGGCATGGCATCTAATGAAGTACCGGTAGTACTATCCTCAAAGGCCCAATACAACATCGGGAAGGTCAGAAAACATCGATGTCCACAGATTTCCCTTCTTATTTACAGTTTGTAGATGGTCATGATAGAATTCTCATGTTGAAATCTTATGGTCTGGGATGTTGTACTTCTCGAGGAAATCTTCACTCAAACATCAACAAATAGTGAGTTATCAACTATTTCTTACACTACAGTATGGTGTGAAAACCCTGACGGTTTTTGGCCTTTTTTCTATTTTCTCAGATTACCATTTGAGCTAAAACCTTCGCAGGATCTCTATTTTGGAATGCTTAATGGTTTAACCCACAAAATGTGGCGATCTTTTGACTTTTACCGATGTTGCATAAGGCCTTTAAGTTATCCCATTCTAAAAGAAATTTCAGAACTCGGGCCTGAAGTGTACCCCTCTCCTTTCATCATTTTCTAATCAGTGTGAACGGAGGCTACGGAGTTCGTCCTCACCTCTGCGGTCAGGGGAACGGGCAGCGTGATGTTGTACATGTACTGGGTGCCGCTGGGGTTCCAGGACTCGGGCAGGGAGTAGGCCGCCTCCACGGTCAGCGTCAGGAGGTTGCTCTCCTTCAGCTGCTCCTCAGAGAGCAGGGCCTCGGTCACAGACACCACCACGTCTATCTCAGCCTGCGTGAATGGACGGGGGATGGGAAGGGGGTACGTGGATGGGAAGGGGGTACGTGGATGGGAAGGGGGTACGTGGATGGGAAGGGGGTACGTGGATGGGAAGGGGGTACGTGGATGGGAAGGGGGTACGTGGATGGGAAGGGGGTACGTGGATGGGAAGGGGGTACGTGGATGGGAAGGGGGTACGTGGATGGGAAGGGGGTACGTGGATGGGAAGGGGGTACGTGGATGGGAAGGGGGTACGTGGATGGGAAGGGGGTACGTGGATGGGAAGGGGGTACGTGGATGGGAAGGGGGTACGTGGATGGGAAGGGGGTACGTGGATGGGAAGGGGGTACGTGGATGGGAAGGGGGTACGTGGATGGGAAGGGGGTACGTGGATGGGAAGGGGGTACGTGGATGGGAAGGGGGTACGTGGATGGGAAGGGGGTACGTGGATGGGAAGGGGGTACGTGGATGGGAAGGGGGTACGTGGATGGGAAGGGGGTACGTGGATGGGAAGGGGGTACGTGGATGGGAAGGGGGTACGTGGATGGGAAGGGGGTACGTGGGGAGGTTGGGGCAATGGAGAGAGAGATTCAAGGCTAGAGTGTCGCAACTTCTCTCACTATGAACATCTAAACCGTGAAAATGTGGTGAAAATGTCATTTAGCCGTGAAAAGAAAATTCACTATGTTTTTACCCCTATTTCATGGCACACAGTTAGCAAAGTCATTTTCATGGGTGTTTTCACCAGTGGTCTCCTGGTGGTAAATGGCTAGAGACAATTTAGAAGTATCTGGGAGTGACAGTTACAAGGACACTATACAGTACCTCTATAGGGTCTGGTGGCCCCTACTGGTAATTGAATTAGCCATACCTCAAGGCTGGAGCTTGGCACCCTAGATATTCACGTTTTTTCACAGTCTCTTTAGTGACCTGAAGATGTCCTTATCAGGTGATTATTTGCACAGTGAATTCACTGAAAAATGCACCGTGAAATCACAGTGACTTTTTAGTTTCACGACAAAATGACATTTTCACCCCCTTTTCACGGTTTAGTGTTCATAGTGTCTATACTTCAGGATTCTAACAGATTCGGGCCGCTTTGAATTGGGCGGGATTCGAAGTGAATTAGTTAATTAGTTTGTTCATCGTAATTGAATTATTTTTTTAAAGAAATTGAACCTCTTCTGATCAGGTTGATTTTGTTGTTTGGCATCTGTCTGACCTCCTGTACAATCCAAAAATCACGTTCCATCTGTGACAGGGGGGGGGGGAGGGAGGTTCAACTCTATGTGTCCGAGTTATTGGTACCTTGGGGCTGTCTGCCGGGATGCTCTCCAACGGTGAGCCGGGCAGCGGATGTATGATGAGGGTGCTCTTGTACTTGGTCTCTCCACGGACCAGAGGGAGGAGGTCCACGGAGCACTGGCCCAGCAGCAAGGTCTTCTCCTCCTTCTGCTTCTTCTCCTTGGGCAGCACCTCCACAACAGTCACTGGCATGAGGAGGAGGAGGAGGAGGAGGAGGAGGAGGAGGAGGAGGAGGAGAGGAGACGATATTGGCAGCACAACTAACAGGACTCGTTGGCTCAAAATATCCACTAGACCGTGGATCACTAGATTTCAGCATCGGTCTAGTGCCGAGTGCGACTGCACTGGACCGGCTGTCTAGTGGTGTGTTTTTTTTGCACCACAAAGAAAATGGCACTCAAATATAACTTGGACTTTGACCTACATGTATATAATAAAAGTAAACAACATTTTTCACATGGTATTCCTTTCACTACATGTAAAAAAAGTGGTTTTCCTTTTTTTTAGGGCAAGGCAGCCGATTTCAAAAAACTTCAAATGTCGCGTTGAGTAACTTATGCAACATTTTGCTGCAGACCTTTGGTGAGTATTGCTGAAAAGAGTCATGGAGGCGCAAGACTTACGCAATATTTGTATGTTGCGTAACTTGCGCAACTTTTCTTGAAAAACACTAAAGGACAATCTTTGAGGGCTGATAGTCCCTTGGCAAAAGCCACGCAGACTTCCTACTGTGCCACATTTGATTCACTGATACAAATAGTGCACTCTTATTGATCTATTTTGCAGGTTTATTGTTCGCTGATTGTTTAGCGAGCTTTTGAAATGGCACTGTGCCGGTCATTGGCACTAAAATAATCCCGCCGTCAAGGGGTTAATAAGCCTCCCCTCCCTCCAATTAAAAAAAAAAAAATGAGATTTGAAATGAGACTTGAAGGTTTTCATGGTGAGAATAGCAGGGAAAAAAAGAAAGAAGAAGTGAAAATGGAATGCCAGCATTCCTACCTAGGACGGGCTTGAAGGCGATCTCATCCATGACGATGGGGTCGTCAAAGCCGCAGTCAAACTTGGCGTTGAAGTTGTACTCGGCGGCCAGGTCGTTGGTGGAGTCCACCTTGGGCGACTCGCCCAGCGTGTTGCTGCCATACTCCACTTTGACCAGCGAGCTCAGGCCATCTCCTTTGCTTCCTCGCTGCACAGGGCAGAGAGACAAGAGCAGCGAAGTAACAGAATCAAAATTGCACCAGGATTGAACAGCGCAGGGCAGGGGCTGCTAGACAATGCCGGGGAATTCGTGAAATTGACCCTAACCATGGCAGAAACCCCAAATTACCACAAAAACCGTATTCGCATTTTGGTCCATTTCAGTCGGTATTAGCAGTTTGCAACATTTTAGCATTATTTGGCCAAGTAAAACAATTGTAAGTATTAGTTTCTCATCAAATTTTTTTGAATTTGGTTTTTTTGTGAGGTTCAACAACTTGTAACAGCGAAAATCAATCAAAATTTCGTGTTTTTATCGTTTTATAAAAATAACTTTTTTTTATGCTGCGGCAAACAAGGATGTGGACGGGGGATGAGAAATTAATATTAATTTTATTTGGCCTTACATCTTAAGATTGACTAAAAGAAGAGTTCACAAGACTCCTTCCCAATACCGCTCCCACCTTTTTGTGACAATCTAAAATGTAAAGATAATGTTGATGGCGGTGATGAGGATGGTGATGGTGATGAGGATAGGGAGGAGGAAGATGGGGAGGCTGAAGAGGAGGATGGGGATGGGGGAGGAGCTGGAGGAGGATTGTGATGATGATGAGGAGGAGGAAGATGGGGAGGCTGAAGAGGAGGATGGGGATGGGGGAGGAGCTGGAGGAGGATTGTGATGATGATGAGGAGGAGGAAGATGGGGAGGCTGAAGAGGAGGATGGGGGAGGAGGAGCTGGAGGAGGAGGATGGTGATGAGGATAGGGAGGAGGAAGATGGGGAGGCTGAAGAGGAGGATGGGGATGGGGGAGGAGCTGGAGGAGGATTGTGATGATGATGAGGAGGAAGATGGGGAGGCTGAAGAGGAGGATGGGGGAGGAGGAGCTGGAGGAGGAGCTGGAGGAGGAGCTGGAGGAGGATTGTGATGATGAGGATGAAGAGGAGGAAGATGGGGAGGCTGAAGAGGAGGATGGGGATGGGGGAGGAGGAGCTGGAGGAGGATGGTGGTGATGAGGATGAGGAGGAAGATGGGGAGGCTGAAGACGAGAATGGGGATGGGGAAGAGGAGGAGCTGGAGGAGAAGGATGGTGGTGATAAGGAGGAGGAGGAAGATGGGGAGGCTGAAGACGAGGATGGGGAGGAGGAGGAGCTGGAGGAGGATTGTGATGATGATGAGGAGGAGGGGGAAGATGGGGAGGCTGAAGAGGAGGATGGGGGATGGGGAGGAGGAGCTGGAGGAGAATGGTGGTGATGAGGATGAGGAGGAAGATGGGGAGGCTGAAGACGAGGATGGGGATGGGGAAGAGGAGGAGCTGGAGGAGAAGGATGGTGGTGATAAGGAGGAGGAGGAAGATGGGGAGGCTGAAGACGAGGATGGGGGATGGGGAGGATGTGAGGAATGACTGAGATGCTATGATAGTGTACATGTCAGTGACAATGATAGCTCATCTGTGGTGGATTTCTTCCGATGCCTCACAACTCAACTCACGATGGATAACCCATAGTGAGTTGTGATACGTGTCTGTGCATCGCTCGTCGCGTTGCGATTGATCGCAAGTTCACGACGAGTCGGGTGACAATCGACTGCTGAGCAAATCCCACAACATGAGGTACATGTAATGATAGCTGCAGCCCTCGCTCAGTGTCTACTCACCAGGTGTCTTGCTCGTAGCA
The DNA here is from genome assembly GCA_949987565.1 of Luidia sarsii. Classification (NCBI taxonomy): domain Eukaryota; kingdom Metazoa; phylum Echinodermata; class Asteroidea; order Paxillosida; family Luidiidae; genus Luidia; species Luidia sarsii. The sequence goes on from OX465101.1 coordinate 35,755,395, forward strand.
CAGTGATGTTAACAGGCTCAGGAGCTCTGTATTTCTGCAGCTCCTCGTCTGCCATGCTGAGTCTGAATTAACAGTCTGGAGGAGTGAAAAGAAGAAGAAGTATCTATTGTCTCAGTTTTGGTGTCGTGTCTATCGAGTCCTAGTTTCCTTTGCACTTGGAAATTTAATGATAAAAAAAGGAACAATGATTCTTCTATTGACAGGTCAGAGTCCCCCAGTCACACATATGTAAGGGAGAGTTTTTGTGTCAACTGTCCAAATGCATCGATACCCACTGCAATCATTAAGTTTACTTAATTACTTAGGGAAAAAAAATAGTTCTGCTACCGATTACATGGAATTTCAAAATAGGGTAGGTAGGTAGGGATTCTTTGTTTTGCCAATTTTTGTGTGTGTACAAACTACAATCATATGGAGGCATCTGCCTTAAGGGTAATAATAAAACGATCAAATTACATTGAATTCAAATTGTTATCATCATTGTTTCCCGATAACAATTTTAGGGTCGCAGGCTAGAAATAGGATCAGCCGGGTAACCGGAAGCAGAATTTTTTTTTTTTTTTTTGGGGGGGGGCCTTAAGTTTACATCTAGATCCTTAGCCTTGGGCCAGGTTGGGGCCCTGTGTGGTACAGTGCCAAAAACCCCAAAGGAATTGTTGGCATTTAAAATAATTTACCTTCACCAAGAAATACATGTATGTCAAACAAATTCATACAACAGTCACACAGATAAAATGCTATTTGAAGGGCCTAAAGTAAGTCCTATTCATGGTTCGTGTTAAAGAGAAGAGGCGCTCTGCCAAACAAAATTAACGCAATGTCAGTCCAAACCAGCAAACGTAAATGAAATGGAAGATGGATATTTCTAAAAAGTAGAAGCCTTACGGTCCATCGTAACTCAACTCAGGGTAAGTAATCATTCGTAATTGCGAAGGATCGTATGGTTTCAGACATCAGTGCATCAATGCTCGTCGATTACAATATGTCATGTTTATCGTGATCGTGAGTAGTTTATGAACTTTATCAGTTTGACTTTAAATGGTGTGTAGGAGGACTAAGCGAGCCATGGATATACTTCTTCTGCTTGTTAGGAAAACAGGCTTTCACTTTCAGGTTGAGCACAAATGTATTTTCCGTTGTGGATTTCAATTACGTGTTGAAAACAAAATAACACTAAACGGTGAATTGATTTTGAAGTAACACTGACACATAACAGTAACAACAGTTGAACAGTGACACTGACAAGTCAGTGTGGGACACTGACTTGTCAGTGTGTGACAAGTGACAGTGTTCACTGACAAGTCAGTGTGGGACACTGACTTGTCAGTGTGTGACAAGTGACAGTGTTCACTGACAAGTGACTGACAGTGTTCACTTACTGAAGTTGAATAACTGATCGGTATACCCCCAAAAAGAATCCAAACAAATGAAGTTTATATAAGATCAAAATCAACGGAGACTACCGCTCATATTCACAATTGAACTTACAGGAAACAACCAGTTGAAATGATTCTGATCGTCAAATCTAGGCAATCAGCGAAAGTAAAGTCTCAACGGCTTCAAGTTGAATCAATTACGACCGTCCCACACGGCGACGAAGCTTCGGAGTTTCCATAGAAATGATCACACTGACCTATTTCGGCCGATTGGTGGCGCCCTTTCACGTCATGCTAAACAAAATAATCCAGAAATTGACATGTGCTCTGCAGATGTTGCATCAATGAAATTCTAGAAAATCATTTTCCTCACGAATTTAGCATATATTATTTAGTGGAAAGTTGCAGGAATATTATACAGACAATGAGGGCAATCGTTCAGAGAGTGACTAAAGCAAGTGTGACCGGTAAGTACCCAAGTGATTCAAGGAGAAATAGAAAGTGATTGTTGTTTACAATTTCGACGAACCGGCCCAACCCCTTTTTAAAAATACAATTTTAGTTTTGATTTTCAACAGTGTTTTATCATAGTACTCTAGTACTACTACTAGTACTACTACTAGTACTACTACTAGTAATACTATTACTACTACTACTTGTAGTAGACAAGTTATACTTAGTAATACGTTTATACTTATACGGTTATACATCTCGGTAAGCTAAAGTCTGACCAGAATAAAAGCCCTTTTTTCCTAGTAACAGTAAAAACTAACACCTCTCATTTAATCCAAACCATGACCTATTGTTGTTGCAGGAACAATGCAAGGAATTATTGATATTAGTTGGGAATATTCTGATAATTAATAATGATAATGCACTCTCGAATAACGATTTTGTTTTATTCCTTTCTTTAAAAAAAATCTGAAACAATTATTGGGCATGTTATATTCACCCGGTAAAGATAGTCCGAGTAACTTGGACCCGACAAGTCACCCTTTTTTTTATCGAATTTTGAAATTTTGAGATTCGGGTGACTGTAGGGTCCAAGGATCATGGCTATGCTGCATCGTGGTAATGTCATCATTGAAAAATACCCCCGACCGAAATCCCCAGCTTTACCCCCAAAACACCTGTGAAACCGTCCCATGCGCCCATTGAGGATTCAGTGAGAATTACAGATTCCAATACTGGTCATTTTGTTTTACTCATGTTTGGGAAAAGGGAGAAATTTCCCCTCAGTTGACCGAGAATGGGTCGACGAGCCGAGTTGGGGTGGCCATCTTGGATTTGAAAACTGGATTACGTCACCAGGTCCGGGTGCGGAGTGGTCTGCGGAAGTGTGCGCGTGCGCTTGCACGCGTTGAGCCCTACGACTGTTTCCTGAACAGCAGTGCAAAGCAACGTCCGGGACATTGCACCGTTTATTGTTTATGTATGGGTCTAGTGCTTTTAACCCATAATTATCTGCCTGACTGGTCACAGCACAAAAACAGCGTTCCAAAAAATAAAACCCAAACAAACTACATGTATATAATACCAGTGGAAAGACTATGAAATTTACTTTATTATGATACAAGAAATTCTAAAATTTCATAAGCCATATCAAGAGACTAGTGAATGGGATAACACCATCATTTTCACAAACCTAAAAATAGACCACGGAATTTCAAGAGTAGTTCTTCACATACATGTACATGTAGTTTGTAACTTTTCTGCATCTACGGAAAATCCCGTAACTCAGCTTAGCTCGGCTTTGACGAACTTGGCTCCAGGTCTTTCCTCTTGGAATAATTGTTGTGTGGGTGTGTTTTTTTGTACTGAAACATCAGATTTTTGTTTGATTTTCAGTTGGTGATGAGCTGATAAGCTCTATTGGGAAAGGCCTCTGTGTCCTGGTGGGTATATCAAGGGACGACACGCCCAAAGACAGGGAATACATGTAAGTGTCCGCTGTTTCATCCTAGGATGTCAAACCCTATGTTAAGTGTCGGTACTAACTAGTGTCTGCAACTGATCTGGAATTGGTATTTGGAATCTTTTGCACATGATACAATTAGATCAATGCATTTCGTGTGGGTAGCAACAGTCACAGTAGCCCTTGTTCTCATTTCTTAATATTTTTGATTTCTGATCGTCATACACCTGCACGTATGTCAATTTAGTTGGAGCCCTTGTAAATCAAAATGTCAAAACTATTAAAGAAGGAGTACAACCTTGGGCTACAGTTACTAGCTGATGTTTGGGGTAAGAGTGCAGGAATTTTTCACCAAACTTTAACTTTGTTAGAGTTTCTTTCCTCATTCCAGAGCCTCTTGACAATAGATCGTTTGCACCGGCGGCCATCTTTGGGGCCTAGTCTTTGTTCCTCTTGGATAGGCAAGAGTGCACTCTTTGTACCTGCATTGTCACTGAATTTTGATAACACTAGAAGGCCCCAAAGATGGCTGCCGGTGCAAACGATCTATTCTCCCCTCCTCCGAGTGAAAAGCAATTCTTGCATTAAGAAGCAGTTGTACTGTCCTGGTAAATTTTGTTTCCACAAAACATCTCGGGGAAGGTTTGACTTACTGCCCTTTTGTCGCCCTCTAGTGCCAGGAAGCTGCTGAGCCTGCGCGTGTTTGAGGACGACAAGGAGAAGAAATGGGACAAGAGTGTGAAAGACAAGCAGTTGGAGTTGCTATGTGTCAGCCAAGTGAGTGGTGCCGTGCATCCATGCACTTCCCGTGAAACTCCTGAGAAGATCCTCTCAGGCATTTTCACCCTGCCTCTTCAATCCCTCAGAAACTTTAAAAACCAAAAAATAATATGGTTGCAAACTGCTTATGGAATTTCATACAGAGCTATATGATTATTTTAGTGGACCTGTTGTTTTGATCCTAATAGGAGCTTTCTCAAATGTCAGTATGAAAATGTCAGGCACTTTCTCAGTTCCTCGGAATCCCCGCATCAGGTTGAGACTGAGGCTGAGGCTGAGGCTGAGGCTCTGGCTCTGGCTCTGGCTCTGGCTCTGGCTCTGGCTCTGGTTCTGGTTCTGGCTCTGGCTCTGGCTCTGGCTCTGGCCCTGGCCCTGGCCCTGGCCCTGGCCCTGGCCCTGGCCCTGGCCCTGGCCCTGGCTCAGGCTCTGGCTCTGGCTCTGGCCCTGGTCCTGGCTCAGGCTCTGGCTCTGGCTCTGGCTCTGGCCCTGGCCCTGGCCCTGGCCCTGGCCCTGGCTCTGGCTCAGGCTCAGGCTCAGGCTCTGGCTCTGGCTCTGGCTCTGGCTCTGGCTCAGGCTCAGAATCAGCCTCGAACTTTGGCCCCCATCAAATCAAACCAGGCTGTGGTCTGTCAGAGAAGTTGAAGCTTTGTTGTCCACTTCAGAACAGAACTGTATTTACACAGACACTGTGGTCAAAACTTTGCATCCAATTGTGATGTTATAGTGGGTTTGGGAAAAGAAAGTGGATTCATCAGGAACCGAGGCTTAACCTTAATTTTGTAATGGGCCATTGTGACATAGCTAATGAAATCTAACAGTCGCGTTGGTCTTTTCTTCACTGGTTCGCAGTTCACACTCTACACGATTCTCAAGGGCAACAAGCCTGACTTCCACTCGGCCATGGCGGGGGACCAGTCGCAGCAGTTCTACGAAGAGTTCCTGGACTTGCTCCGCCAAGACCACCAGCCAGAACTCGTCAAAGGTCTGGTCTCCCGGCTCCTGTGCCACAGTTTAAAACTCACATTCTGCACAAGCAGTGGACTCCACACAAGCGCCACGTTAGCACTGCCAGTTAATAGCCACACTGTGTTGAACAAGGAGATTGGCAGAGCCTGTGAAGAAGGCTTATAAGCCTACAGTAGGGCCGTTCCCACTACGAAAATAATCGCGATTTAAATCGTGATTCAAAAACTTTTTATTTTTTTTCAGTCGTGTACTCACAGGCCAAATAATCGCGTCGCAAAAAAACCCGAGCCGATTGCGGGTAGCATGTGGTCGCACGGTGCGCATGCGGCATTCAGGAAAGATTGACCCTGGGTTGACCTGACTCTCCCGTGCGCGCGCTGTTCGATCCACGCTTTGCTGACAGTACACCTCAATAGAGACGCCATTGACTTGCACTGAGTAAGATTTAACTGAGATTCGTAAGAGCCCCAAACGATGGCAAGATCAACTCTTTATGTCAAGATTTATCGCCATATTCAGCGCAGGCTTCGTCGACAAGAGAGAGAACGTAGGCAACGTTTTTAGCACTTTTGACGAAGCCAGAATGAAACTATCGTCATGATGGCTCTTATTCTGTCTCTCTACAATGCACGATCCGAAGTTCCACGCTCCGCTGACGAACGTAAACAACCCCTGTGGTGCACTTCCTGGCAATTAGCCGCTGGCAGGAAATGCCAGTGCAATTTGAGCGGAGCGTTCCCACACACATCGTGTCGCAAATAAACGTGATTATTTGAAAAAGTCTCACTCTTAGTGGAGTCTGAATCGCGATTCAAATCCCACAGATAATCGCGTTTATTGTGTCCCCACACGCAAAAAGAGTGGAGTCCGGATCGCGATTCAAATCGCGATCCGAATAATCGCGTTTATTTGGTGTAGTGGGAACGGCCCTAGTCAGTTCACTCTGAGTTGGGCTCGTCCCCCCAGGCCACATTTGATGTCATGACATACCCCCTCCTCCAGTCGTTATCCCTGTCAGTCAAGAGTGGCGCCAAATTCCATGTGGCCACATGGACGACAGTACACAGGACAGACTGGTGTTATGAATATGCTAGAGCTGTTCTTACAGTGAATGGACCTCATTGTATTATGAGTTCTAGAATGTAGATATGGTAGAGCGGCTTCAATTCCAATAGGTTTTGCGTTTACCTACACGGCGGTGTTTTCGATCGAGAGATCAGTGGTTAGAATGCCACAGAAGTGTCATCTCCTGTGCAAACCACAATGCTACCTTCAAAACTAGTAAGGTAGTTCACCAGTTGAGGGAATATCAAGTTCAGTGAGTGAACAGAGAGGATCTGTTACATTACAGACACTGCTGACATGACCACGAGTCTGGATTTCACTACCTGGAGAGAGTTCATATAAGTGCCGTTTCCACTACACCAAATAAGCGCAGTTATTTGCATTGCAATTTGAATCGCGATTCAAACTTCACTTTTTTGGCGTGCGTGGACACAATAAACACGATAATTAGTGGGATTTGAATCGCGATTTTTTTCTTCAAATATCGCATTTATTTGCGATGCGGTGTGTGTGGAAACGGTCCACTGAATTGCACCAGGTTTTTTAATCCCACAATGCACCGCTCACGCTCTGATTGGCAGGAAGTGCCGTGCTTGTTTATATGTCTCCCTGCATGGGCCACCCTCAGGGACACGCCCACCATTTGACCACAACTGCTAACTGCAATGGGCTCACGATTTTTGGCGACACGTTTTTTGGGGCCTGTGTGGAATCGCCATTCAAATCGCGACTATTTTTGTAGTGGGAACTGCCCTAGTCTTTGATAGTCTCCACTCTTTCATACTTGCTTCCCTAACACCAGCAGCAGATGATAACCTTATATTCAGCCGTTTCAAGGGGCTTTCTGGGGGAAGGTTGCAGCCGGGGAGATGGGTGTAGCTGGGTTGGACTTCAAGGTACGGTCTACACTTCTCAGGTACAGCAAGGGTCCTCAAGGTCTCCAGAAGTGTAGCGGACTCTTATTTATTGATTTTTTTTTTCACTTCTTTGTGGTCTGCAGACGGCAAGTTTGGCGCCTACATGCAAGTGCACATACAGAACGATGGGCCGGTCACAATCATGCTGGAGTCGCCGTGTGAATCCAGCAAGCCCGGCCTGAAGCAGCCCCTAACCCCAATCCCGCGCACAGCAAGGAAGGTAAACCACCAAAGCCCGTCTGTGCCGGAGTGTGGCCAAGCCACCATGCAGTGCCTGAAATCCCGATCCAATTATCCAACCTATCCGCATGAGTACTGCTGCCCTTGATGCTGTCTCTGGTTGTTAGATAAGATTTGAAGGTTTGCATGGTGGCAGCACAGAGTGGAAGGTTTGTGGAGACACCATGTGCTTGTGAGATGGAGTGTGGCCCTGAAAAGAACCAGTAACTAAACGTTTCAGCTTAAAGACCAAAATTTGCTGAAGCGAAAAATGTCACAGGATCACTTTGCCAACACAAAATTCAACAAAACAGTGGACATCACATCATAATGTGCTTTGTAATCCTGGGGCCAATTTCATAGAGCCGCTTAAGCACCAACATTTTCTTAAGCAGGAAAAATCTTCCTCAAAAGAATCAGGTTGCCAGCCAAAGTTCAACTTGTATTTCACATGAAGCAACCAATAGTAGAATATGAGTCAAGTACAACAAGCATCAAGTGAAATATGGTTGGCAATCTCGTTTTAACTAGGGGAGTAATATCTTGCTTAGCAGATTTTCACGCTTAAGCAGCTCTATGAAATTGGGGCCTGTTTACATGGGTAGGACTTTTCACGCTTAGCTGATTTTCATGCTTATAGGCCAATGCAACATTGGGAAGAAAACATTGAAGTCCACAGATTTCCTCCTAATTTACACAGTTTGTAGATGGTCATGATAGAATCATCATGTTGAAATCTTACGGACTGGGATGCTGCACTTCCCTAGAAATCTTCACTCAAACATTGACAAATAGTTTATTACTCGCGAGTAATAAACTACAGAACGGTGCGAAAACTGTGACTTTTTTTGCCTGTTTCTACTTTCTCAGATTACCATTTGAGCTAAAACCTTTGCAGGATTTCTTTTTTGGAATGTTTATTGGTTGAACACACAAAAGCCCTTTTCGCACTACAGGGCGAATCCCTGGGGAATTCCCGGGGATTGTTTACACCACCAACCATTCACACTGGACCCATTTGGAAACTCCCGGGACCCTATTTCCCCGTAGAAATTAATTGTAAAACCCCTGGGTTTTCTCCTTCTACCCTACCCCCAAGCAGGGGTAAAAAAAATCCCCGGGGAAAACCTTATCCCCGGGGATTTCTTCCGCAGTGCGAATAGCCCGACCAAAATCCCCTAAACTTTGGCAATCTTTTAAACGTTACCAGTGTTGTATAGGGCCTTTAAGCGACTCTATGAAATTGGGTCCAGGTGACAGACAACTACCATGGCAGTGGCAGCAGTCTCGTACGAGCGAGACGGAGAATCTGCACCTCTCATTTTGGTTTTCTGTCGTCCTCGTTCAGTCGGGAAATGGCACTCCAATTGCCGTGGTGAAGGGGCAGCCCCAGGACAAGGTGAAGGAGAAAGCCTGCCGCTATGTCAACGGAGTCACCAAGCAGTTTGAGGGTCGGAACGACGTCCGGCAGGACTTCAAGGAGACCCTGGCCAAGTACAGAGACAACCAGTGAGTGTGAGGGGAGGAGGGGATGTGGGGTGGGGTGGGGGGGGGGGCAGAACTGTCCTCCAGACCAGGGCCTAGTTCAGGCATATCAGGGATGTAAGACTTCCGGGAAATTTCCGGATTTCCGGAAATGGCGTGATTATTATTATTATTTTATTTCTTATTTATTAGTTATTATTATTATATTTTTTAATAAGTATCTTAAACTGCTCATTTTTATCGTTTAAAACCCTAAAAACTGAAGAGTGCCTAGCTTGCACCCCTGCCGTGAATCTCTCGGTCGCGTAAGCGCTCACTCGCAGTCGCACAATTGATTCAGGAAATGACTTTGTCGGTCGCTTACATCCCTGCTAGTTCCCATATTGCTTGCCCATCCCTTGGCCTACCCATGCCCTGAGCCCAATTTCTTACCAGCTGCTTAAAAAAAAAAGCACCAAATCTTCTTGAAGCTAAAAAAAAAAAAACCTTGCCTTGACAAAGGAGGTTGCCAGCCGAGGGACCACTTTCATATACTGCTTCAAGCACTTCACGCCGGGACCTCCGCTGGTGTTACTATGCGACAGGCCCTCTGTCTGGCAATCTGTGTGCTCGGTTGGGGACAACCAACTTGAAGATTTGACTGTCTTGAGCGGAGGCTAGTCTGCGTTCAGGGACTATCAGTATCCGTACACGCACACACAAACACACACACAAGTCACGCTATGCTCCTTTCGGCCCTTTTTTCAACGGATAATCTCTTGACACAAGCCACACCAATGTCAGAATTGTACCAGGTTTTACTCACTTGTACACATAGTATACCCCGATTGATTGATTTCTGAGAAATATATTGTTCCCGATTGTTTTAGCAAATTCACAAATTCCTGAGTTGGGCTCTGGCTTTAGGCCTCATCCCCTTCATACAAACCCTACAAAATACCGATTGGGATGTTCAGCTGAATGCTTAGGTTTGTCATCCTGTGCAGAGCCTTAACCAAGAAACTGTGGTGGAAAGCTTGTCCTTTAACCCCTAACCCTGGCTGGATCTTCAAAACTTGCTTTGTGCTACATTTATAACCATACTTGTTTTCTGAATTTGTAGGACTGTTAGTACCCGTGTCATTTTAAATGGGGAGTCAGCGTTAAAAATGAAATACTGTGCTTATGAAGGCTTGTGAGCTAGTCAAACGTCAAGGGTTCACGGGTCTACACGGGAAAACCCTGTGCCTCCATAAACAGAAAAAGGGGATCACAGGAACATAGGATGTTGAAGAATAGAATTTTTCTCACAAGTCTGGAAAATGGTTTGAATGCACCATCTTTCTATTTCAACCAACTACCGAGGGCGCAATAGACATGTCTTGAACTCCCAGAACATAACAAGCCAATGATGGACCAAGCGCCCTCTGTAGGCCAAATTTGTACAGTATCCAAAGAAATATTTGGCTTTAAATTAATTCAAATAAATTTTTAGAAACGAAAACGAAAATAATACACCTGAACAGTGCCTGAGTTTAACCCTTTAATCCATTGAGGGTCTTAGATATATAGATATTGTCAAATTTTTGACACCAACTTTTTTCATCTAGGCTCGGAACAGTGGAGATGATGCACAAGGTTGGTACCCTGTTCACTGGTCACACGCAGCTGATATGCAGTTTCACCTCGCTGCTGCCTGTCGGCCACAGCCTGTCCATCGCCAACAACGACCCCTTGCAGGTCAGAGTTCACATCCCGGGTCAGAGGGGGATGTCGTTGGATGAGACAGGGCGACACCTGGAGCAGAGCCAGGTGAGTTGGTGAGGAGAGAGTGGAAGCGTCGGAGAGTGAGCGTGAGACAGAGACATGGGAGAGATAGAGACTGAGAGAAAGAGAGTGATAGTGACAGCGAAACAGAGACAGAGAGATAGTAGTGGACAGAGACATACTCAGAGGGATAGAGATACTGACAGACACGGACATAGAGAGAAACAGAGAGGGACAGAGGGGGACAGAGAGAGAGCCAGAGAGAAATAGAGAGAGAGACACAGACAGAGGGAGACTGGAGTCTGGAGCATTGGCCATGCCTCAGAGAAATTTGCCCACGGTCTTTGGAAATAGCGCCCTCTTGTGGAATAGCCGTATATCAGAGGCAAAGGGAGGCCTTGCTCATGGATTTGCACTCGCCCAGCGGTAGATTAGCCCAAGCTTGGAGGGAATCACCTTATTGACCCCAAAAAAGAATATCAAAAGCCTCCATCAATGTGAATATTTAATTTGTAAATCTCCCAAGCAATGTGTTGCTGAGGAATCTCATATTTTGTTTTTTGATTATGCGACTACATAAGTGCCGGGTATTTGAAAGATACCAGTAGTTGAAATGAAAATACGTAATGATAACCTGCAGGTAATGCTACTGTAAGTTGCACTCTGGTTAGCTTTCTCTCTTGCATTCCTTTGCAGTTGTACATGTACATAGGCACTTTTCTGAAGTCATTGGCTATGGCTAACGATTACATGCAAGTCCATGGGGCACTGCCAGCTGGCTGCTGCAGCCAATTGCCACAGACTTGTGTGTTATGTGCAGCTGTAGCCACTGTGTTCAGCTAGTGGCTTGGTGACAACAGAGTCAAATCTGAGGCAGTGAGATGCAAGGACAGTAGCAGTATAGTGGCATGTGGTGTTTTGTATGGCTGGTGTACATGTAGATCAATAATGCTCTCTCTTGAGACTGGATAACAAGTCTAGGAATCAATGGACGCCCAAATCTATAGTTTTAATGTTACAATAGACTGAGACTCATTCATGGGAATGATGTGTTGGTGGAATAATAAACCCACCACCACCATTGTTCCATGCACTTGCAGGGTGCACATAGATTGGCAGGTCTGTTTCTGCGACATCCCATGGCGTTACTGTAGTGCCCTTCGTAAAACAAAATGTGACAGAACCTTAGTTTCATGAGAAGTTGAATGTGAGAAGTCTACCGCAAATGTCACCGTGCCCTTTAATTTAACAAATGGACGAGGGGCAGCCTACTTGGCCCTGGCTGCGAGGCTGTGCTATGTCTGATTGAATCTGGCTCCTGCTCATAAATGTGAAGTGGCACAACTGCGGATTCCTGTCCCAGTTGGGTCGGGAGCCGGCGAACCCCGTGTTTACATTAATCAATGCCGCACGTACTGTCTACTGGCCGGGCCTTGGACCCCCCATGCATGTCCGTCTGCCACTCGCATGTCTGTGGTGGCATCGCCGTCGCGACACCTCCTCCTCCACTTTCCGCTGGGGTTCGGGGAGCAGGGTTAGGTGGGCCTCAACCTTGGCTGGTGTCGGATTGACGGTCTACAGAGACTGTGGTGAGTTGATGCAATGGCCTCCGTGCCTATAACACCTGAAGCAGGCCACCTCATGTTGGTGGGACCCACTTTTTTTTTTTTTACTGGCACACATTCCCAGTATGTCTGTGATTGATCGCGGCACCCCAGTTGCTATGTGAATTTGAATCAGCCACATGCCCTCAACCAGCTCGGTGGGTTGGACGTCTGCGCTAGAGAGTCGGGTTCGAATCCTTGTCACCGTGTTCCAATGACATCATGAATCTAAACCATAATAATGTTCAATGACTGTTTATCATTCCTGATGGTGTGTATTAAGCATTGTACGCTCACTGCTTTGCTCGATCGGGCAAAACACTGAGCAATGGATACATGTGACCCGGCACAGCATAATGAAGAATAACCCCCACTTTTGAGATTTTGAGATTTTCTAATGATGTGAAAGAGTATACCATTAGCTTTCAAATGATATCAAAATTATTTCCGTGTGAACTTTGTTGTAAATAGTACAAGGGGACTTCGCTCATTCATTTGGTACCAGACACAATATAGCAGCACCAGTGTAACTCCTCGAAAGCGGCCATTCAATAAGGAAGGAACTTTACATTTTCATGAAAACAGTACACAAACACTCCCCCGAAATCCTCGGTTTTTTTTCAACATTTAGAGACGGATTTCGGAAAAATCCTTTGGACATAATATCCTCCAATACATTAACTTTCTGAGAATACAAAAAAACAAAAATTGAATTTTTTTTTACCGAATTGAGAAGATGTTTTGACTTTGGCGTTGTTTACTCGAAAAGTGTTTTGGTGGGATATTCCTTATGTTGCTGTGCCAGGTCACATATAGGGCAAACACTCACTTGAATTTCGTTCTCATTGACGAAAAAAAATCATTATCTGGGATTGTTGAGGTATTTGGATGTGGGGGAATCTCTCACATGTAGACATATGACGCAGTGTCATACCTTCGGCTTGGCGGGATGTGTGACTGGCTTGTGCAGGGAGATACTGTATGACTTGTAGCTGTCTGGGGAAAATCCATTCTCAGTCATGTCACATCATAAATGATTAATATCTGCAGAAGTCAGTCTCCATGCTTAGCCCTATACACTACCTGGGATCACGAGTCTCAGGTATAGCAAATACATTGATTCCAACTGTTCTGGGGTTTTGAGTCCACTGGTTTAATTTACCTGACAAAATTAATTTAATTTACCAAAAAAATATTAAATTATAAATTTTTAAACACTTTGATTTTCCTTGTGAAAATGTCAACGTTACAAAATTCATACTGATCAAAGTGTTTAATATTCAACTTGAGTACCTGCTTCTAACTTTCTACTCTACTTCTACTATAAAGCAGTTTGTTGGGCGAAGCAGTTCCATCTGAATAGGCCTATTGCCCTTGTTATTGTTCTATCATTTCAGAAATTCCAGCTCAACCCTAACAAATTGTCCTCTGTAAATCGCATCTGATGAAGAGGTTGTTGCTATGAAAGCTTATGCACTCGTCCCGAAGTGCTATCCATAAGCTGACACAACCTCAACAGTTCTATTACCTAGGGACGGAGCGTAAGCCTAAGATACAGGGCTCTGGCATTACTGGTTGTACAGCTTAGGTCAGGCAGCGAATTCCATGCTTTCATTCCATTCCAAGACTGCTACCAGTCTATTTTGTTGAAGGAAAAGCACTTTTCATTGAGTGGTTTTGTTTCAAGCAATGTTGGGACCTATCATTTTGGCAGGTCATGTGCACGTGTATAGAGCATGTGAATACCGGAACATCTAAATCCACGTACATGTATTATCTGCTAAGGCCTATAGCAGAAAAAAAAAAAATCACCAAGCAGGTTCAACGCCTGACTGAACAAGGCCAATGGCGTCATGCCTATATGCATTAACAGCTTTGCGAGCTTAGCAGGCCCGTCAGCCCCAGACCTAAGGAGAGGGGTTGGGGGTCTTAGTCTCCTCCTGGCCTCTCTTCTGCAGCAGTTCCCTCGGACTTAGCCGGGTCACCCGTAACATCCTTGGGCAAATCAGATCAATTCTGCCAATGTGATTCAGCGACGGCCAAGCCCCAGACTGCCAGTTGCGGCTGGGCTGTGATTTCCGAGGGGATTTTTTGTTTGTTTTCGGGGTGGGGGGGGGGGGGGCTTGCACCCTCGATCGAGGGCGTCCGTATCTGTCCTCCCTCAATCAGTGTGCGCGGGGGACGGCTCGATAATTAGAAATCCAATATCTTTTCGGATTGCTTTTAGTGCTCACGAGGGAGCTGTGCGCTGCCCGGGAGATTCACATTCTAGCGTGGCTCACGTTGAGAGCCCCCCCCCTCTCACGTCAGTGGGTTGATTAGTTGGTAATGTGCAGCCATTACTGTAGGCTGGTTGCACGTTAAACTCATATTTCTGGGTTAAGGCAGCAAAGCTGGACAGAGCCCGTAACAAGAAGAGGAGAACCCATTTTGCTGATTGATTTCACCCCCCCCAAAAAAAAAAACCCAAAACAACAACAAAAAACAAATAACAACAACAAGCAAAAAACAAAATCAACCAAATGTTCCGGGATCAGAAAGGCTTTACTCTTCAGACTTTCACACTTTTCACATTGGACTAAGTTCACTCTCATGTAGTGGCAACGATATACAACATTCTTTTATTAGATTTAACGCAGCATCTAGCAATTGTACTCTAACTCTCTCTTCTACTCCTGTCTTAGCAAGAGTGGTGCTCACATTTATATAACTAGTCTAAGGAGTTGGGGGTGTGGTCTAAAAGAAGTAGATGACCTATAATTATAATACAATACTTAAATGATGGAGGATAGAGGGCTTGGTCAACAGGTTTCAATGCAGGAGGTCTGGTCAGAAGGTTTCTAGGCAAGGGGGGTCAAGGTAGATAGGTAAGACTAATACACAACACAAACAACATCCAAAAACAAATCACCTTGCAAAGTCACCTCAAAAATGTACCAGTAATTGTATTTTTCCGAGAAAAATTGCGCCGCTAATTCGTCCTTCAGGAGCGGGCGACCAATCTATTGGCCACACGCTGGTCATATATCACAGCACTTGCCCACAGATGTTTATACACTGCCTGTCCAGAATTCAAACGCTATGCAAAGCTCTGGCTTCCCATGTGCTTCTTCCTTTCCCCCCCCCCCTTTTCTTTGAGCGATCTGAATTTTTGTGTGGGCCTTACCCAGTTCCTGGGGGGCTGGATGAGGGGAGGGAGAGGGTTGAGGAGGGGGGGGAGGTTGACGGGAGGAGGCAGCTATTTTCTATTTTCCTCCGCTTGATTTTTTTTTGGATGCAGCCCTGCACATGCTGTAACATGTGCTAACCCTCCCCCAGGGCTGCTGGAGTTATTGACTGAAGCGCAACTCCCCTGGCAGTGTCTGTAAAGACTTTTGGACTCCATCAAAAAGGAAACTGAATGAGGAAAAAAAAGAAGAGAAGAAGATGACTTGTGGCCCGACTTGAGTTGACATGACACGTGTACGGGATTGCTGGGGGGGGGGGGGGTTATGGCATTGGGCTGTACTACGACCCAACCTCATTAAAGCCGAATGTAATGCAGATGTGGTGCAAACTGCTCTCTGACTTTTAAACGGTCCCAAAGCAGATTCTCAAATGAGTTAGAGGGCCCATCCTCTGAAATTCATTCCTCCTGCAAGGATTGAAATGCCAGGCCCTCTTGATAATTATTCGCTGGCCGGACTTTTCAAGAGAAGGATCGGCAATCATCACGGCCTGTGAATTGTTGTGGAGATTTGCTTTTTGGTCCCTGGAGTCCGTTTGCAGTTGGCAACATTTTGGCATTGTAGACGCAGTCCCGATTACAATGCGGCCCCTCTTTTAAGAGCGAGTGTAATGTTCCTGTGAGTGTGAACACGGATGCTTTCTTTAAGATGGCAATGATTCCCCTTGGAGCTAAATTTCCTCCCGCGGTAATTTCACAGTGACTGCACGCTGTAATTGGTGGCCACACTCGCACACGGCACAAGAGGGTGGGGTTGTGGTGGTGGTGGTTCACACGGCCACAGCTGTACAGGCTTGCACACTTCTTCTTCAGGTCCAGAGCCCCAGACAGACATTTGGGAGTGGAGTCAGTGGACTTGTACTTTCTGGATTCAGTTGTCTCCGTTTTTTCTGGGCGGCCCCAGAAGTTTCATTTTTTGCGTTCAACACAAAGCAATGGTGCCCAAGTGACCACCTAAGACTTGTCTGCTGCCCTCTGTTGTCCATCTCTAAAATAAGATAAAAAACACATTTTTGATCCCACTGTTGACAAAGAGGGTCCGTGAGAATGTTTGCACTTAGAACTAGCACTTTTTTACTTCCTTTTAGTTGCCTTCATTGAAAGCTAAACCATATGTATTTATTTGGATAACTAGGACATCAGAGGTGAAATGGGTTTTTAACTCTTCTGTATACCGTAACGTGATATACAAAAATGTTGCAAACCGCTTACTGACTAAAATTACCAAAATGCAAATCTCAAAATTTAGTGGGCCTGATGTTTCGATCCTAGCAGGACCTTTCTGCTCTGTCTTTGAGAAAGGTCCTGCTAGGATGGAAACGTCAGGCCCACTCAACTTTGAGATATTCTGTATTTCCTTACCTCTTAATCAAAATGTTAAATAAATCCAGAAATCAAGACAATTTTTAATGTTGACATGAAAATCATTAGTTCATGCTCTAAACCCTTTTTTTTTTAACATTGGAACAGCATGTGCAAGCAGGTAAAAATTTGTTTTACCTCTTACCCTTTAAAACCCCTTGCACCCCAGGATATCCCATTATTAGGTGTGGTGCATGGCCCAAGGATATCCCAGTTTAGGTCGGGAGGGTGTGGTCCAGCACCCACCCTGCCCCATCCAAACCCACCAACCCCCCCCCCAAAAAAAAAAAAAAAAAAAAAAAAAAAAATAACCTCAGGTGTGGTGATGATTTGGTTGGAGGTGCCAGCCACTAAAAAATTGAGGGGATAATGTTGACAAATCCACTCAAATCCGTTTCCTATCCATTCAAATCCATTCAAATCTTTGAAAGCTGGTACGGTGTCGTGTTGTTCTCGTTTGGCATTTTGCCATTTTTCCGGTATTGCAATTCAGAGTTCATTCTCAAGGCCAATTTGAAATCATCGCTTTTTGCTCAGCCTTTGCTAAAATGAAAGCTGAAAAAACCCACCAATTATTTTGTTGATTCTTCCCCTTCATTGTCAACAGGAAAATACGTGCCTAAGACTCAGGCAATCATTTCAAAACCTCTTGACAATTCTCCCCTCCTCTGAGTGAAAAGCATCCGTGCAATTAAGAAGCAATTTGACTGTATTGTTAATTTTTTTGGGATTGGAAGCTTGAGGAAGGTTTGGTGCTTGGGCAGCTCTTTGAAATTGACCCCCGTCTTCTTGAAGAGTCTATTGTGTTACTACTGCACAAGAAGATTAAAGTCGCGTTTCCACTGGACTAAAATTTAACCGAGACGATGGTTGATTTTTGAATGGTCAAATTTGACCGGCGTTCCCACTTGGACTTTTGAGTCGGTCAATTTAACCGAGACGATGGTTAATGTACGGTAACCAAGCTGGCAATATAACAGCTCAGTGAGGCTCAAGTGTCAGCTGGATACACATGTACATGTACATGTGTATATTTAGCATGCGACTCGAAGCCGACTTTGTGCACAGTGCATGTACGTGTTACATCATAGGCCGGATGTGGTTTTTAACTGAGTGGGTGCGTTTCCACTGGACTAATCGGCTCGGTTAAACTTACCTGGTCACTTCTACTGGGCAGAGGTTGGCCGGTAAAAGTAACCATTCGGCTCGGTTAAAGAACCATGGTGGAAACATGGCTTTAGGAAAACGACTTACAGTGTCTTTCCAATGTGCCCACAAAACGTGATTATTTTGATCGCAATTTGAATCGCGACTGGGAATCCACCATTGGGAGAGTTATTTGCCACGCGGTGCATGTGGGAATACTCTGCTGAATCGCACCAGTTTTTTGTTTAATCCCACAATGCATCACTCTTGCTCGGACTGACAGGAAGTGCCATGCTTGTTTACGCTTCTCCCTGCATGCACCATGCTCAAGGACTCACCCACCATTTGACCACAATTTGCTAACCACAATCGGCTTGCAATTTTGTTGGCTCTGTGAACGCGAGGGGAAAAAAAAGGGTTTTTAAATCTCGATTCAAATCCTTTAATTGTGCAAATTTCCCCTGGATAGGAATTATTCAACTTATTGGCTTTCCGACATCAAACAGCTGGCACAGTTGTTGACGCAAAAGCACGTCGGGAGCAAAACAGGAAAGGGGATGAAAAGATTGTTGAAGAGCAGGAAAAACAGCAATCTTGTATGTCAGCGAGAGACAAGTGTGGGCCGAGGCTGCCGGAAAGACATCGTCTACCGGTAACTGAAATGTCAATAGTACACGATAATGCCCTGTGGAGATGGAGATGGAGATGGAGATGATGTGCAAATGGTGATCATTGCGCTTGTTGTCAGCGAGATTGTGAACCAAATGCATCCGGAAGCTTCTCACCCGAAGCTCGGTGAACTGCTTTTTATTAATTGGAGTGATTGTGGCTTTCGAGCCAAAGTCTGTTACGGACAGCAACCATTTGCCTTGGATTAGCTTGTTGTGGACTTGGGGTTGTATTCAGTAGTCTATTCACATTTGTTTGAATGAGGCTTACCGGTATGCAAGTTTCTACGAATCAGATAAACTGTTTCAGATGCGGCTTCATGAATTTATTTAGCGCTGTGAATTTAAAAGATTTTCTTCACCTCAGAGTCTGCGCATTCGTGAATGGGCAGCTAAGATTTGCCATGGAGTTGTGTAATATTGTATGCAGTCTTTGTCATACATGTTATAATTTTTTGGGTTTTTTTTTCTTGGGGGGATTGGTCTTGTGCCCATCTGATCCTAATAAAACCATGGAGGATAGAAGAGATGCTCTTGGATGATCTTGAAGCTGAGGACTGCTGGATCTTATTCTTGCTAAAGCCGTGTTCGCATTGGACTTAAAATTGTTTAACTACCGCGGCAGAGCGGAAGAATGACAAAAATAAATCCACACGTGGAAAACTACCCTCCCTGTCAAGTTACCGCGAGCGTGATGTAAAACTAACAGGGCGAGAGACGTCGCGGAAACTTTCCGCTCAGCCACGGTAACTTGACAGGGCCATAATAGGCGACATTCACACAGTGAATTTCTCATTCCGCCGCGGAAGATAAATCCAAGTGCGGACGCACGGTAGAAACACCTTAAGGAATGTCGCGGTAAGTTACCGCGTGGCCGCGGAAGAAAAAGTCCAATGCGAACACGGCTTAAGACGTTGCAATCAGGCCATGCAGTGTTTGATTGTTCCTTGGTTGGCTCCCTTTATTCAGCAGTGCTCCAGCATGAGTTCCAATCTCACCTTGGCCAGTTTTCCTAGTGGGGGATAAAGGGGGGGGGGGTATTCATACCCGATCGTTGATCCTGTTGAGGAATCATTCTGTTGGATTCAAGTGGGGGATGAAGGGATGTCGTCATTCTGTGGGCCGAACCAAAGATGCGTTGGGTGGCCAACATCCGAGATTGGTCAGAGTGTGATACCAACGAACTGTAAAGAAGCGGCACTGGAAAGGCGGGCAGTGGTGGGAGTGTCTCCAGTGATTCGAGCGGTGGATAATTTGAGGTGGAGACCACAGGCAAATGCCTAACGTCTATCGATTGATTGGCTGATGAAGGGATTCAAACCACCGCGAGGATTGGAGCAATTGCGGCTTTGAGTCAGACTAAAATTGCCACCATCTAAAAAAAACTGAAATGCATAGTGGTCGATCCTCTTCTGGCTCCCCAATTCTTCCCCACCCACACTCTCTCAAGACACTGATCAAACCACTGGGAGATTCACATCAAAGGCATGCTTAGCACCCAGCACATGCAGCATTCATACGCTCATTGTACTGAATAAACCAGAGCCATACCAGCAACTCGTATGATTACATTCCCAACTTGTTCTCCTACTTGAAAAACCAAAATCACAAATCTGCACTTTATATAATGACAACACTTTATATGCTTTGATATTAATAAATGTACATTCTTCAGCAATATTATGCACTACGATCAAAACATCAGGCCTTCTTAATGATTTTGAATTGGAAATGAGATTTCGTACCGGGGTATGGGTGTCTGTAGGTTTTTTTTTTCAAAATGGATCTTCAGAGCTTGACTGTAACCTGACTGTACATTAATGTAGATGTATCTACATTAATGCGGCGGCCATTTGCAATACCATCCAAACTCCATATGCACTTGTGTAAACAGCTGAGCAGGACTTAAATCTCCATTTTGTTTATGAATAATTATACCCGAATGTAATTACATTGGCATGTTAGTTTATACTCCACATGCCACCTGACCTGCTTCATTGAAGACAAAATTAGTGCCTAACTGAAACGAATTTGAAATCAAGGTATTACACAAGGTATTTTAGCTATATTAGTTTACATTTGTATATTTTTAGTTACATTTGACAGTTTGCTATGTTTTTGCTTAAAATTATAATTTGGAAAATTGGCAAAGAAAACTTTGGTTTTTGCATACTAGACCAGCGGTACGCAAATCCAGAGGTCTCGGGTTCAAGTCCCAGTCCAGTCAATGTTTTCTTTGCCAATTACTAAAATTGCCTAAAAGTTCCCAGTCGTGTTTTTCTTAATTTGTTAGATTTTTTTGCTTGAATTTTTTTTTTATAGAAGGAAAACAGATCTGACTGGGAATTTGAGAAATTGGAAAAACAGAGAAAATTTGACATGGCATTCTGAACCAAAAGCTCTAATTTAACGTATTTGGTGTGTTAAACCAGAGGTCATGGGTTCAAATCCCGGACCAGTTAAATATCTAAAAAAAGGAAATGGCAATTTAATGAAATCCCTGAAAAATAGAGGGCCTGATGCTTTGATCGTTGAAGGAACAGACCTCCATGCCTTGTCAGTTTGTTTAGATTTTTGTTAAGCTTTTTATTTTAGTCATTTTTAGTCAAGAATGCTAGCTATGGTGGATTTCACAAAGCCTTACGATGCATCGCAACTCAACTTACCATGGAAAGCCCATCCTAAGCTGTGATAGGCCGTATGGTTTCTGTGCATCGCTCGTCATCTTGCGATCGAACGTAAAGTTACGACGAGTTTGGTGAAATCGACTGAGCTGCAGTCGACCACATTTGGGTCGTATCACCGGATAGCAGTTGAGGGAAGATTGCTCACATTGAGTAGAAAATCATTTCGAAAATAGTGGGGGATGCTGTCCAGACATTTTGGATGTGTGCAAAGTGTATGTACATATTGACAGCATTTTCACGAGGATCTCGGGAATAACGACGGGCCCGAGGCCCCGAAAGGACTTTCCTCAAAGGCAGTTTTTCCACAAAGAGACGACATGTGCCGCCACACAGCCCATCTCTTCGTGTGGAAACACCGGCGACGCCTGTCTATGTACGGCCCACTTGCTGTAGTTGACCCGCCACTGTGTGTGGATATTTTACTCCTATCTCTCCCCCTCACTCTGATCAGCCCTCCCTGATGCCCAATCCATCCCCAGTGTAAAAGTTAGCAGTGGTGGGGGGGGGGGGGGTTGAGGCGGGGTCATGTCTTGAAGTGTGGGGATTGCAAGGGGCCGTGGGCGGTGTGGGAGGGACTGAATCCAGTGTATTAAAAGACGATTCTCTGCCTGATCTCTCCGCGCTGTGTTTATTCCGCTTCAGCTGTCTGGTGAGGCGAGGACGAGGAAAGTTGTCCACTTTCTGCCTGTCAATTTATTTTCCTTCCTTCCTTTCTCCCTTCCTTTTTTTTTGCCCTTCCCCTCTCTTGTTTACACCGCCGTTCGGTCAGTGTTATGCTGCGAACTGATTCAATTTGAGGTGTTTTTTTTCCCTTCCTTTTTTCCTTTTCTTTGGCGTACGATGTGTCCACTCAGTTTGTATGAATTTTGCACGTTAGGTAATTTGATAAGCGTTGCCTGCTCTGCCTGAACTTTGAAGAAAAGGACAAAAAAAAAGGGGTATATTTTAAGCGAGGTTAGAGTCGACTCCAGCTTCTGTCATCCTTGGCATTTTGGAGAGCATCTTTTTTTTCCTTCTCTCAATGACAGAATGGTCGGGCTATGATCCAAATGTCAGGTCCTCTAAATGGCCCTTGTCATGGAGTAGAATTCTCTCACCAACCCACTCAGACTAAAAAAAATTTTTTAAAAATCGAGGAATGACATGTCTGATGGACTGGAGTGGAAACAAAACGACTGGACTCAGAAATTGCCCCCAAAAGAGCCCATTTTGTTTTTGATAATCTAGTATTGATTGTGGGCTTCCGGTTTGGATTGGATGAGACAACGGCCCACACCCGAAATTTTTATTAGATTCTATTCAGACCTGCTTTTGAGCAGCTCAAGCTCATTGTATCATACACAATTTCCACAGCTCTGTAGAACATCATACATTTTCCACAGCTTATTACTACACTGTAAGGTTTGGGTGATGACATTGATGATGGTTGCCCAGCCAACTGGGGCCAATTTCATAGACCCACTTTAGCACCAACATTTGCTTAACCACTTTGTGCCGGGACCTCCGAATCTGGAGCTATATTGACTTGACTATGCAACAGGGCCCTCCGAATCTGGGAACCACTATTGTCCACATTCTAAACAAAGACTCTTTTCAGCTTAGAACAAAGCAATACGAATCAGTACAAAGACCCTTTTTGACGCAAGTTGCCACTTGAATTGCAAGATTAGCAGCAGTAATTGTGCAATTGTGGGATTTTTACTGTGGAGGATCGAGGGATACCGCGCTGCCGATGAAATCACGCGGGGGACATTGTGTTTGCATGCCATAGCCCAACGGTCATCGGTCTGGCATTGGAATTCCCCCCACATTCTTTACCGTAATCTGTACGGTTGGTTGTGGCTGACCAACTCGAAGATTTGACTGTCTGGAGTGGAGGCTAGAGTCTGCGGTCAGGGATTGACAGCACCATACGCGCACAAACACACAGATACATGTGTACGAACGGATAATCTCTTGACAAAAGCCACAACGACGTCCGAATTGTGCCAGGTTTTCCTCTCTTGTACCCATAGTAAACCCTTAATCGATTTTTTTTCACAGAAATATATTGTTTTCCGATTGTTTTAGCGAGATTTGAAAATGATGCATTGTTAACAAAACCCCCGTATGGCGGGCATCGGCGCTGAAACCCCCCCCCCCCCCCCCGGTGCGAAGTGGTTAAGCATGAAAAGCCTTGCTGAATAATACCATGTTGCAAGCCAAAAGCCATACGCTTGTATTTTATGAAACCATGATTTTTAAGAACCCATGATTGGAATATGAGTTTAGGGCAGCAAACACTGAGCGATAATATGGCCGGCCATCTCGCATTAAACAAGGACAAATGTTCATGCTAAGCAGGTTTTCTTGCTTAAAGCCCCTACACAACAATTGGTAAGATCAAAAAACAGAAATGTTCACAGATTTACATGAAACTTATACAGTTTGAAGATGGTTATGGTAGAAACCTCGCACTGAAATATTTCTGCCTAAAATGCTGCTTTTTTTAGAAAAGAGTAAAAGAAATTGTTTACGTCTCGCCCCTAGACAGCTAGATCTAAACGATTTTTCGGAACAATACTGCATTTTCACAAAACAAATAAAGCGTTTTTCATTTTTTTTCTTCTCGAGACTCAGTTGGCGGATTGAGCTGAAATGTTCACAGGTGTGCCATTTCAGGCATATTTTGAATCAGACAACATATGGATGCTATTCTTTGACCTCGCCAATGTTGTGTTATCCCCTAGAGGCAGCTCTATGACTTTGGGCCCTGCTGTTCTGTAGAGGAGGGGACTCGAAACCCACAAAGACTCATCAGGACGAGTGGTGTGCTTTCAGTTTATTCCTTCATTCCCATTGCAAGTCTGGCTACTCAGTCAGGGTACGGTAACCAGTGGCGAAGATTCGGCAATGCAATCTCTGCCAGGCAAAGATTCAGCGGCCCGGTCTGTAGGCAGACTGAAGTCGGCAGCCCGAGCCAGTCCAAGCAGACCGTAGTCGGATTGTATAGACCTGACTTGGCCTTAATCATCTACATGTAATTATCCCTGATAAATTAATTGCTCTCAGGATGTTATGTCGTCCTGATTCTGCGTGGGCCTTATTTTTTATTTATTTTCTTTTGGCCAGGACAGACTTGAGAGGTAAAGGAAATGAAACAAATTAGATATCCAAAAACAGGTTTCTGTAACCTCCCCGAGAGGAAGTATTCATGGCTAGGAAATCCTCTTACCCTTTCCCCCTCTCCCCTCTAACGACCCACTCCATTCAACTTTAATATAGACTGCATTAAACTCCACTGTTATTCTAATGAATTTCAAATCTGTGGCAATCTTTTCCTTTTGGCCGGTCCAATCTTCCCCTTAGCCAATCCTTTGTGCAAACACATTGTGTGAGGAATATGATTTGGAATAGGGTTTGCACAGAGAGGTGTTGGACCCGTAGAGTGCTCTGAATCTCATCAGTATTGCTTTTGTCAACCGTCTGTGTGTCATTGACTTGCGCTGTTCATCCAAAGTGCGTTGCACGATGACATACCGTGCTGCGGCAGTATCGCACATTGTCCTTCTAAGGCAAGGTTGACAGCCATGCCCTATAGGAGAACAAATCAGACGGCTTGCCAGCAACACTAAGGCAGTAGCACACATTTTATCTCTCTCGGGAAAGCGGTGTGGTTCTGAGAAGAGCCCAAGTGGTTAGTTCCGATTTTCCTTTCACCACTGGACACTAATTCTTTCCCGGAATCTGACAACATCGGTGGACATTAGAACTGAGTTTGGTGAAATCGGATGCGTACTGTTGCGTATCACACACGGCCTGTTTGCAGCGACACCATGTTGAGTGGCTCTTTCCAGAGAAGAGCCGGTTATATTTCTGGCCATCATCTTAATAGGAGACGGAACCATTGCTGATTCTCCAAAGAGGTGATGCCCACCGCGCCGTGTCAACGTAATCCCACAATGTGGCTCCTCCATGCAGCTGCCATGTGTGATACGGGTTTCCAGCAAGTACCTTATTGCCAAAGTGAAAGGGTATCTGCAAGAAATGGGGCCCTTCCCAACATGCCAGTGATCACATTTTGTGGAAATTCAGTTTGACGTCTCGCAGTTTACATAGTTATGGACCCACAGACAAATGCCTGGCTGTGTCTCTGGGTCCCCCCTTTCTCCCCCACACCCTCCCTGCACTACTAATGATGTAATTGAATTTGCAAAGTTATGTTTTGTATGGGCTGGTTCCACCAAACATAGGCAGGGAGGGAGGGGTGGGAAGGAGAGGGGGAGGGCAGAGGGGTGGGGGCAGGCCAGGCCAGAGCAAGGGAGGACAGGCTAGCGCTAGGGTAGGGCAGAGGATTGCAGGCTAGGGGATTGCAGGCTAGGGGATTGCAAGCTAGGGGATTGCAAGCTAGGGGATTGCAGGCTAGGGGATGGCAGGGCAGGGCAGGGCAGGGCAGGGCAGGGCAGGGCAGGGCAGGGCAGGGTAGGCCAGGGCAATGAAGGGCAGGCCAGGGCAAGGGATGGCATGCTAGGGCAGGGCAGGGCAGGGCAGGGCAGGGTAGGGGAGGCCAAGGCAGGTGAGGACAGGCTAGGGCAGGCTAGGGCAGGCCAGGGCAGGGGAGGCCAGGGCAGGGGAGGCCAGGTGAGGGCAGGCTAGGGGAGGGCAAGCTGGGGGAGGGTGGGGCAGACCAGGGCAGTGGCCGGTAGGGTAGGCTAGGGAAGGTCATGGCAGCCAGGGAAGGGCAGGGCAGGCTAGGAGAGGCCAGGGCAGGGCAGGCTAAGGGAGGTGCAGGACGGGCTAGGGGAGGGCAGGTTAGGGGAGGGCAGGGCAGGCTAGGGGAGGGCAGGTTAGGCCAGGGGAGGGCATGGCAGGCTAGGGGAGGGCATGGCAGGCTAGGGGAGGGCAGGTTAGGCTAGGGGAGGGCAGGGCAGGCTAGGGGAGGGCAGGTTAGGCTAGGGGAGGGCAGGGCAGGCTAGGGGAGGGCATGGCAGGCTAGGGGAGGGCATGGCAGGCTAGGGGAGGGCATGGCAGGCTAGGGGAGGGCAGGGCAGGCTAGGGGAGGGCATGGCAGGCTAGGGGAGGTCATGGCAGGCTAGGGGAGGGCATGGCAGGCTAGGGGAGGGCAGGGCAGGCTAGGGGAGGGCAGGGCAGGCTAGGGGAGGGCATGGCAGGCTAGGGGAGGGCATGGCAGGCTATGGGAGGGCAGGGCAGGCTAAGGGAGGTGCAGGGCAGGTTAGGGGAGGGCAGGGCAGGCTAGGGGAGGGCAGGGCAGGCTAGGGGAGGGCAGGTTAGGCTAGGGGAGGGCATGGCAGGCTAGGGGAGGGCATGGCAGGCTAGGGGAGGGCAGGGCAGGCTAGGGGAGGGCATGGCAGGCTAGGGGAGGGCATGGCAGGATAGGGAGGGCATGGCAGGCTAGGGCAGGGCAGGCAGCACATACCTAAATGCCAAAGTGAAAGGGTATCTGCAAGAAATGGGGCCCTTCCCAACATGCCAGTGATCACATTTTGTGGAAATACAGTTTGACGTCTCGCAGTTTACATAGTTATGGACCCACAGACAAATGCCGGGCTGTGTCTCTGGGTCCCCCCTTTCTCCCCCACACCCTCCCTGCACTACTAATGATGTAATTGAATTACATGTTTTGTATGGGCTGGTTCCACCAAACATAGGCAGGGAGGGAGGGGTGGGAAGGAGAGGGGGAGGGCAGGGGGGGGGGCAGGCCAGGCCAGGCCAGAGCAATGGAGGACAGGCTAGGGTAGGGCAGAGGATTGCAGGCTAGGGGATTGCAGGCTATGGGATTGTAGGCTAGGGGATTGCAGGCTAGGGGATTGCAGGCTAGGGGATTGCAGGCCAGGGGAGGGCAGGGCAGGGCAGGGTAGGCCAGGGCAAGGGAGGACAGGCCAGGGAAAGGGAGGACAGGCTAGGGCATGGCAGGGCAGGGCAGGGCAGGGCAGGGGAGGCGAGGGCAGGCCAGGGCAGGGCAGGGGAGGGCAGGCTAGGGGAGGCCAGGGCAGGCCAGGGCAGGGCAGGGGAGGGCAGGCTAGGGGAGGCCAGGGCAGGCAAGGGCAGGGCAGGGGAGGGCAGGCTAGGGGAGGCCAGGGCAGGCAAGGGCAGGGCAGGGGAGGGCAGGCTAGGGGAGGCCAGGGGAGGCCAGGGGAGGCCAGGGCAGGGCAGGGGAGGGCAGGCTAGGGGAGGCCAGGGCAGGGGATGCCTGGGCCTCCCCTGCCCTGGCCTCAAATTTCAAACAGCAGTCACATGACCGTCTTTTTAGCAACTCACTTTAAAGCAATTTTAGGCACAAGGGTGGGTCATGTGCTTTTTGTGTGTCAAGTATGGATAACAAAAATCTTCTGTAGTTCTCTAGAGCCGTGAAGAATCGGCACAAGAGGAAGAAGTCCAAAAAGTAGAAGAAGAAGATGCAGAAGAAGAAACTGAAAAACAAAAATCAGAACACGCTGTAGCGGCGGAAAAGCCAACAATGAGAACCGGCTCAGTTACCGGCACTTTGGCCACTGGTGCTGACATGACTAGGCCATGAAAGTACATGACTAGGCCAAACAAAGTGCGCTGTGCTTCCGTGTATAGCGAGGTCCTACCTAAATGACAGATTAAATAGCGCTGCAAGTGATACAGATTTATTACTCCAAAGAATGAATAAACCTGTAGTTAGGGCCTGGACAGTTGAATCTAAATGGCTATATTATGTATATTTTGTGTGCCTGTAGTTGACTGTACTTGTGGTGACTGTTACAGTATGTAAATGACCTTCCTGGCCTTTTAATGGCCTTGATGATGAAAACCAGTTTAATAACAAACCATAGCTTAAGTATGTAAGTATTTGGTTCGTGACTGTACTGCCAGGGGACATAATTTCTCAAGGTTGTCACTAGCTTTACCTACCGGTATATACAAATACATGTAGACTTTACTGAATGAATTGATATGCTGATATAAAATATTGTTACTTTTAATACCATATTTTATATATATAATATACATATATATCATCTATATTAATACCATATTGGAGAGAAAGTTACTTATGAAAGCTCACCTTTCCTCCCACCCCCTATGCTTTTTTTCCATTCCCATCCCTTCCCCCTACCCCCATCCTACCCCCACTTCCCCTTCCCTGATCCCTAGTCCATTCCCTATCCCACCTCTGGCCCCATCTCCGCACCCTAGCCTCCCCGGATCATTTCCCCAATCCCTCCCCCACCTCCTCAACACCAAACCCATCCCCCAACTCACCCCTGCTCCCCCCAACCCCCCAAACCTTTCCCCCTCCATCCCCTTACATGCCTTTGCTGTGTCTCATCTCCTCTTTGACCTCCGACCTCACCCTCAACCCCTACCTAATTCCTTGGATCCACTGTAGTACCATGACGACCGTCTCACATCTGCATGTATCATTGTATCACACGCAATATGCGAGTGAACATATGCAGCACATTATTCTCAGCTTACAAACTATCAGTACTTAGCATCAGTATTTTGAGAAGAAGAAAGTAACATGCAGCATTAGCGCAAGTTGGCCTGGCATAATCCAGCATCTCACTGGGCATGACAGCAACTAATGGATGAAATGTTACGCCAGACTCCCGCAGACAGCCTCGGTCTGCCACAGTCACCGGGGACATTCTTTGCAGGGCACCAAGTCATGCGGCATGCGGTGGAGCCATTCGTGGCTCCCAGATGAGATCTGGTTGAAGTCTACATGTACCTTATCTGAAACCGGTGAAGTCACACGACCTTTTGTCACTATAGTTTGGTCTACCGAGTCCCTCTCAGTCTCAGCTCAATGGGAGGGGCAAACTTAGGAGAGTGAATTCGGGATTATTATAGTGATTTTTTTTTTACTGTGCAGAGTTTAGGGAAGATATTCACAGTGAAGTATTTGAGCGCAGCGAGATAAAGATCTATGAGAAGATTCCAGATTATTTCAATAATTATGTCCATATCCGTATGGATAAGGGCAATGAGATAATCATAAGGCCAATTGCAGAACCAAAGTTGAAGAGATTGAATTGAAATAGAGACCTGGAGATATATGACAGTTACTTGTTATATGCTTCTGACTGGCGCCCCCACCCTGGAAAAGATAGTTGACTATTTGGGAAGACTGCCATCTTATGTTATAACCAGAGATTTCAAGTTAAAGTTCTGGTCCAGTGAAATATTCTTTACCATTTTTAAGAAATACCAGTAGCCCTTGTGAGGAAATGTCTTTAGTAAACCATAAGATAGAATAGTGAAATGGGGCAAATAACTTCAAACAGATCAAGCAAACGAACACAAAATAATTGAGAAGAAGATTATTTTTCATTTTGTCTTGGCCTGTTTAGCCCGCCATCTGAGAAGCATGTATTGTGTGAGTTGTGTGCAGGGATAAGTTTATGCCTTTATGGGCAATGCAGTGCAATATGCACATCTGGACAAGGTGTCAGCTGTGAATATTTGCCCTGTGCGGCTGGTCACTTTAACACCTGGCCAATATATGCAGCAAACCCACTCCTATTATTAGACTGTATAGGAGTGAAATGTTTGCAGCATAGCTAGTCCCCATTCTTATTTTTTCTTTCCAATATTTTGGCCAATGGATATTAACTTCCAGTTTAGCTTGCTGTGTTGTGCTCTGCTGTGTTGTGCTCTGCTCTGCTCTGCTCTGCTCTGCTCTGCTCTGCCCTGCCCTGCTCTACCCTGCTCTGCTCTGCTCTGCCCTGCTCTGCCCTGCCCTGCTCTACCCTGCTCTGCTCTGCTCTGCTCTGCTCTGCTCTGCTCTGCCCTGCCCTGCTCTACCCTGATCTGCTCTGCTCTGCTCTGCCCTGCTCTGCTCTGCCCTGCCCTGCTCTACCCTGCTCTGCTCTGCTCTGCTCTGCCCTGCCCTGCTCTACCCTGCTCTGCTCTGCTCTGCTCTGCTCTGCCCTGCCCTGCTCTACCCTGCTCTGCTCTACCCTGCTCTGCTCTGCTCTGCTCTGCTCTGCCCTGCCCTGCTCTACCCTGCTCTGCTCTGCTCTGCTCTGCTCTGCTCTGCTCTGCCCTGCCCTGCTCTACCCTGCTCTGCTCTGCTCTGCTCTGCTCTGCTCTGCTCTGCCCTGCCCTGCTCTACCCTGATCTGCTCTGCTCTGCTCTGCCCTGCTCTGCTCTGCTCTGCTCTGCTCTGCTCTGCTCTGCTCTGCTCTGCTCTGCTCTGCGCTGCTCTGCTCTGCTCTGCTCTGCTCTGCTCTGCTCTGCTCTGCTCTGCTCTGCTCTGCTCTGCTCTGCTCTGCTCTGCTCTGCTCTGCTCTGCTCTGCTCTGCTCTGCTCTGCTCTGCTCTGCTCTGCTCTGCTCTGCTCTGCTCTGCTCTGCTCTGCTCTGCTCTGCTCTGCTCTGATCTGCTCTCCTCTGCTCTCCTCTGCTCTCCTCTGCTCTGCTCTGCTCTGCCCTGCCCTGCCCTGCCCTGCCCTGCCCTACCCTGCTCTGCCCTGCTCTGCTCTGCTCTGCTCTGCTCTGCTCTGCTCTGCTCTGCTCTGCTCTGCTCTGCTCTGCTCTGCTCTGCTCTGCTCTGCTCTGCTCTGCTCTGCTCTGCTCTGCTCTGCTCTGCTCTGCTCTGCTCTGCTCTGCTCTGCTCTGATCTGCTCTCCTCTGCTCTGCTCTGCTCTGCTCTCCTCTGCTCTCCTCTGCTCTGCTCTGCTCTGCTCTGCCCTGCCCTGCCCTGCTCTACCCTGCTCTGCTCTGCCCTTCTCTGCTCTGCTCTGCTCTGCTCTGCTCTGCTCTGCTCTGCTCTGCTCTGCTCTGCTCTGCTCTGCTCTGCTCTGCTCTGCTCTGCTCTGCTCTGCTCTGCTCTGCTCTGCTCTGCTCTGCTCTGCTCTGCTCTGCTCTGCTCTGCTCTGCTCTGCTCTGCTCTGCTCTGCTCTGCTCTGCTCTGCTCTGCTCTGCTCTGCTCTGCTCTGCTCTGCTCTGCTCTGCTCTGCTCTGCTCTGCTCTGCTCTGCTCTGCTCTGCTCTGCTCTGCTCTGCTCTGCTCTGCTCTGCTCTGCTCTGCTCTGCTCTGCTCTGCTCTGCTCTGCTCTGCTCTGCTCTGCTCTGCTCTGCTCTGCTCTGCTCTGCTCTGCTCTGCTCTGCTCTGCTCTGCTCTGCTCTGCTCTGCTAACATAGAGACGATACTGAATGGAGCAAAACTAGCGAACTCAAATGACAAGACTTCAAGTAAACCAACCACTCTTAAAGTAACAACCAGAATGAAAATGCACCAACCCTAAGGGGTCGTGACAGATTGCTGCTAGCCTCTCCTCTCTTGGAGGTCAACATGATGAGACTCAATGAAGCAGCTTGCTTGAGATGGAGGGATAGAATTCAGGCAGAATCTTGCGAAGAAATGACAGCTGAAATATGCCCATGAAAAAATGCAGGAGCTACTTCATACGTTCATTTCAAAGCAAGCAGGGTAAACGAAAAAACCCACCCAGGATTCTTTGGGTGATTGTATGGCCAATTTCAATCTGTCCCCCTAGCAAAAATACTCTACTAAGTAGCATTCCTAGGCTGGCATTGATTGCATTGTTGGGACGCCAATTCGGCCTCGTATTTCCGGACGTTATTAATATTACGGGTGTTGTTTATGACGAGGGACAGTAACACGCGCCGTGCATCACACACAGCTGAAGAGTTCTTGTCTGTGCCTAGTAGCCACAGTGTTCAAACCCTCCTGTCAATCCCTCCCACTGATAATCTGCCCGGAATTGATCCGGCCCAATGCCGTCCGTCTGACTTTCCCTCTTCTCCAGATGCCGTCATCGCTGTTGCGTCTAATTTTCTCTCCTTTAAAGGGATAAGACAGCATTGGTCGTGGTCTAAGAATTGCATCCATACGTTGTCTGATCCAACACTTGCATGAAATAGCACACCTGTGAAACTTTCAGCTCAATCCGCCAACCGAGTCTCGAGAAAATAGTGAATACCCCTTCATTTGTTTCGCGAAAATGCAGCATTCAACATATTGTTACGAAAAATCATTTAGATCTAGAGACATAAACGATTTCTCTTTTTCTTAAAAAAAAAAATAC
Source organism: Luidia sarsii (assembly GCA_949987565.1). Lineage (NCBI taxonomy): Eukaryota > Metazoa > Echinodermata > Asteroidea > Paxillosida > Luidiidae > Luidia > Luidia sarsii. The sequence continues at coordinate 35,787,581 of OX465101.1, forward strand.
AGCATTTTAGGCAGAAATATTTCGGTGCGAGATTTCTACCATAATCCTCTGTATAAGTTTCATGAAAATTTTGTGAAAATTTCTGTTTTTCGATCTTACCAATGTTGTGTAGGGGTTTTAACCCCACTACTTAGGATTTACACCATTCTGTTTAATTTTTATAATTTTTTTGAAAGTCAGTGCAGCGCAGTGCTCCCATATAAGCTGCATATTGTGCATGCAGCAGAAATTCATGTAGCATAGTGACCCCCCAGTTTATTGCTTTGAATGCAACCAGGGGCTGTGCATGCTTGAGTTGGCTGTGTCAAAGGATGATTCTCCAGCCTTGGGGGCCCTTTTTAATAAGGACAAAATAAGACGAGGGGGAAAAGAGGAGAGCCCTTTATGATTTGATCTAATGTGGTGGGTTGGCCTGAGTTTACTGTCCGAGGGATGGAGGGACGGAGGGAAGGAAGGGAGGAGGGAGGGAAGAAGGGGGTGGGAGGGAGGGATCGAGGGAGGGTTTGGGGGAGGGAGGGTTTAGAGGGAGGGATCAAGGGAGGGATGGAGGGTTTGGAGGGAGGGAGGGATGGAGGGTTTGGAGGGAGGGAGGGATGGAGGGTTTGGAGGGAGGGAGGGATGGAGGGTTTGGAGGGAGGGAGGGAGGGAGGGATGGAGGGTTTGGAGGGAGGGAGGGATGCAGGCAGGCAGGCAGACAGGCATTTTTTGCATTTTAAACTGGAACTTTATTGTCGATAAATCATTACAAACATTATTGCAAATAAATAAAAAGGACAGTTCCAGTCGATAGACATTAAAGGGTTACAAGAACATCGAAGAGACGGCAGGATGTTGTGGAGAAGCCTGTACTGGGCATCTCCTTCTCGTTTGGAAGTTGGAAGTTGGTATACGTTCTTCCATTGCAGGCAGGCAGGCAGGCTGGCCGGCAGGCAGCAAAACAGACAGGCAGGCGGGCGGGCAGGCGGGCGGGCGGGCGGGCAGGCAGGGCAGGCAGGGCAGGCAGGGCAGGCAGGGCAGGCAGGGCAGGCAGGGCAGGGCAGGCAGGGCAGGGCAGGCAGGGCAGGGCAGGCAGGGCAGGCAGGGCAGGCAGGGCAGGCAGGCAGGCAGGCAGGGCAGGCAGGGTAGGGTAGGCAGGGCAGGCAGGGCAGGCAGGCAGGGCAGGCAGGGCAGGCAGGCAGGGCAGGCAGGGCAGGCAGGCAGGCAGGCAGGCAGGGCAGGCAGGGTAGGGCAGGCAGGGCAGGCAGGGCAGGCAGGGCAGGCAGGCAGGCAGGCAGGGCAGGCAGGGCAGGGCAGGCAGGGCAGGCAGGGCAGGCAGGGCAGGCAGGCAGGCAGGCAGGGCAGGCAGGGTAGGGTAGGCAGGGCAGGCAGGGCAGGCAGGCAGGCAGGCAGGGCAGGCAGAGTAGGGCAGGCAGGGCAGGCAGGGCAGGCAGGGCAGGCAGGCAGGCAGGCAGGCAGGCAGGGTAGGGCAGGCAGGGCAGGCAGGGCAGGCAGGGCGGGCGGGCTGGCGGGCGGTCAGGCAGCCAGCCAGCCAGCCAGCCAGCCAGGCAGCCAGCCAGGCAGGCAGCCAGGCAGGCAGGCAGGGAGGCCTTTGAATTCCAAGTGCATTAGGGAGTGCATTTATGAGGGTCTCTGCATGAAGTCAGCTGGATGGATGGACTGCATACAAATTATTGCCCCGTCAATGCCCACACTACCCACATGTAGGCATACAAACAGAGAGAAAAAAGGCGGCAGAAAGAGCTGCCGAGTAAACGTAATAACATAGGCCCCCTTCACGAAATGAAGGCTTAGGCTGGGGCTCGGCCTTCGTTGTCATATCCTTCACCCGCAGGCATTGGGAAAGAGCAAGTCGCAGTTGGCCGCAGTTGGCCGCAGTTGCCAGGCGAATAATCTCCATTGCACAGCGCAACAAAGATTTCAATTTGAGTGACCAACTAGTAGCGACTACAACCAGTTGTAGTTGATTGGGACGAAGCCCGATGAGCCCCAGCTCTTTCGGATATTCATGAAGGACAGTCGGTTGACTTCAACTGTTGCCTGCTCTTCAATTGGAACTAATAAGGACAGCTTCTGACTGCCTACAGCCGTGCAGATTGTGGAGAGAAAGCATTCCAAACAGAGGGATGTACCCCATGCCGTAGGCCTTCAATATGAAACTATGTAAGATTTGGTGTGGACGGTGGATTCGCAATAAAAAAAAAAATGGCTTGCGGCGACGCCATGTGCAGTATCTTTTCTGAGAATGAGTGTGACTCCGACGAAGAGCCGTTGACTTAACCTTTCTTGCGTGCTCAGCACATTCACAGACAGATTCCAACCAATACGCGCACCGTCGTTGGTTGGAATCCAGCAGTCTCCTGACAACGGGCAGAGCACATACATGTACATGGCTGAAATATCGATATACCCGCTCCTCCAGGAACTCGGAGGAATTGCACGCGGTGCCACCACAAGCATTTAGTCATTTTAAAGTTACAGTCGGGTTCCAACTTCTGGGCCACCGCAGGGTCCACTTTCTAGCCTCCTACATGTATGCGTTTCCTCAGGTACCCTGACTGATCGTCAGGACACCGTTGAAAAAATGTAGCGGGCCCTTTCTCAGAGGCTTTCTCTCACAGCCAACTTCTCAAACTGATTGGAGGCCGTTGGGTTGTTGTTGTTGTTGTTGTTGTCGTTATTTTTTACCACAAAGTCATGCCGCTCTGTTTGACTTGCATGACATTGCTGACTGATGGTGTCGGTCACTATCCACAAGCCCACATACGTGTAAATATGCATCACTCCCTCCTCCACTCCCCCTCTCCTCCTTTGATTCCTGTGCCGCCCCTGCGAGACTATCCCGCCAACGTGGCTCTGTGCAGGGATGGGTGGGGCGGGGGGCCCAGGAATGGTGTCGTTTGCTTTCACAGTGTGTAATAGGATTCCGATGATTGGCACACTGAGCTCTTGGTGAGGTCTGCCCCGAGCAACGGCATGGCATCAATTGCTGCATTTCCATTTCAAGCAGTGCACATACATGTCCGTGCTGATGCATTAACCGAGCACACTGTTACTGTCCATACTAATCCATTTTGTTAAAGGGCAAGTGCTGATCGGGCTTGTCGGCTGTTTCACGCTGCACACAATTGTCAACGATACTTCTGTGTCTGAAGCCGCCATTCCATTGGACTCAAATTAAACCGAGACAATGGTTAAAATTTCCAATGGACAAATTTGACCGTCGTTCCCACTTGGACTTTTGAGTCGGTCAATTTAACCGAGACAATGGTTAAAGTAACCGAGCTGGCAATATGTGGGCGCCGTGTGTGATGTTTGAGGTTACAAAATGACGTCTGTAACGCTATGGGTTAACGTACATGTACATTTAGCCAGTGACATGAGGCAGACGTTGTGCACATACGTGTTACATCATAGGCCGGATGTAGTTTTTTACAGAGTCGCGTTTTACCGCGTGGTGTTTCAACTGGACTAATCGGCTGGGTTAATACTTACCTGGTCACTTTTACTGAGCAGAGGTTGGCCGGTAAAAGTAACCATTCGGCTCGGTTAAACTAACTGGAGAGGAAATCTACCTGGTCCATTTCCACTGGACTTAAAATTGGAAAAGTAACCAGCGTCTTGGTTACTTTGACCAAAATAAGTCCAGTGGAAACGCGGCTTTAACTCATTGGCTAGAAAAGGCTACTAAATTGTTTGTCTTAGCAAGCATGCTCATGCTGACTTGTTACCATTACTTAGCCTGTGTCCCAACCCATTGGCTATGGTCTGCAGAAGTGTGCAAGACCACGGGAATCGGCTGCCTCCGCCGCTTTCAGATTCAGCCTTTCTCTGCCTTTGGGGAAAGGTTTGGCTATAGTAGTAAGGAAAATCTCAGGCCCTCCAAATTTGGGCAATTTTTCATTTTGATGTCGCGTGTACTGCCAGTGGCCCGCTGATCATAAGCACATGATTAAGGCCAGCTATTAGCCTCGCTGTGTCCCAACCACGGAGAATCATTAGGGCCGTTTCCACTACACCAAATAAACGTGATTGTTTGGATCATGTTTGAATCGTGATTCAGACTCCAGTTTTGGGGCTTTTTTGTGGACACAATAAATGCGATTATAAGTGGGATTTCAATCACAATTCGGACTCCACTAAGAGTGAGACTTTTTTTAAATAATTGCGTTTATTTGCGACACGGTGTGTGTGGGAACGCTCCACTGAATCACACTGGGTTTTTTTTTTACGCAGTGGCTGTTGTTACGGCAGTCGTCCGTGTGGTTCCCTGACTTCACAGTATTTGTCAGGATGTTTAGCTCTTGGAACCAGACTATCAGCTAATAGACTGGTTCAACCAGCCTGCAATGCTGACGAAATACAATCAAGTCAGGGAACCACACGGACGACTGCCGTAACAACAGCCACTACGTTGTTTGTTTTATCCCACAATGCACCGTTCATGCTCTGATCGGCAGAAAGTGCCGTGCTTGTTAATATGGCTCCTTCCGTGGGCCACCCTCAAGGGCACACACACCATTTAACCACAACTGCTAACCACAATCAGCTCGCGATTTTTTGGCCTGTTTGAACGCAACAAGAAAAACTTGGTTTTTGAATCACGATTCAAATCACGATTATTTTCATAGTGGGAACGGCCTTAGTAAAGGTATACAGAAATCAACATTAACTTGGGGTTAAATAAATTGTTATTGTTATAAAACCCAACGTGTCTATCCTTTTTGAGACCAAAAATGATTAATTTAGCAAGAACGCTATATTTTGGTCCCCAAATTGTGCGCCCCACTTTGGAGACGAACGTACTACGTCACATACAGAATGTGTGGTCAGCCTTGAGGTCATGAACTTTGCACTGGCCCTGCATTATCTCTATTGTCTATCAGCCGTAAATACCGCACTGTCTCATGTGCAGTAGCGCACTTTATCGTCTCAGCATTTTGATCGCCGCGCTCGGCTACTTTGGGTCTGTATTGGACGTCACATGCTCACAAGTGGGAAATGTTGGCGGCGGGGCGAACATGGACTTTTTAAAACGTTTTGGGGGAGAAATTAGGCGATACCAATTATTTTTTTTTATCAATCTGGTATTGATTATATTGTGAACATTACCTAAGAAGAGTTTTTAGCTCTTTTTCATATCCTATTTCTGTAGACCTTAAAGCGCCCATAGCCTCATCAGTATCAATCACATTCCTTCTGCAGAACATCTGTACAAGTCCCAGGGGGAAAAACAAGCAAACCCAATGACTTGCTTTCCCAGTGATTGTCCCAGTGACTCTTGAAGGATATTTTCCTCTAGACACATCTCCGGAAGGCCACCCAGAAATTTGCCTGATGTGGACAGTATGCCCATGGATGGATGCCATAAAAACACATCTGCCAATCAGCGGATGTAGGGAAGGAGGAGGAGAGTTATAGATTGGTGTCGCTGTCCGGCACCCCCCCCCCCCCCGGTAGTTAAAGTGCCGCAGGGTGAAGCCACGATGGGAAGCTCATATCTTGTCTCGCTGTCGCCCGATGTCTGTGACTTTGGGGGAACGCCAACCCGTACGTGCCTGATGATTTGGTGTGAACGAATACATCACAACGGGGCACAGTGGGTGTGGAGGTGGGTGGGGGACCCTTTAGCATTTGAAGTTTTTGTCAGCCGGAAGACAGGCTTGGAAATATAAATGTTTTATGTAAATAAATGGGCTTGAAGTAAACATGGACTATTAAGGACAGTGCCTCCATCGCCATTGTACTGGCCTGCATTGAGAAAAGAAGTAATGGAAGGTGCACCAAACACATCACATTTTCACCTTAATTTGACTCCACGGGACTTGGAGATACAAACTACTGTATCTTCCTTTTTGGGAGCCGTTTTTTGGTCTTTCCCCATTGGTTTCAACAACCTCTGACTCTCAATAAATGGTTTGTGGTGACACTATAGAAATAATCATGTGTGTGGAAGCATACAATGTACATGGATGTGTTTGTGCATGTTTTGTGAGTGTGCAGTTCTTAAAAGATCCGATGAGTTCTTGGGTGCGTAAGTGGCTCTGTAGAATTGACTCCGGCTCTGAAGTCTCCTAGCTATGGCTCCTAGCAAGGGTGCTCCAATGCACAGCATTTGCTTAACTGTGCAAACTGACCACCTAAGAATGGTACCTTAAGGCACAGCCGTAGCAGGTAATTTGTACCCGGGCCATGGTCTTGCTTGGCTGGTGTATGTTTTGGAGGGCGGGGAGATGGGGAAAGATGGGACGGAGATTAGAGGGATGTTTGTCGCGCCTCGTCATTAAAAAAAAAAAGAAAAAAAAAAAGGGGAGACTTCCCCACCGATGGATGCAGCATTTGGATTGTTGAGAGATTTGAATATTGATCCAGATCATTAGGGATGCCGTCTGGAGGGAAATGAAATCGTTAATGTCTGACGTCAATAGTCCACTCTGCCCCTCCCCTCTCACACTCTGCTGCACAGAGTGGACACAGTTGTCCGCGCTCACCCAGATTAGATGATTTCAGCAGGCCGGTGTCAGACGTTTTGGACTCCAAAGGTCCACAGTAGGGCCGTTCCCACTGCACCAAATAAACGCGATTATTTGGACTGCGATTTGAATCGCGATTCAAACTCCACTATTTTTGCATGTGTGGACACAATAAACGCGATCATGAGTGGGATTTGAATCGTGATTCGGACTCCACTAAGAGTGAAACTTTTTCAAATAATCACATTTTTTTTTGTGACGCGGTGTGTGTGGGAACGCTCCACTGAATCGCACCGGTTTTTTTTAAATCCCACAATGCACCTCTCACGCACCTCTGACAGGAAGCGCCGCGCTTGTTTATACGCCTCCCTGCGTGGGCCACCCTCAAGGACACGCCCACCATTTGACCACAACTGCTAACCGCAATTGGCTCGCGTTTTTTTTTGCGATGCGATTTTTTTGTCCTGTGTGGACACAAGAACAAAAACCTGGTTTTTGAATCGCTATTATATTCGTAGTGGAAACGGCCCTAGTGACAGAAAATGAGCTTGACTGTGATATTTATTGCAGAGACCATCTACACTAGACAGCAAAAGTCATGGGTTTGAATCCCACCAGAGCTGCCTGTATTTTGTCTGCAGGCAATTGGGCAAAGCACTGAGCATACATCTACAATGCTGATGACATTACGAGTAGGCCTAACCCTTGTTGAAGCACCAAGTCTTGCTTCAGCTAAAAAAAATCATGCGGCAAAATTAGGTGCTGACAAAATTGAATATAAATCCGGTATTGATTATATTGTGAACATTACCTTTAAGATGAATTTTTTGCTCTTTTTCAAATCCTAATCTGTATGCCTTTAAAAAGCTCAATGACATTGGCCTTACACGTGTCTTTGCGGCTGTCAAAATGTGGATGTTTCTGTCCAAACCAGTCAGTGGAAATAGCAGCACTTTGTGTTCAGTGCTTGAACAGTTCAATTCAGTTCCTGTAAAGTTTTCTGCACTTCTATACGGTGAAAGCCCATCATGTTTACTAACGTCAGTACTGTGTCAGATTTGTAAATGTCATTCTGCATGATTGGTATCAATACAATGCAGTCTGGAAATCAGTTATTTAGTCTGTAGGTGTTTGTGTTGATATGTGTATTTTTAGAGGGCTGCGGGGGAGGCTTTCCTGCAGATGTTTTGATGGAAACCATCGGTGAACCTTGTATAAATGCCACCTTTGTGTCAATCTGATGTAAGACGTCAAGATAACTACGTATAGGATTATGCAAGCAGACACAACGGTTTGCATTCAGTGCCAGTTTATGGGCTAGGTTTTAGCTGCCCCCATGAAGAAAGTCTTGGCATTTCAAAGTCAAATCGGGCATCTGGTAATACGCAGCACTAGTTGCAACTACATGTAGTGCCCCAATGCTTGCTTTCCCAAAGAGGTTCAAGGACGGCTGCTTCCCATGCTCTGATTATTAAAGCATTACATGAATTCGAAAAAGTCATGTGCATGTCTCTTTGTTGTGTCGTCCGATAGAATGAAACTGTTTTTCATGAGTATGAGCGAAGCGAAGGAGCATGAAAAGTCTTTTTTTGGGGGGGGGGGGAAGAGAGTAGAAAATACTTCTTTGCATTCGTCCTGGACCATTGGGTCCCTTAGAAGTTCCCCAAGGCAACAATGTAACAGTCACAATTCTAAAGGTGATATACAAAAATGTTGCAAACTGCTTACTGACTAAAATTACCAAAATGTAAATCTAAAATTTAGTGGGCCTGACGTTTCGATCCTAGCAGGACCTTTCTCAAAGGCAGAGTGACAAGGACAAAACAGATACATGTACACGAAGGAAGGGGGAGAGAGTGAATATCCTTCCTGACTCTCTCCCCCTTCCTTCATGTACATGTATCTGTTTTGTCCTTGTCACTCTGCTTTTGAGAAAGGTCCTATTATACTAGGATCGAAACTAAAACTCTGCCTCTGCCTCTGCCTCTGCCTCTGCCTCTGCCTCTGCCTCTGCCTCTGCCTCTGCCTTTGCCCCTGCCCCTGACTCTGCCTCTGCCTCTGCCTCTGCCCCTGCCCCTGCCTCTGCCTCTGCCTCTGCCTCTGCCTCTGCCTCTGCCTCTGCCTCTGCCTCTGCCCCTGCCTCTGCCTCTGCCCCTCCCTCACCTCTGCATATGCCATAGCTGCCTCTGCCTCTGCCCCTGCCTCTGCCTCTGCCTCTGCCTCTGCCTCTGCCTCTGCCTCTCCCTCACCTCTGCATATGCCATAGCTGCCTCTGCCTCTCTCTGCCTCTCCCTCACCTCTGCATATGCCATAGCTGCCTCTGCCTCTGCCCCTGCCTCTGCCTCTGCCTCTGCCTCTGCCTCTGCCTCTCCCTCACCTCTGCATATGCCAGAGCTGCCTCTGTCTCTACCTCTGCCTCTCCCTCACCTCTGCATATGCCATAGCTGGCTCTGCCTCTCTCTGCCTCTGCCTCTGCCTCTGCTTCTGCATCTCTGCATCTCCCTCTCTTTCTGTATGTCACCTGTCTCTCTCCATATCTTTCTCTCTATCTCTCTAAATCTCTTTTTCTGTTTTGCCTCTGATAGTGTAATTCCTCCTTTGCATATCCCAATGATTGCCCAGTGGCATTTTGGCACAGTAGATCGAAACTCCAGCCTTTTTTGTTTTTACTTAAAAGCTTGCGTTTCGTTTGGTTAGTTATTTGTCTATTATCTGTCTGTGTCTTTGCGCCTTGCTATCCTTCCTGGCTGTCTGCTTGTATCGCTACAATAAGATCCGTATGCTTGGCCAAATCTTCCCGCCTGTGGCTTGTGAGCTGGACTGACCGGCAATGTTTTCCCCATGGAGGATAGAGTAAGGAGCTTAGGTCCTCACTGGAAGAACCCAAAATTGAAAACTTGCATGCAGATTATTGAAAGGTTGTTCACAATGATCTCTGAAGATTTGAATTTCCTACTTTCTTTCTTTTAAGACTTGGAGGCCCTACCTAAGGGCTGGATAGCTCATAATGCAAAATGACAGCACTGTGTATTGAGGCACAAGTCTTGGGTTTAATTCCTGGCCTGTTTAGTTATTGTTTTGGTTTTTATTTTTGGGCTTGTAATTCATCTTTCAATATGGTTGTTTTGGTATTGCTTTGGTCTTGTTTTTGTGATTCATTTTTGTTTTGTTTCACTTTGTTTTGTTGTGTTCCATTCCATTTCATTCCTTTCTGTTCCATTCTGTTCCATTTAATTCCATTTTGTTTTGTTCCATTCTGTAACTTTGTTTTGTTCCATTCCATTCTCTTCTGTTCCGTTCTATTCCAGTCTGTTTTGTTCCATTCCATTCCATTTTGCTTTGTTCCATTCTGTTCCTTTGTTTTGTTCCATTTCATTCTCTTCTGTTCCGTTCTATTCCAGTCTGTTTTGTTCCATTCCATTCCATTTTGCTTTGTTCCATTCTGTTTCTTTGTTTTGTTCCATTTCATTCTCTTCTGTTCCGTTCTTTTCCAGTCTGTTTTGTTCCATTCCATTCTATTTTGTTTTGTTCCATTCTGTAACTTTGTTTTGTTCCATTCCATTCTCTTCTGTTCCGTTCTATTCCAGTCTGTTTTGTTCCATTTCATTCCATTTTGCTTTGTTCTATTCTGTTACTTTGTTTTGTTCCATTCCATTCTCTTCTGTTCCGTTCTATTCCAGTCTGTTTTGTTCCATTTCATTCCATTTTTTTGTTCCAATCTGTTACTTTGTTTTGTTCCATTCCATTCTCTTCTGTTCCGTTCTATTCCAGTTTGTTTTGTTCCATTTCATTTCATAATGTTCCATGCTGTTCCGTTCTATTTTATTTTTGCTCCATTCTGTGCCGTTCCACTCCGTCCCATTACGTTCAGTTTCGTTCCGTTCCTTACGGTTCCATATTCCATTCCATTTTTGGTTGTGTTCCAAGTCTCATGCTTGCTGTAACCTATACATATGTGGGTAAATGACCGAGGGAACAGGCTAGGCAAACTGGAAAATAATGATGCCTGGATACTGGACAGTGGAGACACCCCCTCCCATGCCAGGCAGCCTGGTGTGATGCGCTGGTCACTGAGCTCAGCGTGATGGATTGACTATTGTGCGATGCAGCTCAGTCAAGAGTCAACACGGCCAGAGTTTTTTAAAATTCAGTCTTGGCACCATGGGGGAGGGAAGTGCGTGACACTAATGAATGATGCATTGGCTTACAGGCACATCCATTAAAGAAGAAAACCGTCCTTCATCTGCGATGCGTGGGCTTGGAAAAGGTCGTTAGTCATTCCTCTGTCTTTGTCAGCTGCAGAAGTAGAGCTTCTTATTATTATTTTATTTGGGGGGGGGGAGGACTTCTACTTCTCCCTCTCTTTTTGCTCTGTCACGTTTAGTTCTAAGAGATGTTTTCCTGTGTATCTTGTTTCTATGGCATTATGGGCAGCCTGGCATTTGGGATCACACAGTGGGGCTCTTCACTGAAGGTGCAAACCGGAGATTATGAAACGCGATAGTGCGTGTTGATTTCAGTATGTCGGGATATAAACAGGCCCGCTGGAGTGCTTTTGTCTGGGCTCCGGGGGTAGAATGTGTGGGTTTAGAAATGGTATCTGGAGAGAGGGAGAGGGAGAGGGAGAGGGAGAGGGAGAGGGAGAGGGAGAGGGAGAGGGAGAGGGAGAGGGAGAGGGAGAGGGAGAGGGAGAGGGAGAGGGAGAGGGAGAGGGAGAGGGAGAGGGAGAGGGAGAGGGAGAGGGAGAGGGAGAGGGAGAGGGAGAGGGAGAGGGAGAGGGAGAGGGAGAGGGAGAGGGAGAGGGAGAGGGAGAGGGAGAGGGAGAGGGAGAGGGAGAGGGGGAGAGAGAGAGAGAGAGAGAGGGGGGGGAGAGGGAGAGGGAGAGGGAGAGGGAGATGGAGATGGAGAGGGAGAGGGAGAAGGGAGAGGGGAGATGGAGAGGGAGAGGGAGAGGGAGAGGGAGATGGAGAGGGAGAGGGAGAAGGAAGAAGGGAGAGAGAGAGGGGAGAGGGAGATGGAGAGGGGAGAGTGGAAAGAGGTAAAAAGGGGGAGTGGGAAGAGAGAGAGAGAGAGAGAGAGATGGGGGGGGGGGTGGGAATGGGAGGGAAGGAGAAGGAGAGAGAGAGATGCAGAAGGACAGATTTGTCAGTGACAATTTGCCCAGTGCAGTGCAATGTAGTGCAGTGCATCAGGGCTCCTGGTCTGCTGAAAGTGCACCACATTTTTCAGGTTCATTAATCATAGTCGGGCATGCAGAGCGTCTTGTCAGTCAGCAGTCTGGCTATGTGGAAAAGAGCTCACAAGCTCCCTGTGCTAGAGGAATAGCGTGGCACCATCCAAAAAGCTTGCACAGTGTTCAACGATTCTGTCAAATGGTCAGTCAGCCTGCATGGTCAGGCCATCAGTCTTAGCGTTTCGACTGGACTAAAATTTTGTGCGTGACCTTTGAGGTTACAAGTTGACGGTGGCACGTGACTGACGTGAGATTAAGTCAACGTACACATGTACATGTACATTTAATGCATGATATGAAACAGGCCGTATGAGTTTTTTTACCAAGTCCCGTTTTTACCGAGTGGTGTGTAAAAGTAACCATTTTGTCTTGGTTGAATTAACCGAGAGGAAATTTAAATGGGGCTTTTCCACTGGACTTAAAAATGGGAAAAGTAACCATCGTCACAGTTTCTTTGACCAAAATAAGTCCAGTGGAAACGCGGCTTTACATTTTAACTGGCCCCCATTTTGCAGTGGGTTTATTTGTCCATGACTTCCTACCTCCATGGTTTGTCAGTCAGATTTTTTTTCAGACAGTGTAATCATCACCACGCCCTTGGCACCTTATAGTGTCAGTTGATGCTTATCACTGGTGTCTGTACAACCCCAGTAAACGAAACAATTAGCTGTGCACCAATCCTTTGAATTTGTATCCATTTTAAAAATGTAAATCAGGGAAGCATTTTGCAATACCTAAATATGCCTCTCTATGAAGAGATGCTAAAATTCAGACTGAGTTGTTTTGTGCTCATGCCTGCTGCATATCTTCTTAACCAGTGTCGTTCTCTGAGTCTAGATAGTGTCTTGGCACCCATGCTTGGCATACATGCAGACAAAGCCCTCATTGGACGGAGATTTCTATACTCTCAAGGGGCTTTCACACTAGACAAAATCCCCGGGGATTTCTCAAAAATATTGACCCCTGCTCGGGAATAGGGTAGAAAGATAGTGGATAGTGATCTTGAGGGCTTTTCCTCTGCTACAGAAAAAGTCGCTGGGTTGTACACTGATCCAAGCTGTGTAGCCTGTTCACAAGATTGTAACACTGCCTTTGAGAGAGGTCCTGCCGCCAGGATCGAAACGTCAGGCCCACTCAATTTTAAGATTGTAACGCGGCCTCGACCCGTGTGAAGAGCTCCAGTCTTGTTGAAACTATAACCCCGATCAGGAGGTGAGCTGAGAGCAATTGGCCCGTGTTGAACGCTTCGACATGTGTTAAAAGTGGTAGTGTGAATTTCTCAGTCTTGCATTTCAACCCGTGTAAGCATGGAGGTAGGATGGTGTAAGCATGCGTACCGTCAACACGCCGTCAACACGCCGTGCATAGAACAAGCAGATTTTTGCATTTTCCTGTTGTACAGCGTAGAGCAGGAAAAGGTTGTATATGCGGATCCATTCAGGGATTACGTAATGTGGGGGTGGCATTAAACTTCCATGATATTGAGAATGTAAAATTTAGTGGGCCTGACGTTTGGATCCTAGCAGGACCTTTCTCAAAGGCAGAGAAAGGCAGAGAAAGGTCCTGCTAGGATCGAAACGTCAGGCCCACTAAATTTTAGATTGACATTTTGGTAATTTTAGTCAGTAAGCAGTTTGCAACATTTTTGTATATCACCTTAAGATATTGAGAATGATGTAATTTGTGGTTTATTGTTTCGAATAAGACTAATACGGGATAAGAATATACGGGAACTTCTCTGCTTGTGACCTGTGTATGCCCGAGGAGTGGGAACTGATCAACAAGACATTGGTCGAAACTGACAGGTGTATAGCTCAACAGCCAGTTTTGTTTTGCGCAGTGTGAACGCGCATCACGTTTCACCTGTGTCAAAAATTGGAAGACTTCACGCGGGGTGTGCACTGTTCACACGGGGTGGAGCCGTGTGAGGTTTGACACATGTAAAAGCCTGAAACTAGGTATTCTAGCAAACCTCGCGCTATTGTTTTCTTTTACTAGCCCACCGGGCTAGTAAATTGAGTTTTTGGCTAGCCCGCAGCAAGTTTTACTAGCCCTGTAAAATCAGTATTTAAACCAAGGTTATTAGGTCAAGTAAAACAAATTATTAGTTTCTACTTTCTCATCCCCGCCCGCATCGTTTTTTGCTGCCACACGCTGTCTTTCTTTTTACTAGCCCACCCGCGGCTGTTTTTACTAGACAATGACCGCCGGGCTAGTGCTAAGGTCGAGCCCTGTGTAGTTGTGTGAGAAGGCCTTTAGTCTTTCAAATGATGCAACAAGTCACTGGATTCTTCCTCTCAGCGGGCCAAGACTTCAAGGGCGCGTTTTTGGGGCAGACAGGAAATTACAGTTTTTTTCCCCCTCAGCTTCAGGCATGAGTTTGCTCGTAAGTTTGTACCCAAACTGTCGGCTTGTCAGTCTCAGATTACTCCGCCTCCTAACCAGACTGAGTGAGCTTATTCAGGGGGAAGGGGGTGTACAGAAACCCACATTGCTTCCCCCCATCCCCTGCCCCCCCCCCCCCCCAACAACAAAAATAGTCTCGCCCAAAAACCTGACCTACTTCTGTGTTTTCCGATCTTCCCGATTCAACATTGTGAAGATTGGAAAAATCAATGTCCACAGATTTCCTTCTAATTTACACAGTTTGTAGATGGTCATGATAGAATCCTCATGCTGAAATCTTACAAATGCGGTATGAATCCAAATGCCAACCCCACTCAGTTTTGTAAAACAGTGAGCAGTTTTGAATGCAACGATTTTGAATGAATTCAGATGGCTCTCCCCTTCCCATCTGTTTTCGTCCCTATCACTCTGCCCCCCCCCCACTTAAAAGTAATTATTGTGTGTTTTGCTCATTCTAGTACATGTGTATGTAAGCAGTTTGCACCATTTCTGTACAATACTTGCATTTAAGTAGAGACCAGAAAGAGAAAAGCAGAACTATAGCCACAATCAGCCCACGCCCAAAATTGGCATTGAACATAAAGAAGATGCAACGTGATAGTGATGACTGAGGCATGTTTCCGGAGGCGCCTTGATCCTTCAGTTCACCTCTCCAGCTTCCCTTGCCTTTATCACCTTGCCTTTATTCCCTTGCCTTTATTCCCTTGCCTTTATCAGTGTTATGAGTGGGAAAAACACTGCTCTGCCCCCCCGATAGAGAAAAGAAAAGAAATGAAATAAGAACCACTCCCTGATTTCCTTTCTGGAGGGAAGACTCTGTCGTTGGTCAATCTCCACCCTGGGATTTTTTTTTTTTTTTTTGCGGGGCGATTGTCGTGTTTTGGGCGGTCCGCGGTCGGCCGTAGGTGTTTCATTTGATCCGTATCTCTGCTAAGGCACCCCCCCTCCCTCTGGCTCAGATAGCACAGATAAAAGTTCGTGCCCAGACGGCCTATAAAAAAGGATGCCAGCTCCTCTGAGATTGTTTTCTTGGCCTCCTCGCTAGTGGTCTGTTCATTTCAATAGGGCCTACTGTATATTATGCTGCGCTAAAGAATTTCTATCACTTACTGTATCATTTCTCTGCGTGTAAATCTGGGCTAGCCTTATCCACTGCTTTGGCCGCAAAGCGGAAAAGCCTTTGCAATCATTCTCCTCTTCTTCTTTTTTTAAAGTAACAGGAAAACTAACAATTTTTCGAAATTGTTCTGCTTTCATTTGCAATTGTTTTTTTCAAAATTTAGGAGGCCGCCATCTAAGGGCTGTATTTAAAGCTTAAATGGTAAGAGCGCTGCTTGTACGTAAAGCCAGATGTCTTGGGTTCAAGTCCCGGTCGAGTCAAAGTTTTCTTTGCCATTCCTCCCCCCCCCCAGAATTGTTCAAAAGATCCCAAAAGTCAGTGTTTCCTGATTAATTTTTTTTTTCAAGATTGTTTCGATTCTATTTATGTCTGATTTTTCTATTTGCATCGCCGGTCTATAATTATTATACGGTAAGGAGAAGCCCTATATTCTGTCACTGCAGAATTGGTTTGTAGTTTTATGATACGGTCATGGTTTAGTCAGTAATACCGGTAGTCATTGCTAGCACTGTGAAAGCGAGTGCCATTATTTTGTCCGGTATCATCTGCAAATTTGTCAAAGGTTGACCCCCAAGTATTTCTGTTTTCAGTAGGGCCTACAAATTCATTCGGCATTTTCATGAAGGTGTCTGGGCTGAGCAATATTGTATGAGAGATTCAAAAAGATCTTCTCTGTGTGGTTCTATTCAGGTATCGACTTTAAATGTATGTCGGTATTATGAATAATGTTACTAGTTGTCCTCCTGCCTTGTCTATCAAAAGTGGATTTCAAACTCTCCTGACAATGGGTGAGTAATGAGTACCAGTATGCACTGCCCGGAACATTGAGTCACCGGCTCTTCTGAGAGCCATGCACCATTTCAAAAGAGATGACTTACAAGGTGTCACTGCAAACTTTTCACATTGTGCTTCCACCATACCTTCAAATCTTATCAAGATAAATAGGTTTGCGGAGACACCATGTAAATTCTCTTTTGTGAGTAAGTGTGGTTCTGAAAAGAACCGGAGGAACTCGACGTTTCGAACAGTATACTCAGCTCGTCTTACATATCTCTTACGCATTCTCCTGAAGACGAGGAGAGTACACTGTTCGAAACGTCGAGTTCCTCCCGTTCTTTTCAGAACCACACTTACTCACAAAGAGAATTTACATGGTGTCTCTGCAAACCTATTTATCCTGATGTTCTCACCATGCAAACCTTCAAATCTCATTTAAATCTTATCAAGGTTCCCCGTCTGTCCAGTGGCAGACTGCACTGACTCCCACGTGACAGAGAAGGTGCCAGACTATTTGCTTTCTCAGTCACATTCTTAATCTTCTCAGCCCTGGTTTGGCTTGCAATGCATTGGATAGGAAGGATAGACAATGGTTACAATGTGCTGAGGGTCTGTCAGCAGTAATAGGGCTGTGTCTGACTGAATTCATTGGCCGCGGCTTGAAATAACGCACAGATCTATGGGAAGTGGCCACTGCATGCCAGCCAGCGGCTTCCACAGACTCGTGCATGATCTGAAGCCGCAGCCAGTGAATTCAGACTTGGCAATGGGTTTGCCGATAGCGATTACCCATAAGCTGGGGCTTTTCCGATCCGAGGGCCTCCATAATTGGATCTCCACCTGAGTTCACCCGCTAACCCTTACTCTTAAATCGTTAAGAATCTGCTCTGTCAGGCTGTCCATATTCCATACCTTACATGTACATATCTCTGGCTTTCTCCGTCCTTCCCCTTGACTCTCGGCCACCCTCCATCCCTCTCTCTGCCAGTCAATAAAATGCCAGTGTGATTGGACCCTCTTCATGCCCTACATAGGAGGGATGAAAGGGGGGGGGGAGATTTCTGGAATCCGTTGGCCTGGCCAGTTCACTTAAAATGCCATTGCTCAGATTTGGAGGGGGATGGCTGCACTTTATTCAGACACTCATTGCCCAGTGGTCCCCCAATCTCAAGAACATGTACACGTACCAGGGGTCAAGCAAAGCCCCATGGCCTGCCTTAGAAGCTTTAAAGGCTCATATACATGTGTAGAGATCCCCCTCCACTTGTCCGTTGTTATCAGACTTTTCCCATTTTTCTCCAATCTCGAGTCTCCAGCCAGGTCGAAGGAATCTCACCCCCCCCCCTGATATTTTCCTTTCTTGAGCACTCTCTAGCGGACGGACGTTGATTAAAAACCAATCTCAAAAGCACCCAGAATTTGAAAAATGCCAGCGTCATAATCCGTTGGTCAGCACGCGGAATTTACAAATGCCCGGGTCAGGCTTGATCTCAGGTTCCGTTCCACGTCACACTCCCGCAAAACCTGCGGGCAGTCGCCGGCATTGGACGGTTTGTCCTGTTCAGTGCAGAGCAGAGCAGTGAGCAGTCACCCACACCTGTGACATACTGGTGAGAGAAATTGAACCAAAGCCCAGAGCCTTTGATTTCTTCTTCCAAACAGAGTATCTTCTCCACATCTGCAGCCAAGGGGCCTCTTGTTATCATGCGTTGTACATTAAATGGGTGAGAGAATTGGAGACAAAGCCGGAGCTGGAGCCTAGGACTGGTTTTGAGAAAAGGCCCCATGATGACTAACCTATAAGAGGCTATATTCCCAGAGCCCTAACACCATAGAAACTCAACAGTATTTGGATGGTTCTAGTAGGGGTGGGGTTAACCTATTAGAGGCTATATTCCCAGAGCCCTAACACCATAGAAACTCAACAGTATTTGGATGGTTCTGGTAGGGGTGGGGTTAACCTATTAGAGGCTATATTCCCAGAGCCCTAGCACCATAGAAACTCAACAGTATTTGGATGGTTCTGGTAGGGGTGGGGTTAACCTATTAGAGGCTATATTCCCAGAGCCCTAACACCATAGAAACTCAACAGTATTTGGATGGTTCTGGTAGGGGTGGGGTTAACCTATTAGAGGCTATATTCCCAGAGCCCTAACACCATAGAAACTCAACAGTATTTGGATGGTTCTGGTAGGGGTGGGGTTAACCTATTAGAGGCTATATTCCCAGAGCCCTAGCACCATAGAAACTCAACAGTGTTTGGATGGTTCTGGTAGGGGTGGGGTTAACCTATTAGAGGCTATATTCCCAGAGCCCTAACACCATAGAAACTCAACAGTGTTTGGATGGTTCTGGTAGGGGTGGGGTTAACCTATTAGAGGCTATATTCCCAGAGCCCAGAGTCAGTACTCAACTGTGTCAGTACTCAACTGTGTCAGTAGTCAGTACTCAACTGTGTCAGTAGTCAGTACTCAACTGTGTCAGTACTCAACTGTGTCAGTACTCAACTGTGTCATTGCTTAACTGTGTCAGTACTCAACTGTGTCGGTTCTCAACTGTGTCAGTAGTCAACTGTGTCATTGCTCAACTGTGTCAGTACTCAACTGTGTCAGTACTCAACTGTGTCAGTACTCAACTGTGTCAGTACTCAACTGTGTCATTGCTTAACTGTGTCAGTACTCAACTGTGTCGGTTCTCAACTGTGTCAGTAGTCAACTGTGTCATTGCTCAACTGTGTCAGTACTCAACTGTGTCAGTACTCAACTGTGTCAGTAGTCAACTGTGTCATTGCTCAACTGTGTCAGTACTCAACTGTGTCAGTACTCAACTGTGTCAGTACTCAACTGTGTCAGTACTCAACTGTGTCATTGCTTAACTGTGTCAGTACTCAACTGTGTCGGTTCTCAACTGTGTCAGTAGTCAACTGTGTCATTGCTCAACTGTGTCAGTACTCAACTGTGTCAGTACTCAACTGTGTCAGTACTCAACTGTGTCATTGCTCAACTGTGTCAGTACTTAACTGTGTCAGTACTCAACTGTGTCAGTACTCAACTGTGTCAGTACTCAACTGTGTCAGTACTCAACTGTGTCAGTACTCAACTGTGTCATTGCTCAACTGTGTCAGTACTCAACTGTGTCGGTTCTCAACTGTGTCATTGCTCAACTGTGTCAGTACTCAACTGTGTCGGTTCTCAACTGTGTCATTGCTCAACTGTGTCAGTACTCAACTGTGTCGGTTCTCAACTGTGTCAGTACTCTACTGTGTCATTGCTCAACTGTGTCAGTACTCAACTGTGTCAGTACTCAACTGTGTCGGTTCTCAACTGTGTCATTGCTCAACTGTGTCGGTTCTCAACTGTGTCAGTACTCTACTGTGTCAGTACTCAACTGTGTCATTGCCCAACTGTGTCAGTACTCTACTGTGTCAGTACTCAACTGTGTCAGTACTCAACTGTGTCGGTTCTCAACTGTGTCAGTACTCTACTGTGTCAGTACTCAACTGTGTCAGTACTCAACTGTGTCAGTACTCAACTGTGTCAGTAGTCAGTACTCAACTGTATCAGTACTCAACTGTGTCGGTTCTCATGTGTGTCGGTTCTCAACTGTGTCAGTGCTCAACTGTATCAGTACTCAACTGTTGACACATTTATTCATTAGCTCAGGTAGTTCTGCCCTTATTTCTGTCTTATTTCATTCTGTCTTAGTAGTAATGATAAACACATCTAGGTATGGTTGTCCTCCTGAAATGGATTGTGTAAGTTAAGGTGCCTATTGACTGCAGAGGTGCAAATCAGGCCTTATTAGTATTGATGGGCAGCCCAGTGTCTGTGCTCAACAAGCCTTGTGGAATACCGGGAACCTCACAACGCTACTGCAATTCCAAATCGATATCGACACACCGGCAATACCACAAATTGTCGGACTCGGTGCAAGACCTCCGAGGCATGATTTCTCTCACTCTCTTCCTCCCCCTCCCTCTCATCCCCACCATTTGACGGGAATTGGGACTCAATTGCGACTCTGCAACTTTATCCGCGGCCGACTTCTTGATGTGGGTGAACGGCATACGGCGTAGTGAGAGTGATTTTTTTTCTTTTTTTTCCCCCCTCTCTGTACACTCGGCGTGGATAGTGATTGGGTGTAATAGCAGTGGCCCCCGTAGGCAGATGCGGTGGTTAACCGGGCCACAGATTAGCCTGCCTCACTCTCCTCCTCCTCCCCTGGGCGGAACCCTTAATTGGATTAGGTTACCAGTCGGCCGTTAATTGCCCTCGCTACGGTTCGCGTGAGACAGAGTAGTGGCCGACGGAGGTTGGCCCAGCCCAAGATGTTTGGACAGTGCGGCCCACTAAATCAAGCTCCATACATCGACCGCAGTGCCGAAAACAACGACCTCACGTGACCAAAACAATTCCTCACACAGTTCTTTCTCAATTTCTGTGCCGTGACTGAAAATTGTAGTTTTGGTGTTTGGAGCATTCATCTCTCAGATTCTTTCGGTTTTGCTCTCATGTGTAAGCGAGAATTTGCTCCAAGAGAAAAAAAAACAGCCTCCATAATTTGCATCCATCCAAATCTGTAAGTTGCTGCAAGGACTTTATGAAGCTCTCTTCAACTGGCGCTGCAAAAAAGGCCTCAGCAAAATCCCAAATGATCTGAATCACGCAAAAGGACCTTCCATGAAAGGCCTTTCAGAAAGGTCCTGCTAGGATTGCAAGATCAGTTCCTCTGTATGAAAGAGAACTATTGTCATTAGGTCAGGAGGCATTTTTTAATATTTTCATATTTGTTTTCTATTTGTTTGTTCTTTGGCTCATTCATCCATTTGTTTGCCCATCTGTCCACCCATCTATCTATCTATTATGTCCATTCATTCTTTCATTCTTTCCTGTGGGTTTGGTCGCCATGCATCTAAAGAGGCTGGGGTGAGTCCTAGCACTCGGCAATCGATGAAACGAAAACATTGATTCCAGTCCGCCAATAAAGCTGCCCCCTCCCTTGTGTATAGCCGCCGCGTGCCACTGTACAACTTGCTCAGCTGACTAACTGTGTGCAACATCCTCTCCCTTGTCTCCTGCTGTCCAATCAAAGGTTGGATCACTCCCTCACAGCCATTCACCCCAGGCCTACCCCCCTACTCCCCTATGCACATGCTCCTCCATCCCCTGCCTGCAGACTGCTCTCCGAAACACATTCCAATCGTCCATGGCTCAAACCTTGATATCAGACTGCAGCCCTACAATGTTTAACTAGCTTAATCAGATTATCCCCCTCCCAAAAAAAAAAAAAAAAAAAAAAAAAAAACCAACAACAACACCTTAAAGAAAGAACATATGACGAGTTTAATGGTCAGAAAGGCAGAGATTGTCCAGACAGGGAGAGAAGATTGCCAGTGCACATGCTTCTCTAATTATGGCCAGTGGAGAAACGAAGGCCTGTTTGATAAATGGCCCAATGACGATGGCGATGCGGGTGAAAAAGAGAGAAGAAAGGGTTTGAATGTACCGGGAAGATGCCAAAGTCTGAAGGCTCCATGTGCCGACGGTGCGTCAGCGATATTTGTGGTTCATCAAATATACTGAGAGCGAGAGAGCAAATGAGGAGGAGAGCCGTGATTGAGTTGACCTTCTGTGCCCTCGTAGCTTTTAATGCAGATAGGCATGTTGTGGGCAGCGTGCCAACTGCCGCGCTAGTGTGGCATGCAGAGAATAACTCAATTCGGTCGGAATGTAAATTTCCTTCTTTTTTTTCTTTGGGGGGTGGGGGGAGGGCCCGACTCTCAGGTTTTGGGCAGCTCTGATTGCATTCAATTTCTCTCCCATGTATTTACTGTGAGAGAATGCAAACCCAAGAAATAAAGTGATGGCTTGGCTGTCTTCATGTTGGCAGCAATGGCGTCAGTTATACTAGCAGGATCGACAGTGGCAGTTTGTAGTGCAGTCAATGTCCGTATTGGCTCGGGGGCCCTGTGAGTCTTTACGGTGCCGTGCATTCTTCTTGTCTGCAATCATTGCTTGTTTTCAGGAACGGATACGGTGTGTGAGAATGTGCGCAGGGTTTCAAATGTAGCAATGGCCAAATGACAGTTAAAAATTGTCTCAAAGGGCCACTTGAAGGTCATGGCCTCACCTCAAAGTAGAATCATAATTAGGGCCATTTCCACTGCCCAAATAATCGTGATGTGAATCGGGATTCACAAACGTTTTAATTTTTGCTCGCATTCACACTGCCCCCCAAAAAAAGGATATGGCGTTGCAAATTATCGTGATTATGTGGAAAGTCGCACTAATATTGGAGAAAAATAGCGATTCAAATCCCACTAATAATCGCGTTTATTGTGTCCACACATGCAGATCACTTGAATTACGATTCAAATTGCAATCCAGATAATCGCCATTATTTGTATCTATCTGTTATTGTATCTATCTTCTGTCTATGTCTGCTTGTGATTGGTCAAAGAAGCACTCCAGACCCCCCCCCCCAAAAAAAAAAAAAATTAAATTAAAAATTAAAAAATTAAAAAATTATGAACTTCAGGATAATCACATAGCCATTATCTTTATCTGAGATTGGTCACTGTTCATAGAAGTGTGCATCATGTGGTTGATAACTTTACCATCTGGCTAAAATCCGACTGACAACTCAGCAACCCACTGCAAAATGTTGGGCCTGTTGAAAAAAAAAAACATGGCTGGCCCGTTAAGATAAAAGTCTGGTGCACCGTGGCCTGGTTGGCCATGCACAGTAGTTGAAGTCCAACCCTTCTGTATATCTGGAAGGAGAAAGAGGTCAGTGTCTTCGAGATACTATGCTTGTTGTGTACATGGTGGGTTCAGGTGTACAGGAGGCGTCTGCCTATTGAGTTAGCATGTCAACGACGCTCACGTGCTCACACGTAGTGCACTCCCCGACTGAGTTGCCTCTTTCTGCGAAAGACGTCTCGAAAAAAAAAACCTAAGCCCGCTATCTGCCTCTCACGCGATAGGGACAGGCGACACACAGATGATGCGCCCTGATGATGTGGGACTGAATAGGAAACACACACACACGCACACCCTCCTCATTCATGACCCGAGCCTTGCCTAGAGTCTCTGACGCACAGGAAGTAAGAGTGAGGTCTGAGGCTTTGCATGGGGGTAGATGTACAAAGTAGTACCCAAGTTTGGGGTTTTGCGGGCACACCGCGTGAAGTGCCTCTTTAGGAAGAGGTGTGGTTCTGAAAACCCAACACTTCACATGGTGTGGTACTCTCAAAGCCAAAACCTACCAATAAGAAGGTCCTATCACTGACACACAGACCATATTAGTTATGCAGAAAAGTTGTAGGAGCCTGCTTCTTGACAGGGGGCCTGCATCAAGGAAAGTAATGCAACATTATTTCAAACTGCTTACCAATCGATTGCCAACCTGAAAATTATTGGCAGGTTTTGCGGTATTCAAAGCCTTAACTCCTGATCTCTAACTCCGGCAATTCAGCAAAGCACTGAGTATTATTGCAGTGCTAATCAAACTTCCATCAAGGCATTAGCCCTTACTGAATCACATTCGCATTGATGCAAAAGTCCTATTATATCTATGGCCACAGTATGATATCGCCCCGACTTGTATAAGGTCCGAGTGCAAAGAACAGTGAGACTGACCCTTTTGGATCCAAACCATTGTCCCACTTTTCTTTCTGGAGAGAATGCAGAGGTACCTCCGGCTCTGTCCCAATACACCGATCCATTAGGCCACGCCCACCATAGCAACGGCCAAGTCGCAGTGCGCATGCACACAATGTGTCACGATCGCCCACACGCCGTGCGCATCCACTGCACGCCCGCAACCACCGAAAGCACTTCTCTTTGGTTTTGGAAAAGGCCGAAAATGTCCTCTCTTGCCAGGGTATCGAGAGTCAGAATGACAATGAAAATATAAACACCGCTTGACCATGGTTAAGGATAAAACTCGGGTTTGCAAAGGAATTGCCTGGTACGTACGAAACAAAAGTAAACACGACGAAAAGTGTGTAGTAAAGAATACAAAATTTTGAATGATATGTCGGACAAAATGGCGGCAATTTGTCGGACCTTAAATCGCGTGTTGTGATTGGTCAATTTGTCAAGCGGCGTGGCCTACTGGATCTGTGTATTCCTTACCAATGACTGCCTGTAACGCACACAGTCTATGGGCATTGGCCAGCCATTAGCCAGCAACCTCTAGCACACTCTTTGAAGACGCAGCCTCTACAATCTGCTGAGGCTGTAGCCTTACACCCGGCCACATTTTGTTTTCCTTTTTTCTTTCTTTTTTCTTTTTTTTACAAAGGGAGTTCAACTGATTAATTGGGATTGGCACTGGAGGGGGGGATGACTGGGATATCTATGATGAGAGATACAGGCAAGCTCTATAGTGGTTCATTAAGCGTCTCATTGCCACGCCACAAATCATAGAAACCCTCGCAGCTAATTGGGCGCTGGGTCCTGCTACCTCAATGCAAGGAAGGAGGGGTTGCAGGTCATCGTTGCAGGAGCGCCAAGCACAATGTGCAGTTGCCTCCCATCTCAGAAGGACCTAGGTCTGTACTATATTTAGGAGGCCGCAAACACGTCTGTAGATGCACTTTAAAGTCTGGGGTGAAAAAGAAGAAAAAAAACAACCTGTAAAGATCAAAGTTCCTTTATGTTTTGTTTGGCATGCTGGTATGATATACATTTCTTTAGAATAATTTCTATGCACATTTGCGTGTTGATGGCCTGTGCGTCAGATCATCACAATGAGGATGCTCATGCCCAAAATATCTTCTTCGTTTTTCTTTTCTTTTTGATAATTTTATTCCCGGTTTGAGGGAATGCCGTTGAAAACCCCCCCCCAAAAAAAAAACCCTTGCAAATCCGGTTGGAGAAGAATGTGATAGGATACAAACATACGTATCTGGTGCATTGTGGCACACTCAACAGTGCCACTGGATTGTATTCTATGAAAACCTCTGGGCTGTACAGCGTTTATGGGTGCTCAGTGATGAAAAGATGTTGAGGTTTGGGAGGGAGGAAGAAATGAATCGGCTTTGTACACAGGGTTATATTTAGACCCACTCCCTGGATTTTCTCATTTGTCAGTGGCCTGTGTATCGTAAAGTGAGTGCTTGAGGGCACTGAACTGGCCCAGTATTGCCTTTGGCCATTGTCAGGGTTTGGAGTAAGCAGTGAGTGGCCCAGTATTTGCCTTTGGCCATTGTCAGGGTTTGGATTAAGCAGTGAGTGGCCCAGTATTTGCCTTTGGCCATTGTCAGGGTTTGGAGTAAGCAGTGAGTGGCCCAGTATTTGCCTTTGGCCATTGTCAGGGTTTGGATTAAGCAGTGAGTGGCCCAGTATTTGCCTTTGGCCATTGTCAGGGTTTGGATTAAGCAGTGAGTGGCCCAGTATTTGCCTTTGGCCATTGTCAGGGTTTGGATTAAGCAGTGAGTGGCCCAGTATTTGCCTTTGGCCATTGTCAGGGTTTGGATTAAGCAGTGAGTGGCCCAGTATTGCCTTTGGCCATTGTCAGGGTTTGGATTAAGCAGTGAGTGGCCCAGTATTTGCCTTTGGCCATTGTCAGGGTTTGGATTAAGCAGTGAGTGGCCCAGTATTTGCTTTTGGCCATTGTCAGGGTTTGGATTAAGCAGTGAGTGGCCCAGTATTTGCCTTTGGCCATTGTCAGGGTTTGGATTAAGCAGTGAGTGGCCCAGTATTGCCTTTGGCCATTGTCAGGGTTTGGATTAAGCAGTGAGTGGCCCAGTATTTGCTTTTGGCCTTTGTCAGGGTTTGGATTAAGCAGTGAGTGGCCCAGTATTTGCCTTTGGCCATTGTCAGGGTTTGGATTAAGCAGTGAGTGGCCCAGTATTTGCCTTTGGCCATTGTCAGGGTTTGGATTAAGCAGTGAGTGGCCCAGTATTTGCCTTTGGCCATTGTCAGGGTTTGGATTAAGCAGTGAGTGGCCCAGTATTTGCTTTTGGCCATTGTCAGGGTTTGGATTAAGCAGTGAGTGGCCCAGTATTTGCCTTTGGCCATTGTCAGGGTTTGGATTAAGCAGTGAGTGGCCCAGTATTGCCTTTGGCCTTTGTCAGGGTTTGGATTAAGCAGTGAGTGGCCCAGTATTTGCTTTTGGCCATTGTCAGGGTTTGGAATAAGCAGTGAGTGGCCCAGTATTTGCTTTTGGCCATTGTCAGGGTTTGGATTAAGCAGTGAGTGGCCCAGTATTTGCTTTTGGCCTTTGTCAGGGTTTGGATTAAGCAGTGAGTGGCCCAGTATTTGCCTTTGGCCATTGTCAGGGTTTGGATTAAGCAGTGAGTGGCCCAGTATTTGCTTTTGGCCATTGTCTGGGTTTGGATTAAGCAGTGAGTGGCCCAGTATTTGCTTTTGGCCATTGTCAGGGTTTGGATTAAGCAGTGAGTGGCCCAGTATTTGCCTTTGGCCATTGTCAGGGTTTGGATTAAGCAGTGAGTGGCCCAGTATTTGCCTTTGGCCATTGTCAGGGTTTGGATTAAGCAGTGAGTGGCCCAGTATTTGCTTTTGGCCATTGTCAGGGTTTGGATTAAGCAGTGAGTGGCCCAGTATTGCCTTTGGCCATTGTCAGGGTTTGGATTAAACAGTGAGTGGCCCAGTATTTGCTTTTGGCCATTGTCAGGGTTTGGATTAAACAGTGAGTGGCCCAGTATTTGCTTTTGGCCATTGTCAGGGTTTGGATTAAGCAGTGAGTGGCCCAGTATTGCCTTTGGCCATTTTCAGGGTTTGGATTAAACAGTGAGTGGCCCAGTATTTGCTTTTGGCCATTGTCAGGGTTTGGATTAAGCAGTGAGTGGCCCAGTATTGCCTTTGGCCATTGTCAGGGTTTGGATTAAACAGTGAGTGGCCCAGTATTTGCTTTTGGCCATTGTCAGGGTTTGGATTAAACAGTGAGTGGCCCAGTATTTGCTTTTGGCCATTGTCAGGGTTTGGATTAAGCAGTGAGTGGCCCAGTATTTGCTTTTGGCCATTGTCAGGGTTTGGATTAAGCAGTGAGTGGCCCAGTATTTGCTTTTGGCCATTGTCAGGGTTTGGATTAAGCAGTGAGTGGCCCAGTATTTGCTTTTGGCCTTTGTCAGGGTTTGGATTAAGCAGTGAGTGGCCCAGTATTTGCTTTTGGCCATTGTCAGGGTTTGGATTAAGCAGTGAGTGGCCCAGTATTGCCTTTGGCCATTGTCAGGGTTTGGATTAAACAGTGAGTGGCCCAGTATTGCCTTTGGCCATTGTCAGGGTTTGGATTAAACAGTGAGTGGCCCAGTATTTGCCTATGGCCATTGTCAGGGTTTGGATTAAACAGTAAGTGGCCCAGTGGCCAAATGGCAGTTGATGTTATCTCTGGCCAGCTGGAGGCCACCCCTAACTGGCCAGCCATAAAGTTGTGCACGATGGGCAAGTTTTTTTGGGGGGCATCTGTCTAAAATCAGATGACAAGCAACCCACTGCAGACTGCAGGCCAGTTGAAATTGGCCCAGCTGACCAGTTGGAAAAGTAAAAGAGATCCTTAAGGTCAAAACCTTATAAAAAAAATTCAGCACAAATGCCGTTGATTATGGTAATGCTTTGATAATGTATAACCTAATACTAAGGGGTTGGTCACTGCCTGCTGACTTAAAATGCCCACCGTCATACAAATATCAAAATACATCAGGGTCACAGCTTTGTCAGGAGCGCCTTGTTAGGATCGAAATTTCAGAAAGGATCTCTCCTAGGGGCAGAATCTTCCTTTTAGAAAAGTCCTGCCAGTAACGTCAGGCCCTTGAATTGTTTCAGATTCGATGTCTTAAAGGAAGTCGTGCATTAGCCAGGCCATATGTTAATCAAAACGAACTCCCCTAGCATATTGGGAGACAAGCGTGGCTGTGTTTGGGATGGTTCTGCGTCGGTTCGGCAGAAGAAGATAAGCATAAACAACAAATAATAACCTCAGCAGCCATCCATTGTCCGCGGGTCGATTGAAAGGGACAATACAGAATGCTGAATAGATCTCAGCAATTTGTTCGTTGTTGGGAGCTATTTTTCCTCCCTGGAGAGGGAGAGAGTTGAGGCGGTTCAGATAAGAGTTATTTCAGATGCAGTGAGTGCCGTTTCCATTGTCCCCCCCCCCCCCCTCGAGGTGACTGCGTAGATTCACCAATGTGAATGCGTGCCAATTGTGTGCTCGGGCAACAACAACCAAATTCACATGCAGAGCCAATGTTGCGGCAAGCGTTTGCAACTTCACGGGGGAAGGGGAGATGGGAGTTATGATAATGGAGTCGGGAATCAAACGCTTTTCAATCGCAGGCTGGAACTCCGATCCCAGATGATTAAATATTGGCGTAGTAGTACGTGGATTTGTGCAGTGCAGAGGGGTTTGGGGAGTAGTGAGGGAGGGGGAGGGGTGGTCACGTGACAATGTTAGGCACTGCAATCGGATGGGATGGAGACAGCATACACGTGTAAATTGCATCCGGAGAGGGATCTGACTGTGACTGTGTGACATGGCAACTTGATTAACTGAGCCAATGATTTCAACTGGATTCATTTTCAGGAAGTAAAAAGACCAAACTAAACTCTTAAAAATGGAGGTGCTTAGTACATGTAGGCCTTTCTTATTATTTATGCACATTTTATGCATTGAGCCTAAAACGAGGCTATGGGCGCTAGATTTCCAAGGTGGGGGTAAATTCAAGGGATCTTTTCAGGGGCTTTTCAGGGGCTTCATCTCCTATCGAGTGAGTGAGCGATAGGGTAAGGGGCTTGGGACCTTTGTGGAACTATGGTTCAAGCTTGGATTTCGTGTCTTGTTTGGGCTCTTGCTTGGGCTCTGGCTTGGACTCTGGCTTGGGCTCTTGCCTGGGCTTGGGCTCTTGCTTGGGTTCTTGCTTAGGCTCTTGCTTGGGCTCTTGCTTGGGCTCTTGGGCTTTTGCTTGGGCTCTTGCTTGGACTCTTGCTTGGGCCCTTGCTTGGGCTCTTGCTTGGGCACTTGCTTGGTCTCTTACTTCAGCTTGGTCTCTGGCTTGGGCCCTTGGGCCCTTGGTTGGGCTCTTGATTGGGCTCTTGCTTGGGCTCTTGTTTGGGCTCTTGATTTGGCTCTGGCTTGGGTTCTGGCCTGGGCTCTGGCTGGGGCTCTAGCTGGGGCTCTGGCTTGGGCTCTTGCTTGGGCTCTTGCTTGGGCTTTTGCTTGGGCTCTTTCTTGGGCTCTTTCTTGGGCTCTTTCTTGGGCTCTTTCTTGGGCTCTTGCTTGGGCTCTTGCTTGGGCTCTTGCTTGGGCTCTTGCTTGGCTCTTGCTTGGGCTCTTTCTTGGGCTCTTTCTTGGGCTCTTCCTTGGGCTCTTGCTTGGGCTCTGGCTTGGGCTCTGGCTTGGACTTTGGCTTGGTCTCTGGCTTGGGCTCAGACTTGGGCTCTGGCTTTGGCTTTGCCTTTGGGTCTGGCTCTGGCTTTGGGTCTGGTTCTGGCTTTGGGCTCTGGCTCTGGCTTGGACTCTGGCTCTTGCTTTGGCTCTGCCTTTTGGCTTTGGCTCAGTTTGCTGTTCGATTTGGGCCCTTGCTTTTTCTCCAGGGGCCATTTTTATAGAGCCGCTTAGGCCTAAGCCTGTGTTTAAGCATGGAAAGCCTTGCCCTGTAAAACCAGTTTGCCAGTCAAAGTTTCACTTGTATCCTGAGCTAAGCACCCGATATTTGAATAGAAGTTGAACGTAATAAGCACCAAATGAAAAATAGGGCTCATTCTGTATAATAAAGGAAGAATTTCTAGATGCTTACTAGATTTTAGATTGGGCACAGGTTTGTCTCTGATCTTAGCTTTGGTTTAGAGTCCAGCATTGGCATTGGCTTGGGGTCGGGATATGTTCATCAACAACTTGGTTTGTGTATTTTCCAAAGGGTTTAAGTGGTATTTTTTCCTTCAGAGACCCTCATTTGGATAAGAAATTTACCACAAAACCAGACCTTAAAATAGTCTACAACACAGGCAGTTGTACCCCCGTACTACACTTGCCTCAGCTATCTGGAAATCTTGTAAAATTGTCTGGGAATTTTAATGAACGAATTAACTTCCCTCAGAAGTCCTTCAGTGACATAGACTTGTGGCTGACGTGACGTCAGAGTCAATTGCACATGCAATTACTAACCACATCTATCTATGCACAGTACCCAGCCACAAAAGGCCCTAATTGAGTCTTCTGAATTGTGCGTGTGCAAACAAGGAATAGAATAACATCTTTCCCCACTCCTCCAAAAAAACAGGAAATTAAGATCCCAGCGGACTGCCTAGTTGTCTGTAATTTTTGTCCCAGGCTGCTGTTACCCACAAATAAGGCATGAGAAGTGAGAAATGTAGATGATTTCATCCCTGGAATTTGTCATTAATAACCAATGGTTGGTGCATCTTGATTTTAATCAAGCGGAAATTGGAAAATAACATTTTTGGTTCACTGTGAGGTGTGAAGGCTGTTTTAATACTCTCAAGACCATTTGAGCCAAGGTTTTATAAACAACTTTAGGCTGTTGACCAGCATTGTCTTGATGTACAAACAAATGTGAGATGTGGAACAGGTTAAGAGAGGATCAAGGACCCTTGTTTGTTTACTGTCCACGGAAATGGAGACCTACAAAATCACAAATCATATCCACGTCAAAATAACAACACTATGCGCTTCAAATCGGGAAGAGCAGGGTAAAAGCACTTGACGAAAGAGTGTTGGGCCTGGCTTGATCAGAAATGATGGGAGTTTGTGGTTGTTTATGGTTGTTTACTGACCAGTGATGTTATTAATTGATATTTTTTTACCAATGTTTTTTTTTTTTTTTTTTCTTTTGATGAAAACCCTCTGATGGTACAGGTTGATCATGTTGATTATGTAGAATTTGTCTCTTGGTCAGCAAGATTTGACGTTATTGTAATTTCTTTGCAAATCTATGCACAGCATCTGCACAATTTCATAAAGATCCTTGCACCAAATTACTTTCCAAGGTGTTCCATGCCAGCAGGTGAAATTCAGTGTGCTTTCTTTTTGGGTGCGTGGTATGCAAACAATGCAGTATTTCATATTTGCTGCCTTTGCTTCAGACATGTTGTAGTTCTTGGTTCTTGGAGAAAGCTCTGTGCTTGTGGTGGCTCAAAGAGGGATGTTGAGGGATGTCACTGGCATCACGTCACCCTGGTTCTGACCTGGGTCAGGACCGCCACCCTGGTTCTGACCTGGGTCAGGTCCGCCACCCTGGCCCTGGCCTGGGTCAGGACCGCCACCCTGGCCCTGACCTGGGTCAGGGCCGCCACCCTGGCCCTGACCTGGGCTGGCACTGACAACCCCCCCCCCAATCTGTAGTGAAATCCACCATCCTGCACTGTGAACCCCATGGTACTTATGACGGATACAATATCTGCAACATCAAGCGGCCATATAAAATCAAGCATCTAGGGCTTTACGATCCCAGTCCTATGCATTTACTAATCCTGCCTAGACTCGACTACATAAGGGTTCTCATTTTTTTATATTTTTATTTTCATTTAGGAGGCATTGGAGAAATAAGTCACCATGAGTTAAAAGCAAAGCATTTTTTTTTTCCTGAGAGCTTTTCTGGGTTTTTTCTCTCTCTAAGATTAAGGTTGCTCAATTCTCATCATCCTTGCATATATCTCGTGGGGGCCAGTGCGGGCAATCTTCGAGTGAGAGATGAGAAGAATGCAGCTGGTGATGGGATAAGGGTCCTTGGTTATTATTGCAGGTCTGGGGTGCTCCGGCAGATGTGTGTCGGGTTTCGCAGAGGTGATTGATAAACTGTACTTTGGTCTGGTGCATGGGGAGGAGAGAGAGAGAGAAAGGGAGAGAGGGTGGGGGGAGACAGAGATAGAGAGGCAGTGGGGGAGAGTGAGAGTGAGAGTGAGAGCTATAGAGCTGTCCTACTATGTTACCTAGTGCATGGGTAGTACACCTATGGAGACAGATCTAGATAGAAAGACATAGAAAGAGAGAGCTGTCCTACTTTGCTGTTGCTGTGTGTATGATGCTGAATACATGTAGAGCCAGAGAGAGAGAGAGAGGAGAGAAAGACAGATGTGTGAGAGAGAGAGCTGTCTTACTGTGCTGTTGTAGGGAATTCATTGGTGCATGGAGAGGATAAATAGATACAGAGATAGAGACATAGAGACTTAGAGAGACAAACATAGATCTATAGAGATTTTTCAGAATGATACAGAGAGACGGACAGATAGACAGATGCATGGAGACAGAAAGAGACTGAGAGACATAGAAACAGAGAGAGGGAGAGAGAGAGGGAGAGGGAGTGGTTTTCACAGAGCTTGTGACATTTTGAACGATTGCTTTCATCTTCTTGGCCTTCCCCGATGACCCAAATCAACCGCTCCTTCTCTTTCTCTCCCCGTCTCCCATCTCATCATCCATCCTTTGGTGTCTTTCCGTCAGCGTCAGCGTGGATACCAGTCCGGGTGGATGTTGTCACAGGCAAATATCTCAGCTGTCGGCATCCGCTAAATTGTCCATATATGACCGGGGGGGGGGGGGGGGTCTGGCCAGTTCTGTTACAACTCCACTGAGTCCTAGATCAACAATTTGCAGGTCAGATCCTAATGGCAGAAAGAAGAGATAGGCCAGCAGCTGACGTGCACGTCTATTATCCCTGGTCAAGTTGATTTGTTCAGGCATGGATGAAGAAGGAAGAAGAAAAGTAGTTGTCCATCTATTCGTTCTTCGTCATCAGTCAAAACCAAGGCCTGTGCAGTCCAGGGATGGGTTTCGCAAAGCCTTAACTCAACTTACGATGGATAACCCGTCGTTAGTTGTGTTAGGCGGTATAGATACTGTGCAGCGCTTATCGTCTTGCGATTGATCGTAAGTTATGATGACTTGGGTGAAATCGACCACTGGTTTCTCAAGCAGAAATATTGCTTTTGGGTTGATTGATTAAATACAGATCCTAAAATGTAGTGGTCCTGACGTTTCGATCCTTGCAGGACCTTTCTCAAAGGCAGAGTGAGAAAGGTCCTGCTAGGATCAAAACGTCAGGCCCACTAAATTTTAAGATTTGCATTTTGGTAATTTTAGTCAGTAAGCAGTTTGCAACATTTTTGTATATCACTTTAAATACAGATCCTGTGAATTGGTTTCCCTATGTATCACAGTTGCACTTTTTGATACCTAGAAACAGACAATTGTAACTTGGCTAGAACATGGAAGCTGCTTCTGTCAGTGTTACCCTAATGGTAACACAATTCATGGCTGTACATTGAAGGTTAATTTTGGTTTAATTGCCATTGAAGGACAACTAGGCTTCAATGAGTACTTGCCCTTCCTGCCATTGGTTAGCACTGCATAGCACTCCAGGCTTACTGACTGGTGTGGGGTTGTTTTTTTTAAAGAAAATTCTCAGACAGCTTGGAGGGGTTCGAATCTGGTTTGTAGTGCAGACGTCTTTTGCAAATTTTCAAGGCGTGTGGGAAGGCAGGCAGGCAAATTAAAACAGAAACAACAAAGGGATGGGGACAGACAGTCCGTATGGCTCAATAAGAGATCTTCCTGATGGTGAATGTCTGTCAGTGATTAGCAACTCCCACATCCAAATGCATTCAGTACTAAAAACAAGTGAAGACATGTCCCAGTTGGCAGTTGGGCAAGCAAATAACTCGGTGCGATAATCCCTTGTTTGTCGCGCTAATTGCTTCCAGCTTGGTCAACACCAAGCAGGTAGGAACTCGTGTTGGCTTCTGTCATGAATACTGTAATACGAAAATGTCATGGGACTGTCGCCCAAAGCAGAAGCATGACGGAATTGTAAACAGAGATGGGGTATTGGGAGCACAAGACCTTTACTACTGGCTTCATTAGTAATTTAGTACGTCATAATCTTGGCAGGAAAATTAATGGAGAAACAATGGAAGATGCTTAGTGAGTTCAACACCAAGAATTGGCCAAAGGGCTCATCATCCCTTGCCCTTTGGATCTCGATCAGGGGTGATAGGAATTCTGGTTGACAGAGACTGCCGTCTCCAGATGCTGCAAGGGGATATGGATAGACATCTGGATGAGCATAACATATCCTGCTGGTAGCTAGGAAGACACTTTGTGGTTGTCTGCCTTGCAGCCTATTGCCGATGATGGTGTTGACGGTTAGGATTGGGAGGTTGGTGAGGGTGATGAAGAGGGTGGGAATGATGAGGATTGTTGGGATAGTAAGACTAAGAATGAGGATGATTATAAGGATGCGGGTATTGAAGATGAGGTTGATGGGATGATGGCTATGATGGGGATGATTGGGATGATGGGAATGATGAGGATGGTGGTGATGGTGGTGATGGTGGTGATTGGGATGATGGTGGTGATGGTGGTGATGGGGATGATGGGGATGATGGGGATGATGGTCATGATGGAGATAATGGTGAAGGTGAGGATGATGGGGATGATGGTGATGATGGTGGTGATGGGGATGATGGGGATGATGGTCATGATGGTCATGATAGAGATAATGGTGAAGGTGAGGATGATGGGGATGATGGGGATGATGGTGGTGGTGGTGGTGATGGGGATGATTGGGATGATGGTGGTGATGGGAATGATGGGGATGATGGTGGTGATGGTAGTGATGGTGAAGGTGAGGGTGATGGTAAAGATGATGAGGATAATGATACTGTCTTACAGTAGTTGTCCATTTAGAACGGAGCCACTGTTGAACCCTGCAAAGCATTTCATTATCTCATCTTTTGGGCAACTAGTTGAAAATATTTCCAATTGCCATGCTTTGATATCCTTGTACACGCATATCCTTGAATTGATTGATTCAAGAGAGGCCCAAGTCTAATGTGTGAGGCAAGATTCAATCACATGGTGTAATTCTTAGTTTTAGCCATTTTAAAGTGATTGGAATCAATACAACCCGAGCTGAGCTGGACGATAATCAGCTTTCTGCTTTTTCCTTGAGGACAGCACTTAAAGACTAACCAGTTGGGAAGAGTGCACACGCTCTCAAAGCAACAACCACTTCATCTCTAATGGCTCACCAGTTAGGGGAGAGTGCACAAGCCTTCGCAGCAACGATTACTCCGTCCGATGAAGTAGTTGCCGCTGCGAAAGCCCACGGTGCGCTCCTCCCGACCGGTTAGTCCGTAAAGTGCTGCCCTTGAGTTGTTTATCCTTCGTCGGTCAGTCCGTTAACACGGCCGTCTAACTGTGCACACCCTTTTGGGTTTTTTTTTTTTTTTTTTTCGTTTCTGTGCCCGCATCTTTCACAGGGCGACAGCAGCAGCCTGCCCGAGCAGAGCGATCCGGGACGGAGGGACACCCCTCTCCTCGATGAGATCATCTCCCAGCTGGAGGCACTCAGCACATGATTGTGCGCGGAATGCATCCGGAGGTATTAGAGAGGACAGGGAACGAAATCTACAAACTCGGCGTCTGCAAAGTTCCCACTGGTTGCCTATTTGGTGTGGGTTTTGTTTTGGAGGCTTTGGAAGGTTTTTTTGTTTTGTTTTTCTCCTCTCCTTTGATGATGTGCTGAAAACCTCCTGCAAGCGTGGCCTGTTCATTTGATGACCTGAATCCACTTTGACCTAAAGCATCTTCTCAGAGCCCCCCCCCCCCCCGGCCCCCCTCTCACTGTGGGTATGCATTCAACTTCAGTGTCTAGCCTCGACCACAGTGCCTGCCATCTCTTTGCTAGACGCTCGAGATGGGACACTCTGGTGTGACTGCCTTTTTAAATTGTTAGCCACCGTTGGACATCTCTGTGCCTGGGAGACGGAGAGAGCGTGAGGGAGTGGGGGGGGAGGGGGTGTTGCCCACCGCCATTAACGGCCAAGTGTCAGAGCAGACAGAAGTTGGCACGCACGTTTCCTCTGCAGCAACCACAAATTGCCCCTTAACCGAGTTTCTGTGTGTTTGTGTGTGTATTCTCACTTACCAGCAGTCTTAATACAAATAATGCCTAATCTTTTGCTATTGCACAGATTGTGCAGAGATAAGATAGGCCCTGAACCAGGAGTCTGGTGCCCGAGACTGCTACGGTAGATTTGATATTCTTGCACTCCGTACCGCCACACACTCCAATCAAACGGTGGACCTGTCTTTCCCCTGGGAGGGGGGTCCTTTCACTAGCTTAGATTTTAATGAATTAGATGGATTTTTTTTCCCCTCTTTTTTTTTTTTTGGGGGGGGGGTGATCGGGAAACTCCGAGGTCAGTGACTTTCTGATGATGTGGGCCCTTGCACCTAGGTTGTTCTTTCGCCAGGTACAGTGTGGAGTATCTCTTTGGGAAGAGACATTTTTCTCAAAAGGTTTTTTCAATCAGGATGCTCTGGCTCTCAGCTGGACCCCCAAAGCCCACAGTTTGCCTACTTTATCCTTCTCCACACTTACTTACGGTTTCTTCCACTCATAGCCTACATTGTGGAGGTAAACAATTATGTGCAGCAGCTAATCATTCGTCCATCATCTTTGGCACAAATCAAAGCATTTGGTTGGCGCAGGGAATCATTTGTCCTTTGTGATGTTTAACGAGGGTCTGCAATGTGTTTAGGATGGCCCTGCCACTTCCCATAAGTTTGAAGAAAGAAAAAATGTATGCCATCTTGAAGTGAAACAAATCTCAGGCAATGTTGTAGCTTGAATATACAAAAATGTTGCAAACTGCTTACTGACTAAAATTACCAAAATGTAAATCTAAAATTTAATGGGCCTGACGTTTCGATCCTAGCAGGACCTTTCTCTGCCTTTGAGGCTAGGATCGAAACGTCAGGCCCACTAGATTTTAGATGAATGTTTTAGCTTGTTATAGATTTGACGTTTGCTATGGTTGTGTATCTCAACCGCACTGCCCAAGTGCGATGGGGATGCAGTATGCAGGCTGGGGCCAGCAGCCCTTTGCATTGAACCATTTCTCCCAGCGCTACAAAGAAAAATCGTGTCTAGTCATCACTGCGCACAGGACTAAATGAATACGACGAATATCTACTCAATGACTGCACGGACAAGAATTTGCAAATTCTCACAGTGGTGGATTTTCTCGATTTTGTTTTCTCTCAATTATCTTCCCTGTCCATCGCGCGATTGACTGAGCTCTAATGTATGTGGCACTGCAAGGCAGCTGGCTGAGCGTGGAGCGGAAGCCTGCCTTCCAAAGTGTCAGCCACCGCCGACGGGCGTCGGTCCCAGGGCATGTGTCAGAACGGACAGCACCCCAGTCTAAACATGCCCCCCCCCCCCGCTGCCCCTCCCCGGCCCGCCGTCCACCGACCAAAATTGCTTCTCACCCAAGAGCTCCCTGCCACGTGCGATTCACTATAGGGCAAATTGCCTTTAGAAGATGGCATAATACGGAAGACGCTGACAGACAAATTCTCATCCATAATGCATCCATGTTGGAGATAGAATGTAATTATTTGGTCTTGGGCAGTGACTTCATTTACGTAGGAAGTTTTGGGGAAGGTTTTGGACGCAAGACCAACGGATTTTACATTCCGGCAGCCTAAGGCTAGAGTTTGTCGGTCATAACCTCCATGTATAACTGATGTACCTTCTTCCAAATTGTCAAAAGCATTTCCTGAGGGGGAGGAATAGCTGTTGCATCCAAATCCGAGCCACCTAAGTTGATGGCACTGAGCTTGGTTCAAATTAGTGGAGTTTTAATTCAGTTAGAAGTTCGGAGTTCGGCCTTCTCAACGTACAAATAAAACGGTATGCCCAGTGCGTTGACCGATTGCCTGTACATGGACTGGGGCAGACGCTCATTGAATTACGCTCCCGCCAATTCAGGATATCAAATTATAATATAAAATCTCATAATGGAGTTTAAAAGGTCTCGTTAGTAATGCCATTGAACTCTGATCACAGTCACAATATCAAGTTGCCCAAGTAAATGAAGCATAATTTTGTGTACATTCGACAGATGAGCTTTCAATAAGCATGGGATGCGTTTTGGCGGTCATTACTAAGAATGGTTCGGTTGTTTTTGCGTGTGTGGCTGTGCTGAGAAAACGTGTGCACTCCATTACCCAGTGTAACTACTCCAGACCAACCAAAATGGCCGGGGAAATCTCTGATAATAGTCGAACCATTTTTTTGGGGGGGGGGGGAGCGGGGATATGACTGCCAAAACGAACCCTATCTTCCATGCTGGGCGAGTCAGTGGTGGGAACTAATCGAACGCAGGTTGCGTTTGCCTTTCCCGAGGTCATGAACGCAAGGCACATCCCGTGTGCCGAGAAGAATAGGTGTAGACGGCATAGGGTTGGGTGCGTTTTTGACCCCCCCCCCCGATCTCCTTCCACCTCTCCCCTCTCTGCCTGAAGCTTTTCCTTTTATAAACCCGCACGAATTCCAGGCTGACTTTGTACCCTGCAGCATCTGTAGACAGATCTGAGAAGTCAAACTCTCTCTCCTGTTGATGTTATTATGGCCTACGGTCCCGTGCCCTTCCAATAACAGTAAACCGTCGTACCACGGGAAAGATATCCGAGGATATGTGAATGGGTTGGCGTTAAAGTAGCCGTGGGTGTACCCTACTTCATGCAATATTATGTTCTCTGTCTGATTCCCGCCCCCCTTAAGAATGCTGTAATGTGTACCGTATCATACACTACATGAATGTGGAATGTAATAGACAAAAATGATGTTAAACTGCTTACTGACACGAATGACCAAAAGCAAATCTCAAAAATATTGAGAGCCTCACGTTTCGATCCTAGCAGGACTTCTTGTCAGTGCCAGATGTCTTTCTGAATCAAAACGCCTAGCCCTCTACATTTTGGAAAATGTGGATTGTGTGAAAATGACATCCGTATTGTGATGTGATGTCATTGATGTGTGTTTTTTTCACTGTTCTCGTCAGTGGTCTTATTTGTTGGCATTTAAAAACAACTCGGCAAAGATCATTTGGCTGGACTGGATTTTGCACCGAGGCCCTTTGGGCTAACCATGGAGGAAGGTCTAACGTATTCTACCACGCGCTATTCAGCCCTATAAGATGGGGCTGGGATTCATAGATGTGTGTGTGTGTGTTAAAGTGCTTCTGACTGGTGCCCCAGCCCAGCAAAGATTATAGTTCAGTGAATAGGCCTATGGACTACCCCACGCTAAGGGCTGGATATATAGCTCGAGTGGTAGAGTGCTGGTACTGATTATACCAGAGGTATATGGGTTCAAATCCCAGCTCAGTATTTTTTTTGGGGGGGGTGGGCTATTTCCTTGTGTTTAACGTTTCCCATGAAGTTTCATCGTCTTTATTTTGTTTGAACATCATTGTTAACGTTTCCATTAAAATGTTACAGTTGTTGTCATTTATTTCAACTTGTCTTCCAATCACCTTGAGACCTTCGAGGGTTTTTGTGTGTCTTGGGAGTTGCTCAGACAAATTTGACTGTACCGGGATTTGAACCCAGACACCTGATTTAAGACCCCTACATAAGATTGGTAAGATCAAAAACATAAATGTTCACAGATTTAGATTTAGATTTAGATTTAGATGGTTATAGTAGAAACTTTGCACTGAAATATTTCTGCCTAAAATGTTGTATTTTTGGAGAAAAGAGTCAAAGAAATCGTTTACGTCTCACCGAGATCTAAACGTTTTCTGAAAAATTCGTTGAATGCTACATTTTCGCGAAACGAAGGAAGCGGTTTTCACTATTTTCTCGTGACTCGGCTGGCGGATTGAGCTGACATTTTCACAGGCGTGCTATTTCATGCAAATGTTGGGTCAGACAACGTATGGATGTTATTCTTTGACCTCGACCAATGTTGTGTCATCCCTTTAACCATACGCCTTCGTATAAAAAGTAACTGCAAATTGTGCACCTCAACGCTTTCGGTTTAATCATTGCTAGGCCTACAGTTCAAAATCCGGCTCAGTCAAGTTTTTCTTTGCTATTTATTTGTTCGAAATTATCCCAGTAAGTTTTATTCTTCCCATTGTCTGTTCTCGTTGTTGTATCGTGCGTTTACCTTCGGTTGACTTGTTTAGAAAATTATTTCCTCTCGTCTATGATTTATACACGATTTGTACGGAGATTGAGTGCTGGCCCTCCCCTGGTGGATTTCATTCGCTACGGCTTCAAAATGCACGCGAGTCTATGGAAGCCGCTATAGCCAGCGGCTGCGTCCATTTCCCATAGGATCGCGCGGTGTGTTATGCTGTTGTTGTCACGGGTTTTTTTCGCTGCTTGTCGACAACGATCGGTCAGACGCTTTCCCCTTCTCTCCCCGTAGTACCCGCCATGCGCGGCGGGCTTGCCACGGCGGGCAGGTATAGCAGATCCTGGCCCGTCTCCCGGATGTTGTGATGACTGAATCCAGTCTGGCGCTTGTCGTTCCAAAAGGGCCGTTAACCTTTTCGGCTCTCGCGAGATAAGGAGTCGGTGTACAGGCACGGGAGAAAGCTGCTTTTACGCGTATCTTTTATATTAATGGTCGTGTCCCACGAGGTGTTTTTTGTGTGTTTTTTTTTGGTGGGCGGGTAACTTGCTTGGAGACAACCTATAGGCCTTTCTTAATATTTATGCAAATTGTATGCATCGAACTGAAAGCGAGGCTATGGGCGCTAGATTTACAAGATGTCGGCGAAACTGACACTGCGCGGTTCCACTGTGCTCTCGAACACGTGCTACTGCACGAATTGTATACGTGTATAGTTACTGTAGTAACACGCGACACACTCAACATTGACGATTCCACTTACAAACATGAGGAATCTAACTTTAAAAGGTCGTTTAAATGTAGAAATCTACCTTGAAAAGTAGTCCCTCATCTCGCCTGATCTCTAGGTACTTTCCCCGCAGGGTTCTATCCTTTGGAAATAGGTGGAAGCTGATTTCTGGCGGTGTATTTCTCTTGTTGGAGGAGCACAGTGGAACCGCGCAGTGTTTCGCTGACATCTCGGGAATCAAGCGCCCATAGCCTCGCTTTCAGTTCGATGCATAAAAGACGAGTATGGTGGTGAACCCGCCAACATTATTTGTATTTGAAGTTAATACAAAAACTGTCGCAAACTGCTCGCGGACTGAAATTACCTGCAAAACATAAATCTCAAAGGTTAGAGGGCCTGACGTTTTTACTATACCTTTGCAGGACCTTTCTCAAAGGCAAAGAGAAAGGCCTTCGGGAAAGGTCCTGCTAGGATCGAAACGTCAGGCCCTCTATCTTTTGAAAATATTTGTATTTGTATACGATACAATGAGGGTTTGCCCCACTTTTACGCGTAACTATAATAGCTAACAATGCATGATCAGTGCTGTGCCCGGATTGCCTGCTGAAAAGAAATAAAGGTAGCTCGGACGGGATTGGACTCTGCAACTACTGCTTTCTAGCCTATACGTCTGAGATTAACTTACTTGTGAAATTGCTCTAACTTTAAGTATTTATTTCAGTGAGCCGTAATGTGTTAACATGAATGATATTTTTTTTTAATCATTGGATGCTGACATGATTTGTATCTGTTTGTTTTTGTTGTGTTTTTTTCAGACGGAATAAAACCCAATTTGATTTAAATCGGTTGACTTTGTTGGTTTTATTTAAAGAAAAGAAAATCATTCCGCTGTAGTCAGGTCTTGACTGTGAAAAAACATCAACACTTCAACATCGAATGTTCCCAAGATAGACTGACACCCTTTCCCATTCAAATGCATTTATGCATTGGGAATGGGGAAATGCAAATAGTTATCCGGGATGTGCAAACTCTATACATTTTGGAAAGGGGGGGAAACAACCCCTTGTATGTTTTTTTGTCTCCTTCGAGTGTTGTTTCTCCTGCCATCTTGTCTCCATTCTGCACTTTTCACATCTCCCGAGACGTTTTGATGTTGGAGGCCGACATTGATCTAAAAAACAAGGGGGTTTTATTCCCGCCTACGCTGTTTGCAACAAATATCCAAACAGTCCCAAATCGCCAGTACCCCCCCCCCCCTCCAAAAAAAAAAAAAATCAGTGCTGTTTGAAAAATACTCAGGAACCTTCAAGAACCTTCAATTGACCCCTTCAGGTAAATTTCCGCACTGACGCCAGCCGCTATTTTGTTGTTGTACAATCTGCGCTCTGCGTGTCTACTCCAAGGCCGTCAGGGCTTTCTCTCCGGATTATAGCGCCAGAGCTCCCCGCCTCGCGACGCGATCGGCGGGAAGCTTCGGCCCCTTTTCTCCTTCCCAAGGGCGGCGTCAGTTCTTCGCTAGGAGTCGGGGCCCCCGCGGGAGGAGGCAGCTAGCGGGCCTCTTGACGAAAAAATATCCGTACGCATTGATGCATACTATATAGCGGTTTGCTTTGGCCTCGCGAGGCGTGCAGAAAGATTCACGGCGTGCGTTCGTATAGGACACGGTGGGGCCCGAGCCCCAATGGACAGCCGATGGAAACTGCACTGCCGGAGAGCTCACGTGATTTATTTAGTGGCGTGGGTTTCAAGATGGCGACCCTTCATCATTTGGTGCGTTCTATGTAGACCTATAGGCTTCCTCGGACGGACCATGGTTACCCCCCTCTCCCCGTTGGCTTAGCAGTAGGGGAAATGACGTCAGGGTCAACCAGGTCTGACCGGAGAATCTAATCGAACGCCCTCACTATAAAACCATAAACGAAAGGCGATTTCAACTCGGGGCCTCTTTTTTTCATGTTACTCGCCATAGCTGGGGGCCACCATCAGGTGACTGAATACAATCGGTACGGAGAAAAGATCGATGTGTGACGCTGGGATGGCGGCTCCTTTGAAGGACTCCGGATTCCTCTATACCCTCTAAGTGAGAGGAGTAATCCGCTTGACCAACGTGGGTCCGGATGTTGGTTAGCCCTTCCTCCATGGTTAGCCTAAATAATGCACCGAGCCACTTTTCAATGGCGAATGACCGCCACGCGGTTTTTTGTTTAAAAGTTACTTTTTTAAAAACTCGCCAAACAATCGGATATAACAATTATGTAGGCCCTACCTGTGAAATGAATCGATGAGAGCTAGGCTGCACTATGTACGAGTCAAACCTGTCAAAACACTCAAACGTCTGTGTGGCTTTCGTCACACCACAATAAAGTTATTATTTTGCGGTATAGACCCTTCTTACTGACGTCACGTTGCTACTAGAAACAGCGAGATCCGCCATATTCGAGTACACACATACGCTTTCGCTCGCACGTTTGTGTTCGTTTAACGTTACGTTAGTCATCATGGCGAGTTCGAATGCTGCAC
Organism: Luidia sarsii; assembly: GCA_949987565.1. Classification (NCBI taxonomy): domain Eukaryota; kingdom Metazoa; phylum Echinodermata; class Asteroidea; order Paxillosida; family Luidiidae; genus Luidia; species Luidia sarsii. The sequence goes on from OX465101.1 coordinate 35,830,760, forward strand.
GGTCGGCTTATTACAGTTCTCTCGACTTCTCGGCTTTATTGCTGGAATAGATCCGTACACAATTAACCCGCGACAACCATTTCGTCCATCTTTTTAGCGAAAGTGTACGAGTTGCGTCACCTTCTCTCGTCAGTACAGCGGGTAAACGATAAAAATATTTCTTATCACGACCCCCTGCTTCCACAGCCAAGGACAGCGCAAAAGTTAATCATCTTTCAACAAAACAAGTACCTCCAATCCACGGTACAACCACGAAGGAAAAAAAAAGAGATTCCTTCATGGCACAACTAGTAATTAATACTAGTAAATAGTAGCAGTAGTAGTAGTACAACTACGACAAGTTCAAAACTTGCCGCCGTGCATGTGGAGTTGTTTGTATGCACAGCTGACTTAGTAACGACGGTGATGACGTGCTCATGTGTGTAATCCAAGATGGCCGATAAACAAAACCGTGACGTCATCGAAGACGGGTCTATAGTCTGAAAAGACTATAATGTGGTGCCCGGATTCGGAGAGCCCGACGCACAGCAACACCGTGGGCGCTCGGAATTCGGAGGTACAGCGGCCTGGATGTCCCTCCACGACTCCTGGATTACTGACCCTAATCCCCCTCCCCCTTTCAGACCTCCCCACCCCCTCTGTCCAGGCGTTCGGCCCAATCGGGCGTCAGTGGACAGTGGGGGCGCCGCACTATAATCTTGTCAACTCGTGTTCCGTCGGGCACAGCCCGCAGCTAGCTATAGCTACAGCAAAGGCGGTCAAATCCACCGCTTCGGTTTGCCCGCGGTCGTCGGTCGCTCCGCTTCCCTCAGCCTGCATGTGCGCCCGATTGTACTCTCGTCTCCCTTCACCCTTTCCCATAGTCCTAACCGTCAGATGGGTGATTAAGTCTGGGCTCAGACTCGTGGAGCTGCTTAAAGGCTCAAACAACATTGAGAAGATCGGAAAACATCGATGTCCACATATTTCCTTCTAATTTTACACAGTTTGTAGATGCTCATGATAGAAGTTCTCATGTTGAAATCTTACCGTCTGGAATGCTGCACTTGTCGAGAAATCTTTACTCAAACACCAACAGTTTATTCACTCTCGAGTAACAAACTATTTCGTATACTGACGGTTTTTTGCCTTATTCTGCTTTCTCAGATAACCGTTTAAGGTAAAACCTTCGCATGATTTCTTTGTTGGAATGTTTAATGGTTAACACACAAACTGCGGCAATATTTTGACCTTGATCAATGTTGCACAGGGCCTTTAAACACGAATACCTCCCAAAAGCGTGAACGTTCTTCCTCGGAATGAAAGAGAAGATAACCATAATAACACATACTTCACATGATTCATATTGCGTATGACTTATAATTATATCCGAATGTATAAGGTGCTTAGCTTTACCTATATACACGTCCATTACATTCCATTAATAATGCTTTGGCGACAAACAAGCCAAATGGAAAGTTTGAAAACCACCGGACCATTTCTTAGGTTGATGGCGACAGCCGAAGCGCAGCCCAGCAGTTCGCAACCTTTTTCTTTTGCAAATAATTTCTTGGTTTTGACCCATGGCTATACTCGCAGCATGGATGAATGCTCGAAGTGAGCTTTACGGATTCCAGCCTTTGATAGATGCTGTCGACAGAATCAATAATAATTGCTTCAATCATTCATTCACTTATTTCTATTTTCGCATGAGTGTTTCAGTCATAGGTTATCACGTCAGACATATCCAGACGCATGCAGCAGTTGAACACAAGACGGGCCATCTAGAATCGTCCCATCCTGTATAGGTAACTTCTCGCGTGAGCTGGCATCTCGCGAGATTCTGATGAGACCGGTACAGGCCTGTCTCTTCGTGCTTCTCCCCGATATTCCGAGGTTGGCAGCCGATGAAGGTGTTCGGGGGTAGTCACATAAAGTGTTTCTTTTTGCTGACTTTGTATAGGCCTATAGTGCTCTTGCAAAAATAATCACTGGCAAAATAATTGGAGGCGAAGGAAATGTGGCTCGGTCCTCAGTGAAGCCAACTTTAGCGAAAGGCCAGTCGTGTCCTGACAGCATCTTTTAATTTGTTTACATCATGGAGGCGGCTGTCAATTCTGTCACGTCTTAGGCGCGTCCTACCCATAGCGGTGCGCGAGTTCGCCGCCGTTCACCGGTTAACGGCAATCCCTCATTGAAGCACGGCCCATTGACTGCACCAACGCCACCAGCGTGACAGAATTCAGAATTGCTTCATTCTGGGCATTTGAGAGGGAGATGGGGGGAGGGGTGGGGCAGAAACGCTTCAGACAGGCAGACCATTCTCTCTCTTATTCATTCATTAATTCATTAATTCATTTGCTCGTTCATTGGAGTTGTGAATTTAAATTACCTCATTGACGCTAACCCCCGCAAATCCCGCGCGCGTCCCGTTAGTTTCGCCGGCGAACCGAAGCCCCCACAGGCAGTCGTGTCTTCTATACGGTCGCTCGTCAGCACCGTCCGGGCGGACTTTACGGGAGCGTCTGCGTGCATGTTGCATGGCGCCAATGCCTGTTGTTTTGATGGCAATTACAGCGCTCGGCAATCAACTGTTGAAATGTTGTGACTCGTCAGGGCTCGCTGCTGACATTTCGTCAGTCTTCGCAAGGTATTTGCGCTCGGAAATGACCAATAACGTTCACGCACTCGTCTCCTCGTCTCATGATTTTGAAATTTTTTTTAAGTAGGCCTACATAGGCCTACACAAAAATGGTGTACATTGACATAGATATAGAATCTAAATATGATCTTTAGGCCTATCTATTGTAATGCACCGAAAAACCGAAATGCACAATCTCAAAAACTAAGAGGGCCTGACGTTTCGATCATAATGGTAGGACCTTTCGCAAAGGCTTATCTGTTTTAATTCGTTTACTAAACGAACTTGTATTAGTCTATATGATATGTCGAAACGTCAGACCCACTAAATATTTGGAGATTGGTGATCCTTTCATTCAAACCTCTGGGCGTACCGGGAGCGTGCTTCATTTATGCCATTGTCAAGGGAGATAATTCACTCAAGTCGACGACCTGTAGATATACGCCTTGACCCAAGGCGACGCATCAAAATTCAATGCAATACAAAAAATGTTGACCAAGATGGCTGCCGATGCCTTTTATTTGAGAGCCCTGCACTTGAAACGTACACCAGGCGCGCTATAGAGTCAACCGAAAGATTCTAAAAAATGAAACATGATTAATACCATGATTAGGCCTAATACCGGTCTTCTTTAGCTAGGCCTAATTATGTAGAAGAATGGAATGAAAAATGTGCCCCTCGTATTATATGAAGGCCTAGGCCTCGACAGACACCGCCCCTTCCCGACGTACCTCGGCCAAGTAATCAAGACAGATATACTGCGAGTGCACCGTGTTGTTCACGACAAAATGCATCATTTTTTACAGGTGACGAAACTGTTGGCCACGGGTCTGTGCTTATAATAGCTGCAGTACGCGCACGTGCTCACGTATGCAATTACAGCTATATGGACTCCCCCAGGCGGATTCTGCCTCAGCGTCCAATCGTATATGGACACAGATTTTAGTTAGCACCTTCCCTCCCGATCTCTGCCCCCGAGATAAAGCATAGTTCACGGTAGTGTGTCGCACTCGACTGCAACAAGTATATACAGGCATTATGCATTATCATGCCTGCACTTGTTTTGAAGTCACGAGCGTCATTTCCAGCCGAGTTCATCCAACGGGCTCGGGGTTGGTTGGGTGTGAAATTAATTGGGCAACCGCCTAATGGCAATTGCAATGGTTGGCAAGGGCGCGAACTGAGTTTGTGTGTTTGTATGTTGGGGAACGTATTATCTGCTTTTTCCTGTCATACTTCTGATCTGTGTGTGTGGTGTGTGTGTACGTGTGGGGGGGGGGGCAAAATGATATGATGTCACCGCCACTTTTGAAAGTATAGTGTGTGAGTAGGACGGACATGTACCCCCGTCCCTTGCCCGTTGATGCCCGTGATGGTTGGGACAACTGCCTCATATTCAAGTCGACAGAATGGGCGGATAAGAAGAGGAGAGATGGGAGGAGAGAGTGAATTAAGGAAGGGGGGGGGGGTATAGGAGGGGACGTCGGGTCGGGAGGAGAGGCAACTGCCCCCCGAGAGGGGATTTAAAGTACAAAATAACGTCCAAAGACGCCAGCATCATTATCTGACTGATGGGCTAATCCACACATTGATGCCACAGCCACCTCTCGCCCGTGATAGCATCACATTGTTGTCGCTAGCTTGTCAAACAAACTGACATTATTTGTATCTCTGATTTGGGGGGGGGGGGGGGCTGGTGCATGGGCTCGGATTTGGGGCACATTTTGTAAGGATTGCAATACAGTGCGCTGGGCCTATGCGTGCTCGAGTTAGGGAGTTCATCGGATCGGAGCATAGATCGGAGCGACACGCTTGATGTACCAGCGAGTGTTGCCTCAGATTGGCAGATTGGCAGGGACAAAAACAACAACCAAAGAACAATTTCATCCAATTTCCAAAGAAAGGACAACACACAAAGAGAACAAATTCACAAAAAAAAAATAATGTCGTTTTGTCCTTTTTTCGGTGTGTCTTCTTGTATTTGTCCTCTTGTCGTTTTGTCTTGTGTTCGATTTTGTTTTGGTCTTCTTCTGGTTTTATCCTTCGATTTACACTTGGTCTTTTCGTGAATTTTTTTTGGGGGGTTCTGTCTTTTCTTTGGATGAAATTGTTCTTTGGTTATTATTTTGTCCATCTAAAATTTAGTGGGCCTGACGTTTCGATCCTAGCAGGAACTTTCTCAAAGGCCTTTGAGAAAGGTCCTGCTAGGATCGAAACGTCAGGCACACTAAATTTTAGATTTACATTTAGGTAATTTTAGTCAGTAAGCAGTTTGCAACATTTTTGTATATCACCTTATAATTGATTATTTTGTCCATTTTGTCCAGTTAGAAGATTTTCCTTTAATTTTGGCCCTTTTGGCCGCCCATAGTTGGCCGATTGTTTGTCCGTGTCCATTGTTCATTCCGAGGTAAAGCCAGCTCCGGGGACAAGAGAGACTAATATTTTTAGTGCGAGGGACCCACAACCTATAGTATTATGTACACGAATAATGGTCTTTGTAAATGCACTGTACATGTACAGTACATGTACAGTACATGTACATGTACACATGTACATGTACACATGTACATGTACACATGTACATGTACACATGTACATGTACACATGTACATGTACACATGTACATGTACACTGCACATGTACTGTACATGTACATGTGTATATGTACTGTACATGTACTGTACATGTACTGTACATGTACTGTACATGTATTAGGTAGCACACACGTACTACACGCACGCGTAATGAACATGACTTTTTGTACAGTACACGCACAAGTACATGTAGGTACACCATTTCCTTCCTCCATGGGTACACACACATGTACACTGTACATGTACATGAACTACCGCCGTGGTACATTATTTTTACATGTAACACGCACGAAATGCTCTTCCTTCTTCCAACATGTACTGTACATCACATGATTGTACTGTGCAGTACATGTACATGTACATGTACACAATGTACTGTGCAGTACATGTACATGTACATGTTCTGTGCAATACATGTACAGTACATGTACTGTACAGTACATGCAGTGGCCGCGTGCGTTGCTGCTGTGTTGCAATCATGAAAATGAAACAATATACAGCATATCAATCCTACGGCCCAGAGGCTGTCATTTTAATTTTAATTTTTAGCTGCTTGCTTTATCGACGAGTTCACCAAACTCTTGCCCGTAGTTAACAACTGCTTCAAAGAAAACAGAGCCGCCCTAAACACCTTGTGCGATCCTAGGGGCGCGATCAAGACGTGGTAAATAAGTTTTACACTCGGCTTATATGCCCTGCAAAAAAAAAATAAAAAAAAATAAAAAGAGACGTACGCTCCTCTTCAAAAGTTCAGCCGTGCGTGGCGCTTGCATTGAGCATCGAGGGATATTACCTTGTGTGTATACACACACGCAACGCGATAACTGCCATTGACGTCACATCCCAGGGTTCGCGTCACCATTGGTAACCAATTCCGGTCATTCAATTGGCTGTCGGTTCTCCTTTTTGTGCTGACTTACATAGCGGGCATAGCGCAATGTGTGAGTGTACAGTATAATGCGTGTGTGTGTGTGTGTGAGTACGCGTACGGCTCACCCACCGCGCATGCACTCACGTGCAAAAACACCAACAACATCGGCTTACGGGGTCCGAGTGCAAAACGTCAAGCGAACTTCGCACGCTGGCCCTTTCGTAGCATGTGAGTGTCGTACTAGTACTTACTAGTACAGGCGGCTGGCGAGCTCGCTGCGTTTCCTCCCCGATCGCCCGTGTACAGAGTAGGGAATAGCCGTGGGAGGAGGGAGATCCTACCATTTTTTACTAGAATTCCTGGAAAATGGACGAGCAGAGTTTCCAGCACTGAAGTCGATCGGTCGCCTGCCACTGCACGGTCAGCCTTGATGCGGGTGCAACTGCTGGTATTGCTGAAGGAAACGACCCTGCAGTGTCGTCTGCGATTACTTGACACGCGCCGGTCGCGGCTCTTTTGAGGGGAACCACCCACACGACAAGCGCACGATCGACCGCACGTCAGGCCGTCTTGGGCCACTGACTCATCAGTTGCCTGACTGACTGACCCGCTGGATTCTAGCCGATTGTCCGTCTGCTGCTGTCTGCGGACAGGCTCTTTCTGCTGGCAGTGAGAATGGCTGGCGTTAGCACCATGAGAAACAAGCGTGGATTGTTTATGGGCAGGAGACTCATGTTCCTCGCCATTATATTTTTCATATCGGCTGCAGTTTCTAGACTGGGCAACAGCATGCCAGGTGAGTTGATATACCGCAGGCATACACGACTATACCATACACAACGTACTACAGAGAATGATGCAAAACACGTCTGGTGCCGTATCAATATCATTATCATTCATTGAAATAATAAATAGTGCACGTACTCCTTTGACGGGCAGACCATTACGAGCAAACCCCGTCATAAACAACCCCAACACTACTGAAATTGATGAGTGAAATTCCATTTTGTCCAATGTTTTAATTGACACATGTTTTTCACTTTTTGCTTACACAATTACAGTAGGCCTAAAGCGAACTCCTATTGGCGGGGGGGGGGGGCTAATTTATTAACATTTCGAGACAACAGGCAACCGTTTGTTTCCACTCAATGAACTACAAGCTTTGCAGTATTACTGTAGACATGAGATAGTGCACTGAAATATATAGAGAAGTGGGAGAGATCTGATCATACAGCGAGGAAATGTTTCCTTGCTCTAGTATATGAATGATCTAAGGGACCCATGATTGAAAATCATTTACATGTAACTGTAAGCCCACTTGCATTTGGTTATTATAGCGGACCGCTAATCGTTATATTGACCCAAAAGAGTCTGCATGACATGTAGGCCTACTGTCAAGAATACGCCGACAGTTGATACGCATCACGGAGCTCATTAGTGAGGGTAGGCCTAGGCTATAGTATAGGTGTACGACGTGATTTTTGTTAACTGACCTTGACTTACATTCAGGATCCATGTGTTGCTTTTGCACGTTTACATGTAGCCTATGGGCACCTGCATTTGTAGTTTAACCGGTTTCACAATTTCAAACCAATAACTGTTTTCGCTGCACGTTCGTACACCGGTCGAAACCATCACAAGCGTGCAACACAATGCCATGCAGTCTACCTGAGGCCTATAATGATCGTATGGCCTAATCGATACACTGCAGCCGCCCGTGGTGGATTTCAGTACAAAGGTTTTGTAGAAGTGGATTGGATATCGGTCTGTCTGCTCGAACGTAATTTCTAACTTGTGATTTAACTGCAACGGATTGTGTGAGGCGATTTCAGTTGCGGTAACCTCCACACAGCTTCTTTTAAATTGATGACCTTAGGGACCTTAATCCTTATAAAGATTACGTAACACAACGATGGCGTTAGGGATTTTAGCGGTCAAACTGGTTGGTCGTTCCAGGGGCCGGGGCTGTCTTTTGACCGGCAAAACAAATAAATCCTGCCTTACGTAAACAAAATATCAGCTGTCTACGGGTATATCGTGCACGTATAAGTTATGTCGAGATATACGCCCATTGCCTGGCCCACAGCGGGTTGCAGGCACTGATACTGATAGTGATAAGCGTTGAAGAATTGCAGTTTGAAGGTGACCTTTGATGTCATCTTCACTGCACACAGTCCATGCGTTTCTGTCGATAGGTCTTTCGTTGTACTGATTGCGACATCCACCCGTTCCCGGAGCAGAGATGCACTCTTGATAGACAATGGATTTGCTATTTTGCTCTGGACCGTTGCCGTATGACTCAAGTGCACGGGTGAAGGCAGGTACTGCCAGACAGACTTGTGAAGAATCTGCCTCCCACGCTTCTAACTCTTCCAAAAGGGAGATTGGAGGCGCCTGAGTTGTTAACAAGCCTTCAAGTTCAAACATAATGTCCGTGTGGAAATACCCCTCGCTCGTCAATACGGGATGCATGGACCCGCGTTCATACCTTCATTAATCTGTATCCTTGTGGGTACTAACCATGGATACAACCGTGTGAGAAACGATGTTTTAAAGATGCTCCAATTTCAACCAAGTTCACTTTCCTGGGTAGAAATTTGGACCGTATATGTCCCTTATATAAAATTATAACACATTAATTTGCGATGGATTCTTACCGAAACCGAAACGTCGCCACCAGCAACGACACATCGCGTGACTTTGATCACCCTTTCCACTTATCTGCACCACCGCGATGAACAACCCCTTCATTTCTATTGATTCTTACCCATCACAAATTATTTTCCCGTTTTTGCGTTATTTCCAAATATCAGTTTCTTGAAAACCTGGTGGAGACCTATATACACCTTCACAATTTTCGGAGTCGCTAATTCAAGGGAAATTCCACAGGGCACTAGATTCGGGCCGACCTTGTTGTGGACCTCTCTGCCCCACTGCCCTGTTACACGCTGAAAGCCCTGTGCAAGAAACACCAATTTTATTGTGCAGAAACTTCACTGCACACTCTTCCACCGGTGCTGTACTAGTTTATACTGTACATGTACATGTACATTGTACATGTACATGTACATGTACATACACTACTTCAATATTTTCCCATCTAACTCTCTTTTGCAGACGCGCGCTGTGTTGTTGCAGACGGCACATTTACACGTGTTTTTTGCGTGAAAAGCTTTTGCAGACGACCCATCGCACCGTATACCATGCCCATGCATGATGTACACATCACGTCACACACAGCGGGCATGAACACGAGGCCTGCCTGCATTATATATCATGCGTGTATTGCGTGGCCAAACACCGCCATCCCATCCATCACCCACTGTTATCGTTACATGACAGACGCGTCGTATGCTATACATGTACATGTACTTGAGTTTGTTTGCTTCGAATATGACATTCCGAGGTGAAATACCGTACTACATGTATTTTCAAGTTAGTATCACACAAAAATTTTGCACACTGCTTACTGACTAACATTACCACAATGCAAATACCAAATGTAGTGGGCCTGACGTTTCGATCCTAGCACTAGCACTTAGCAGGACCTTTCTCAAAGGCCCTCTGCCTTTGAGAAAGGTCCTGCTAGGATCGAAACGTCAGGCCCACTAAATGTTGATGTTTTCAAGTATGCTTACAATCGTCTATTACATGTATATGAATCGTTGATCGATAGCTATCCTTGTACAAAACAAAATACATCCGTAAGCGCTTACGCGAATGAATTATTTACTTGCTATGAAAGGACTGAGTGATTGAAATGATAGCTTTTTACTGGCGAGCCGCCGGACGAGTCTCGAGCCTCGTGTAGAAGGTAGTAGAGTATAGGCTATCCATGCCTTGCTTGGTTCCAAGATCCCACAGGAGCAGGATTTAATTGGTGTCCGACCCTCCTCATCTCACTGACTCCGATCTGATTCAGGAAGGAAGCGATGCGGGTTGCATTGTTTGCAATGGAAGACGGGTCCCGAACGACCGTGTGTCAATGATTAATGCACCCATTCGTATATCAACTTTGTAGAACGGATAATGGATACCCTTTAATCCAATTACACGAGCGAGCTCAATCTGACCGTGGTGGGCTCAACCCGTGACTTCTCTCTCTCTCTCTCTCTCTCTCTGATGGGAGTCACGACTTCCACTTTTGTATTGCTATAACTGGGGAAGTTGTGGGCAGATCTCTGCAATATTGAGGACGTCTTTCTAAAGCATTTTGTTAGAAAATTGCAGTGTAAGTGTAACGGGTTAGCAAAAGACCTAATTATTGTTCACAGTCACATCGGCTTAGAAATCGAAAATGAGCTGGAATCCTTTTCAAACTCGCTCATTCAAGTTGATCAAACAGTGGTTGAGCCACAATTCGTTGATGCGATGACTGAGGACAATATTGTGATTAAAGTTGTACAAAGATGTTTGGAATTGCCCAGTGGCTAGAATGATCGAAATGCACGTACAAAGCTTTGCAATGTTAGAGGGCCTTAGGCCTATGTTTTGATCTTCGCGGGCCCTTTCTTATAAAAGGAGGCGATTATGAATAGTACCTGGAACCTTTTTACTTGGAACCAATCGTGGACTCGGTGAGACGGAAGCGGCGGGTGTTCCACAGCAGTGCAAACAACTCAAACACCTCAGAAGCAAGATTCAGTCATCTCGAAAAAGGCCTGCTCGATAAACAAGATGTCAATTTCGCTGCCAAAGCTGTTAAAGCCATCGATAACCGCACACAAGTCCAAGTCAATTTACATCGCCCGACAACGCCGGACGTCAGTTGCGTGGTACTTCTCTCGCTCTCATTGCACCACGGAGGAGCCCCCTGTATTATTTATTTGGGCAGGGTTCTGTACTTTGCCCAACTGCCTGCCAAAAATGAATACTGTGGTAATTATATGGAGTAGGGCAATCCCACGTATAATTGCGCTAAAAGAGTAGAAACCAAAAGGTAAGAAACGAACCAAACAGCATCAAAATCCATTCAATTATTCAGCCAAGATTGAGTTCTACCGTCAGTCATGAGTATTATTTATACATTCCACTCCATATAGGCACACTATTAATCTAACCATGATCTGACCATGCAGGAATCCCTTGTCTGGATTGCCCCGTAGCCCGATCTATTTATAACAGGCTCGACCCGGGGGTTGATCCAATTACTCAGGGCCCCCACAAACGTCGTCGATTTTCCACCACAAAGACAAAAAAGTGCCCTGCCTGTAATAACGCTTCTATTTTGCTACCGCATCAGGCCCAACAATGCCGCATTCCAAACCTATACCGTGATCATATTTTTTCCACGGCGCGTTTTTACTGAATCAGAGCACATGCAGAAGTGTCTTAAGACTGGCTCGGAAGAACCCGTTATAGTCACAATTTGCCGCAGTATTAATGAAACTTTAATTTGCAATCCAACCTAACACTTCGCAGTCTTGTCTGCTCGTTGTAGGCCTATTCAGCAACGATAAGACCCCCAGCAATGGCGCTACCCAGGAAGTCTGGTCGGATTTGTCTTTTGCATGCATGACGTGACCTTATTTCGACGTAATCACCCCCATTTCTTCCCAAGTTTGTTTATAACGGAGTCCCATCATAACATTTTAAACATGGATTGATAAATCTCAAAAGTTATAATAGAGGGCCTGACGTTTCGATCATGGCAGGACCTTTTTCAAAGGCTTATAGGATCGAAACGTCAGGCCCTCTAACTTTTGAGATGTATGTATTGCAGGTCATTTTAAGATAGTGAGCAGTTTGCTACATTTTTTGTATCAACTTCATGGATTAATAAAGTGAATCTAAGACACTAACTTTCACGTTTGTCAGATGAAAATCTATATAGCTGAAGGGAAGAACTTTAAGAGGAAACATCGCTGAAAGGAAGTCAATGGGGCCAGTATGGTAGCCTCAAATTTTGGTGATATCTTGTACTAAGTTGACGTCGATGGGCCTATCCGAAGCATATTACCAGGCCGGAGGCATGTGCATAACGATGGTGTTTATGTCCATCGGCTTCATGGGCGTTATCATCAGTGTTATCAATTTGACAACCCCTGTTCCGATCCTGTAAGCCAAGTGGTACACGTATAGTGAATTGACATAAAATACACTCTGGTTTTATCTGGTCCTCTGGATAGTGGTTGCGTCTCGTTGTCAGCGCATCTGACAATGGACATGTAGGCCTATAGGTTATGCCATTGCAGTCGTAATGCAAAGTGCTTTAGTGACTAAAATTAACAAAATGCAAATTTCAAAAATTATGAGGGCCCTGGCGTTTTGATCCTAGTAGTTTCTCTCTCGACGGCATAACCGGTGTCAAAATAAATATATGTCTACCGCCGGTAGACATACACATGTATATTTATTTTGAAGCAATCTTGGAGTTTGCAATCTAAAATTCTGGGAATAATCTGACGGGGGAAAAAAACCGGGAAAATGTTCGACGACAGTCCTTGGACTGGATCGGTTGGTGAATGTCAACCAGTAGACATATAGTAATTTGATATAAGTCACTTTGATTCATGTGGCAATGGTAATGGTTAGATTGGATACAACGATAAGTAAAAGCGGATGTCCCAGGAATGGCGGCCTGTCAGATAGAATAACTTTGGCTTTAACTTACACCCACGAATCGTAAATGGAGAGGGGCTATAGTGCAATTTAAAGTCGTATATAACCAATAAATTCAGCCATGCTTGTACAGTACCAAACCTGTTTACCCGTATGCTAAGCCAGACGTGCAGTGCTGAAGACCGTGCAATCTGATTTGATTTGAGAGCTCTTTTATTCTTCTATCGCGTTGATTAGCATCTTATTCTTACAATCTGACGTTTCAGTATACTATTAGGGCCTAACGATTACTCGAATTCAAACAATGAAATATATCTGCGTTTTGCGTGTCTGTTTTGGAGATTCAACAAAAGTAAGCGATTAATTTATTACCGGTAACTAGCAATTTAGATTCTTTAAAGATTACTCGGTATATAGGCCTATACCTATAATGCAGTCTTTCTGTCAATGTGCTGAACTGGGCTGGATTTCACAAAGCTTTACGATGCATTGACGTAAATCAACGTATGGGTAACCCATCGTAAGTTGTGATACACCGTCATATGGTTTCTGTGCATGGCGCATGGCTCATCATCTTGCGATCGATTGGAAGTAACGATGAGTTTGGTGAAATCGAACACCAAACTGCTTTATAACGCCGAGAGAAGGCCTATATAGAAAATACACGTACACCTTCTTTGCCAGGGGAGAATTGGCAAGCCTTGTCGTCATGCAGAATCCCTTTTATGGGATTACGGACCTGGAGCAAGGCCGGACTGGCGCGCCTTGACCCAAGAATTCCTGTCGGTTTTAAGGGATGGGAAGAGTAGGAAACCCAAGCGTACAGCCCAATAGGCCTACATGGGCCTATACTATACTGACCTCAGTTTGATCATATCTGGCGTGCATTTTCGAAGCATGCATCATGTGTAAATACATTTTACAATTACCATTTTACAATTAACTTCAGACGCCCTATGGTTCTATTTGTATATAGTCTTGTTCATGACTCCTCTTGTGAAGTAGGCCTTAATACTAGGCCTACACATATCATAAATCCTTAGGTCTATACTGTCTGTTCTTGGGAAATGTCCTATCGAGGGTTCCTGACATGCTTTCAGTGCTCCCCACCCCGACTTTGTTCATTAGTGCAAACGCGCTTGACGCATATCGGTGTCTTCGGTGACCTTCCAAGTTACCAATCGTGTCTGCGTGCAAATAGGATTACCGTCCGCGTAATTCGCTTCTTACATGCACATCTGCCATCCATTATCCGTTATTTAACATTTGTTGACTCCAGCGCTATACCTCGCAGAGAGGGAGCGGGAACACTTAAACACGAACCATTTCATGGCCCCTTTTCCAAGGCCCGGCTTAGGCTTCGGCTCCGGCTTCGTCTCTGTTATCCGAAAGCTGAAAACACAGGTTGGAGCTCTCTGTTGAAGTTGAAGCTTTGGATTCTTTTTCAAAACGCAGTATTACATTCTGAAACGAAGCCAAAAGCCTCCCATTTTCAGCCATGTACTTTAAAACGGACAAAAGAAAGAAAGACAAAGCCGGAGCCTGAGCCTAAGCCGGGTTTTGGAATAGGGCCCAAGACGGCAAATCAGTTCACATTCTACAGTCCCAAGCATAGCATGTTTTTTCCCCCTAGCGAGGTTTAATGTTTAGGCCTGTGGGAATGAGCTTTCCCATATTCCTCTGACGTCACACGCATCAATTATGCGCTAGCAGTGCGGTATACATTCCACGAAAACTCAATCGGCCTATTCAACGTTCCTGTACATCGATTCATTGTTCAGCTGGCATGTTTTAATTATTTGATAATCAGTTGGTTAAAGGGATTTGGCTAGTATAGGGACCTACATGCGTGTATCTGAATTTATTTCGCTCTTTAAAAGTAAATTGTATACCGGTAGAGAGTGTATACTCGTGCGTGATTTTAGATTTTTGCAGCTTATTACTTCGACCTATATACATGTACTTTATACGATTCCCCTTGAGAAAACACGGGGCCCATTATTGAAACCTATAGTTGGGATGACCCACCTTAAATATCACGCGCCAAGTAACAAAAAACAAGCGAATACCGTCTCAGAGACGATTGATATAATTATATACGCACGTCAACGGTATAACTCTATACTGTTTGATCATGGCTTGTGTGGTGCGTTAATTGAAGTTGGCGAGAAAGAAACTCCGTTGACACGACCTACCACACCTACAAGGCTGTGCATTAATCTAGCCATGGTGGGGGGGTTGACATTGCCTATTTGTCTGTCTCTGACAGCACCAGAAAGGCGCCCCACGGCGTGCCGCGTTGCTCCGTGCTCTTTTGGTATGCGACATTTTTACGACGGAATCCCATGTATGTGCGCAGGCTATAGGGCCGGGCCGCCTGCATCAGCTGCAGGGATTCCGCGGGGCCGTTGCCTCGTCTATATCTAGCGACGAGCTCCTGATGCTGCAATGCTGATGGAGATACCTCATCGTATCTCTCCCCTCCAGCCTCCACCCCCCCCCCGTCTCCCTCCATCCCCCGACGGGCAAGGCTGACCGCAGTATAACCTGCCGAGCCGCTGTTGGCTGGCAGGAATGCGTCCGTTGCAGCTGGGCGCTGATAGTGATAGTCACATCTTGGGCGCGACATCGTGGCCCACTTTGAGGTGTCGCACGTGTTGCGGAACCGGTCTGATCGGTCTGACCCTGATGGTATCCTCGCATATGTGACCCGGCACAACGACATGAGGAATATCCCACCAATACACTTTTCGAGTAAACGACGCCTGAAGCTAAAGTATCTTCACAATTCGATTAAAAATAAAAATTAGAAAAAATATTTTTGGAACAATTTTTTTATTAAGTATTAGAGGATATTGTAATTTGATATCATTTTAAAACTAATGGTATACTTTTTCACATCATTAGAAAATCTCAAAATCTCAAAAGTGGGGGTTATTTCTCATTATGCTGTGCCGGGTCACATATATACTCCTTTAAAAGTCGCTATATAACGATTTATCGCCGTGACTCGGTGCATATTGACTAAATCGTGATTCCCCCCTCTCCCAACCACCCATTGGGAACAGGCCTCTCAATAATGAGATGCATATACCACTGGTCGCAGTGTGTGGTCACGTAGTTATTGACCCGTAAAAATCAATGCCAAAACTAATTGGTGCCGCGTGCTTGTGCTACTCAACGACTCGATTCTACCCGACTGCGTCAGGGTTAGGTCGGCAGGGAAGCTGTATAGGTTGGCACGTCCAACTTTGATGTCAAACTACTTTTGTCTTGGGTTTTCTTGTTCCTGACATATATGTTGCTCTAGAAACGTATCAGGGACGTAGCTTCATAAAGCGAGTTGTTCTTTTCCGCATACAACTACTATACTGGGCCATGACACACGGGGCAATTGTACCGCCAACTTATAAAGGCAATCAACTGAACCGTGTGAAGGGAAGATTTCACTGCAAAATATCCACAATAATCTGCATTGTTGTGTCATTCCATGCCTAGATTTAGATTAATATGCATTTCTGGTACGATTCTTGGTCTTTACACTAATGACATGGAGCCTTGATCTCTTTCTCAACTCACTAATATCGATCGCTTGAACGTGGGATTTCTGCGCATTTTTATTCAATGCAAGCAACCTCGATGAAACAAAGCTCTTGAATAGTTTTTACGTGCTGCTCAATCCGTTGAGGCACACGTGCCTCATAAGTGCTACACAAGCACCGCATATGGCGTCGTCTCCATAGCAGACAGCGCATCATCTGCATCTAGACGAGGTGAAGTGCTAGACACACCGAATGTATCCAGACATTCACGAGAAGAAGAAAATACATCAAGCGGAGCATCGCGCTATGAATTTATTCCGTCTCGTCAATAGCGTTCCTTCAGTCTTGTCAAACCTAAGTTAATCACCACGTAATTTGATGGCCGGAGTATCTTTTCGCCCGTCTCAGTGCTGGCGTTGAGCATGATGATTTGCGTAATTGCTGCTTTGTCTTTCGGCTTGAGAGAGAGAGAGGATCAGAAGCATTCGGCAAATCAATGTTTGCATTGACTCAAACACGAGTAAAGCGCTTCGCTCAAGGCAGAGCCCCTTTTTTTCGCTGCCTGAATGCCGAGGACGTCCACCGGGCTTACGCAAGAGAGCTATAGGCTACACGTACTGGCATTTTATAAATTGCAGGAACCATCAAATTGCCTCAATTCGAATTTTGCTTCCCGATGCGATACATAGATGTTGAAGGGTGGACATGGAACAGTGGTTGAATAACATGTTTTTAGTCATCAAGCCTCATATACCTTCCCATTGATAACACCGTTTGTGCAAATTTAAGGGACGCTACTAAGGCCGTTTTCGAAATGAAGGCTTAGGCTCGGGCTTAGGCTTCGGTCATATTCGTCTTACTCGTTATAATATCACAGGCATCTAACAACAAGCGTGTGGCCTATATCAAGCCATCAAACCTTCAAATTCGGAAACAAACCACAACCTGGATTTTCAGGTTTTATCAGACGGAGACGAAGCCTGAGCCCGAGCCTAAGCCTTCATTATTTTCGACAACTGCCCATAATCTATTTTAAGAACATCAATGTAACTAAGGTATCATCATGAAATAGGCTACCTATAATATTGGCAAGGCGAAAGAAGGGTTCACTCTTGTATGGTATAAAGTGAATGACAAAAAGAAGACCCAATAATATTCCCGGTTGGAATAATATTTTCTTGTGGTTCCAAGAAATGCATATCAGGTGGAGTGGAATAATATTTTCGTCGGACTGAGAAGTCTCAGATAGTCAGACGCACGGGAAGACGTTTCGCATTACTCAAAGTGCGTAGAGCGGGTTAAGCTCTCAAATGTCAAAGTATTATGCCTAAGAAGCTATTTTGGGCGCGCTGTCCCGATCGCTCTGGGTATCAGATGGCACTTTGGGCGGCTTACCTTGCAGCCGTTATAGATATGGCCTGAAATGTCTACTGGCCCGTGTGCAACCCTTTGTCTTAGCCTGAAATGTGACAATGGCTGAACGGTGAAAACTGTGCCACGTTGAATCAGACTGGCGGTTGCACCATGAACGGTGAATCGTTTGTTTTGACGAGAAGTTTGGGACTTTGCAACAAATTGTTCGGCTGCCTAAATAATAATTGTTTTGAAGCTAGGTATAATGACATTTGTTCATGACTATATTCATTTATTTCATTTTCCGGGATATACACTTTACACATCACAGCATTGTACACAAAGAATATTAAAGCGGGGAAAACAATATTAAAACTGAAAAATAACAACTTCCTTTTAGTTCCCGTAGGATTGCCCAAAAGAAACAAGTTTCTTTCAGGGGGCTCTCCAAGACTCCTGACTTATTGGATGACAAAATAGTAAAAACAAAAAATATGAGAGTAAAAAAAACACATGACGAATGAGTTATTAATAATAAGTCAAATTTATTATTTGAAAATTATAAATAATTATATATAAATAATGATAAATCTTTAAAACCCAATCAGTGATTTAATCCTAATACAGTAATGACAAAATTGATATGAGAAATGAGGAGACATATGAAGAATGAAAATACAACAGGATGTTTGTATTCTTAATATCAAGTGTCATGTAAAACACACCCACCGAAGGTCACATCTTCTTAATTTCCAGGACACCAATTAATGTACTTAGCAGCTTATGAGTCCACATAAGGAGGTTGGTTGTACTTTTAACTGCAGTTCATTGTTATTCCGGCCTTCCCCAAATCAGGGATAAGGTGTGCGGTATCGCCTTGTATACAGATAACCTCCGGTGAAACTTTGAACGGCTCTGAAAACCAAAACATCGTTACGGATTTCTCAATCCGTATATAGGCCTGTATACCGGTACTATACGCTTCTTTTGTGAAATGAAATGGTGCTTTCAAGTGACCTATATTTCTCGCTTCCCCTCTCGTGATATTCTCTCTATATACCAGGTAAAGACGGGCCCGACGGCGGCGCGGATGCAGCGGACAGCCCCGACCGCCACTACGTATTCCTCCGCCGCCTGGCGTCCACCAGTTACACGGAGGCGGGCCAGGGCGAGGAGGGGCCCACCGAGGCGGAAGGCGACGACGACGACGAAGAAGTCGTCTTTGAAAGGAACTGCACGCCTCCCAGTGCGTAACTCGATATTTCTCTCCCCTTTTCTCCCCCCCCCCCACCTCCCCCTTGGCCATATTCCTTCCTGCCTGCTGGTCCAATGTGGACGGGCACCTGTGTATACGATGACACCCTTAGGAGGCAGATTTGTCCCCGTCTCTCTTTTGAGGCAGTTGCCGCTGCCTCAATTCCTCCCCCTACCCCCTTTTTTCGGTGAAGAAGCCCAACTTCCTCACTCTTGTAGACCGCCACGGAATTTCGCCTCGAAATTAGATTTCGTCCATATAATCAGTATCACATATATATATATTTCGCACTCGGGTACTCGGGGGGTTTCGGTCCCATTCCTTATATGTTGCTGTTGCGACGTTGTTGACCACATTGTTATTGGTTGTGCGCGATGTTGTCGGTTTCCGTCGGGTTTTTTTTTTCACCGACCATTGAAACGCGTCATGATTTTACTAAGGGTGTTTCTGCGGGGGGGGGGGGTAACTTGCCACAACCAGATTACTTATAAGTGACCTATATATGTTGCCGTCATCAATGGGGAGGGGGTGGGCTTAACTCACCTAAACCCTTTCTCTTAAATTGGCCTTTATATCAGAATCGCTTTGCCTACGTTGTTCCCACGACAAACCTTCGCACTTCACCCACACACAGCCAATGTTTTGTTTCCCCTTATATCAGCCCTCCATTACCCTACACGAACTTAGCACGTGTTATGTTTAACCAGTCCCCCCTTAAACCTAATACGGGAGAGAGAGAGCACAAAAGTCTCCGGCAACGACTGGCAACGACTTCTTCTTTTTTTAAGGAGCATATTTTCACGACGCACGTCACCGCCTTGCATGCAGCCCTCTGTGGTCGGCGTAAAAATAGATTTTCGCGCGGGTAAAGGCCTATTTGTCAGCCGCAAACAATTGAAGCGCTCGAGTGTCTAGTATACTAGCGTAGACGAAGAAGAAAGGTCCCTTCCGCTCCAACCCCCACACCGTGTCCCACGAATTCTTTACGCGGTGGCATAAGATTACGCTCATTTCAGCCCCCTTTTCTTGGCAGTATCGGTCGGTATCGTTACAGTATTAGTCGAGTGCAGGTGTACGTGGACTCGTCTCTCTGTCACCGAATTCCCCGGGGTTTTTTCTCTTCGCAAATGTAAATGCTAACGGAGTCTTGCATTGGGGTGGCGTGTTCAAAACCGTCTCGTTTCCAACTAGTGGGAAATAATATACACGTTATTTTTACACTAAATGGTTTGCTCAGACCACACTGTATTGGCCTCCCTGCTGACGAATACCAATTCGGAAAATCCCACAAAAGGTAGCACGGTCTACTTTTCGGCCCATTCTGGTAATCTTCACAAGGGATAGGCCTGATGACAACACGCATGACAAGCACCGTTATTTTTACGCAGTGGCTGTTGTTACGGCAGTCGTCCGTGTGGTTCCCTGACTTGATTGTATTTCGTTAGCATTGCAGGCTGGTTGAACCAGTCTATTAGCCGATAGTCTGGTTCCAAGAGCTAAACATCCTGACAAATACTGTGAAGTCAGGGAACCAAACGGACGACTGCCTTAACAACAGCCACTGCGTTCTTTTTATACATTTTTGGCACCCATTTATTAGTAAGTATCAACATGCGTGCGTGTGCACGGTTCTGATATGACCTTCGCAATGGTGTTAATAAGGAACTTGTGAAATAACTATTTTAAAGTCGAATGCAATTACACTGCGTGCAATCTTATATAAGATTATGTTTAAAATTACACGCAGTGTGTAATTGCTTTATATTATAACCAAGCATGGTACGAGTTTTCAAATATTGACGAGTTGCGCGCAAAATGTAAGGCGCCCTCCTGCATTTCAAGGTGTTTTTTTTCTTCCAGCGTGACTTGTAATTACACGTAGAGGCGTTAGGCTGGTTCCCGTCCCCTACATGGTCCCCAGACGTCTCACGTCCTCCGAATGTAGGAGGACGTGAGACGTCTGGAGACCATGTAGGGGACGGGAACCAGCCTAGTAGAGGCGTATGCTTGGCAGCGCACGACCAAGCCGCGTCAGGGACAAGTCCATTATCTCCCAGGGGGCGTGGGTATGGGGGGGGGGTGTTTCACCCGCCTGACCACCTCGACGCCAAAAAATAAAATGCAAAGTCGGAAAATATCAGTTGACCAAACTCGGACGTTTAGAGAAAGTACAAGCAAGGGAGTAAACAAACTATTAGCATATACCTGTGTGTGTATAGGTCTGTACTGAACTATATCGCCGTGGGCGCAAATTAAATGATAGGTTGACACAACTTGATCACATCACTAGCGCTAACGCATGACTCTTTATTGGGGGTGATTTTTTTTCCTTCCCAGCCGTCCGTTTTTTAAATATTTTACATCAGTGTGCGCTGCAGCACGCAGAGGTTGGCAGATTGGATAAATAAATCAACTCGTACCTGTGCGCGGGTCTGTACATGGGCTTGTTATTAATGGCATGATATCTTAAGCGCCGGTCATGAACCCCGCCCAGGCAGACCTTCCCTGGCAGGCCCGTGGGCCAGATCAGCCGCCATGCGCGGTCAGTCAGCAAAATTAAGATGTTTTCCCTCACCCCCCTTCCCCCCGCACGTTAATTGGATAGTGACCGCGGTGAAGTGATGGAGTAATTCAATATTGCCCGGTGCACGCTTCGTTCAGCACCGGGAAGCGGAGACATCTGCCCTCAAAGTGGTGTCGTCGTTCGGTGCCGTCGTGAACGCGCCAATTACCAGAGTTGGTGGTCTCGGGTATATGCGTTACGGTACTTGGCGAAGCCTTGACCTCAATCATTTCCCCGGAATACGCCACGCCTGAAGGAGGAGGGGAAGGTGCACGGCTGAACGGTTGAAATTTATTATTAATTGCTTCAGAAGCTGAACACCCTGAGATGCTCTGAGATTGTTTCACTGAATCCACTCTCTCCTTAGGAATGCCGAGAGGGATCAATGGGAATGCCGTAATTTCTGCGCATTCTATTTGCGGTCTAAGTTATTTGTGCGCATTCTGACTTCTTTCATTTTGTAAGAGGTTTCACTTGCCAAGAAGGGGAATGCACGCAGCAAGTTTGCAATTATAATCTCAGAAGTGTTCGTTGCATTACAAATCCCTGTAAGGCCTATATTTTTGTTTGTCGAAATATGATTCCAAACATTTTGTGGACCGTTCAACTTGTATCGCCATTATATTATAGTAGACTGTTTCTGGGAATTGGAGACATGTCATGTCGTAACTCCACCAGATTATGTACTATAATGTATACAAGCATGTATAGCGTACGGTACCGTAATGGCTTACAAGACCCATCGCGGTGTGTGTGTCAAGATGTGCACCAAACCAATCAGACACCAGATATCTTCGACAATTAAGTCAGTCTTGTAATAACACCCGTGTCCGCAATATTTTGAAGACACATTTTGTACGTGGACATCCATCAAGTAACTCAACTGTATACTGGCCGCTTGAAGTTCTGCTTCAGAATTGACCCACAAATATTTTGTAGTCAGATGTATGGGGGATACATCGGATTACAAAGTATTTTTTGGTCAGTTTTGTCCAACAGTGTTAAAGTCCCAATGCAACATTGGGAAGATCGGAAAACATCGATGTCCACAGATTTCCTTCTTATACACGGTTTGTAGATCGTCATGATAGAATCCTCATGTTGAAATCTTACTGTCTGGGAGGCTGTACGTTTCGAGAATGCTTCACTCAAACATCGACAAATAGTTCATTACTCGCGAGTAATGTACTATTTCTTACACTACAGAACCGTATATACGAAAACCGTGACCGTGTTTTGCCTTTTTCTACTTTCTCAGATTACCATTTAAGCTAAAACCTTCGCAGGATTTATTTTTTGGAATGTTTAATGGTTTAACACTCAAACAGTACTGTGGGTAATATTTTGACCTTTACCAATGTTGTATAGGGGCTTTAATCACAACACGAAACCTTGGTAATTTCGTGAACGTTGATTCACACGCAATGATTGCACATAGCAATGCACACAAACGGTTGTTGACTCATCCGTTGATGTTATTATTTTTGACATCCCCCTTACAGGCCTATACAACATTGGTAAAGCTCAAAAGCTTGCCACAGTTTGTGTGTTAAACCATTAAACATCCAAAAAAGGCAATCCTGTGAAGGTTTTAGCTCAAATGGTGATCTGAGAAAGAAGTAAAAGGTAAAAAACCGTCACTGTTTTTGCACCATTCTGTAGTGTAAGAAATAGTTTGTTACTTGCAAGTAATAAACTATTTGTCGATGTTTGAGTGAAGAATTCTAGGGAACGGTACGACATCCCAGACCGTAAGATTTCAACATGATGATTATATCATGACCATCTACGAACTGTAAATTAGAAGGAAATCTGTGGACATCAATGTTTTCCGATCTTCCCAATGTTGTATCGGGCCTTTAAGATTCAAGTGACATGCGCCGCAATTTCACGTCCCATGGATTACTTCTTTGGTGTGAAACTGTTCTCTGACAAACCTCTAGATAATGCACCTGGCCGCGCCGCCTTCCGAAGGGCGTCAGTGGGGAGGGATTGATCATCATAAAATCTTAACCAGGTCACTCTCTCCCTTCGCCCCAAGAAAAAACTCTTCTGATTCTCGGACACCGTGTCGACAGGGCGCCCAATCCCGCGTCATAAGACGTGTCCTGCCACGCGCTCCATATGGCATATATACAATACATGTGCGACGCGAGGGATGCCGTTTCATTTCAGTGAAGCAAGTGTACCCACAACGCATTGGTTGTGGCTTGGATTAACTCGGGTGTCTACGGTATACAGCAAGCGAGCCAGCTGGCTGCAGCTATATGTTGTCGTTCTATACCAATTATACGTGTGTGTTATTTTCAATTAAAATCTTGGTTAGTTTCAACCTTGGATCAAATCAAAGCACACTTATCGCGTGATATAGCAGACAGGCTGACGTATTAAGGGCCTGGTAAGGTGTTTCGTCGGACAGCGCTACTAATCCACGGAGGAAGCCGCTGGCTAGCATCTGCAGTGATTCTCAATCGCACGCGTGTTATGTCCAGCCGTAGCCATAACCTGCCAACACGGCCTAATGGCGTACTCGATCGCCACTAACCTCGTCCTGTGTGTTCGCTACTATATTTCCTGGTGTTATAGCAAGGGCGGCACCGGTGCGTGTATTGATATGCCAAACTCGAAGGTCATTATAGGCCAATAGAGCCACTATAGGCCTAACCATGGCCTAACTGTGGTAGGTAAAGGCCTTATTAGTGCCACCCTTCAGGCTTAAAAATGAAGGACAGAGCTCGCGGGTGATTTGAGCACGCTGTTGCTCTCTACCGAATCCCGACCACACCAGCCTTTTGACTTTGTCGTTCCCTATATCCTCCCTTCGCACGTCCAGTGCATTAAATACTAACAAATCAATTCCGGGTTTTCTATCCTTGCCCGTGTCCGGGCCATAAAATGGCTCTGTATAATAAAGTTCCAACGCCTCAAGCAAAAGCGTGCGGCACCTCCCCCGTTCAGCTTTGCATACGTGATTCCCAACACAGCGCGTCCCCCCCAAAAAAAACAACAAAAAACCGGCACTCGTGATTGATGCTGTTTTAATTCATAATACAGTAGTCCTATACACCCCCTGTGGTAAAAACACATTGGGCTATCAAGGCTTGGTTTTACCATGGAGCTGTAAGTCCCATGCTTTTACATGTACCATAAAGAGTGTTCGGAGGGTGTGATGGTGTAGGGAATTCATTATCCAGGTGCTGGCAAGCACCTCACTCCACCTACCCAGGGTGGTTTAAATAACAAAAGCCAAGACCCTGCAGTTCCACAGCTATTATCCAAAAAAACCCCATTATAACAAAGAGTCTTAACCACAAGTAAAAAGCCCAAGGAGGACACATGCACATCCTTGCTCACTCTGGACCAAGACGCCGATGCAGCCAGACCAGCTTTGCAGCACTCCCTACTGCCCAGACATCTCCTTACTTGGTTTGCCCCGACACGGAGCAGGCCCTGAATTGGTAGTGTTTGCTCCTACACAGGGACTGTCTCCGTGGAAGGACAAACTAGTGTGAGTAGTAGTGCCCCTTTAAATTAAAATTAGTAGCCACAAAAACTTAGGGGAATAAATAATCCCACAAAAACCCTAAAATGGATTGTAACCCACACCATCCAACAGGGCTTTTTATCAACTATAATACGGTTTATACCAATCCAAAAATGTAGAGGGCATGACCGTTTCGGTCCATATGCCTGTGCTGTGGTTATTTTGGTCAGTAAAGCAGTTTGCAAGATTTTGTGCGATCATGGAGCTTGTTATAGCTCCATGGTAGGACAAATAGGCGTTTTATACCGGCAGACATTCAGACCAGCTGGGTTTCAAGGTGTTACGCGGCATTTTCTTTTGGAACCGCGCGCGAACATTCCGCGACGTGGCTGCGGACGATGAGAGCTGCAACTATGATTATCGATGCTGGGGCCGGCGACGCGGGACCTTTCATCGGCCCAACCGTCCACCCGAACAGTCTGCCCGACGGACTACCGGTACCTTAGACTGCTTCACGGGTCGGCTTCACGCGCTTCCTCGCACCAAGCAGTTACCGATTGTGTGCACCGACTATCTCCCGCTGTGACACCTTGTCCGTTGATGTTGTGCAACGACACAACCAACCTACTAACCCCAAAGTACCTTAGTTGTTTTGGTAGGCCTATCTGCTCGTTTTCCTGGAATGGAGGAAGTCGTAAAAGGGAAAGTGATCGCATTCTGTGAAGTCTATTATTAGGCCTATAGTGGTAGCGTAACGCTTTCCCCGTACCTTATAGGCCTTTATTAATATTTATGCAAATCGCATGCATCGAACTGAAAGCAAGGCTGTGGCCGCTAGATTTCCAAGATTATTATTGTTCCCCGCTGCTTTTTTTTATCTTTTCTTGACATATTCTTAAATTTAACCAAACCGAACGTTATCTCAGGAACAACGGTAACGTCCCTTGAATTTACCACGCATTGAATCTATAGAGCCCTCGTTTTGGGCTCAATGCATATAATTTGCGTAAATATTAAGCCAGGCCTATACCGTATAGGCTGTAGCCAGGATCCGTGGGAGGAAGAATCGACGCACGCAAATCTCCCACAAAGTCCGTTTTCCATCGAAAAGAATTAGGCGACACGACACTCAATCCGAGACGCCGTTCAATCGATAATGACACATCGAAAACCACACCGAGGTTAAAAAAAAAGTAATTTCCCTTGGCTATAGTTTGTTATTTTCGTACGTTCTAGACGGTAAAGAAATATCGGGGGGGGGGGGGTGTTGAAACGCTCTCGTTCGAACGAGGTCGTTCTTAGAAAATCAAAATATAACGATCTTTTGGTAGACTGAAAGGGGAATCAAACGAATCGAGGTCACCTAGGCTAGTACACCGATTTTGTGGACAAATGTCCTCGTATAGCAATACAAATGCGGCACTCGGCATATTTCCAGATTAATTTTATGCTGTGGTGAGTGTGGTCAATACAGACAATCAAAATCTTGCACGCCGTGCAGTAACGTCGAAGTCAATATCCGCCATCAGGGGATCTCACGCAGCCATTTTCCCACAGTCGGATTCCCCGGCAATCAGACCCCGAAATCTACCGTGAGCTGCATGGTTTCAACTTCCAATCACAAAATCGTCTATGCCTCACCCACGATTTACGCCAGAATATTGCGACCCGAACCGCAGAGAGGATCAACCCCGTGAGAGAGCTAGAGAAGGATGGGAGCGCAGAGTATAAGTGACAGTCTCGTCTGCCGACAAAAAATTGTGAATGATAGCTTTGCCGGCGTTCCTCGTGGCTTTGATATGAATGAACACTATAATTATAGTACCGGCAAAGAGAGCACGCTGTATTCAGACATATGATATGGGGGAAAGAACCCCCAATCAAGTTCATTTCCACCTGTGTATCTTATCCCCGCCGGAGCCTCTTGTCCGTCAAGGTTCGCTTCGCTGGCAATATTCTGCGATTAGCTCAGTGAAGTGTCCGTTTCCGTCGTCTTAAGTGCATTTCTTTTTACCCCGACCGGCAAGTCGAATGCATTTTGATGGAAGATTTGTATTTGTGTGACTGTGGTTTTCGTCTTCATCCTGCCTGGCCTGCCCTGCCCTTTGCTCCCTTGGATGCACGCATGGGTTGGCCAGCACCTAGAGGTCATTTTGGACATCGTAACAGGACAGAAACGTTCCTGTCCTGTTTTAATGTGTGTTCTCTTCACAGTTCACTGGGGCTCAAGTTGGCTGCCTCTAAGTAATAGCATTGTTTCAATGCAAATTTTCTGAGATGAGCTCGGGTGAAAACAAAGGAAAGTGTTCTTGCTAAACAACCATAGCCTATACCCAGTACACTGTTGTATCGTCCTGTTATACCACCATTATTCAGACTAGGGGAAAAGAGCAAAGGAAATCGACATGCAACGTTTTGCTTTAACTGAGAAATACAACCGGATTCATTTCCCGGTGATTTTGGCAGGGCTTTCCCTGCAAACCAGAGCAGGCCATCGCTGAAAGAAGCAGGTACACCCAAATATTCCATTATAGGAAGAGATGTCAGGTTTTTTTGTATACAATAGATGTTAGAATTGAAAGCATGCATATTTGATTTTATTTGTCGGAGTCGTGCCGGATAGTTGTTTGTGGCTGGTAACAAATTTGGAGATGGAAAAGAGAGAGAGAAAGAGAAAGAGAGAGGGGAGAGAGAGGGGGGAGAGAAAGAGAGAGGGGGAGAGAGGGAGAGAGAGAGAGAGAGAGAGAGAGAGGGAGAGGGAGAGGAAGAGGGAGAGGGAGAGAGAAAAAAGCAAACCCAAACGACACTCTAATAAAAAGCCTCTGTGTTTATTTGTTCAGTGAATTGTTCAGCTTTTCCAGCCGAGTTCGGTTTGTCCAGTGAATCGTGAAGCTTTTCCAGCAGACTCCGTCCGTGTTGACTTGGCATCAAGGCTGGGATTAGACACAGTGGCCATACTGCCTAGCTGGCGACAATTCGACTTAAAAAGCAACCCGCAATCGAATAATCGCATTTATTATGTTTTGCGGATGGATTTATTTCTCAAGACTTTCTCATTTCCCCTCTGATTCTGATGTTCACTTAGCGTATCAATCCTTCATCTCTTGTTATTTCATTTCGTTTTGGTGATATACAAAAATGTTGCAAACTGCTTACTGACTAAAATTACCAAAATGTAAATCTAAAATTTAGTGGGCCTGACGTTTCGATCCTAGCAGGACCTTTCTCATTTCGTTTTGTTTCGTTTTGTTTCATTTCAATCTCCTGGTGGTTTTTTTTTCCCATGAACAATGATTACTTGTTGTTTTTCGGGCAATAAGGAACTGAATTAATCAGGTTCTTCAGAAGAGTCTGTTGACGAGATGCGAAACGTTTGGTTTGGTTCTAATCAGGCAAGATGGTAAGGCCCAATCGAAACCAATCACATGCACTACCTCAAACATCATATACCTCATCTCTTGTAGAGTTTTTAAATGTTCGGTATGTTGGCGAGACCAATGACACCCTCAAAAAACGTATCAATGGCCATAGGTTTACAATCAAAACCGGTAAAATGGACACCCCTGTTGGGTTTCACTTCAATCTCCCTGATCATTCGATATCAGATATGAGTGTTCTGGGCATAGAATCCCTTGGTCACCGTAGTAATGCTGACCGTCTAATTAGCCGTGAGAAAATGTGGATGAAGCGTCTTCGGACTATTCAACCACATGGTCTCAACATCCAGGAGGGTAATGACTAACACCATGCAGCTTTCTGATAATCCTTCTTTTGTTTTCAGTCCTTCACACTTCTCTCTTTGATCTTCCCACCTCTTCTCACTAATCCCTACCCTACTCCTTGCCCTTCCCTTTGATCACTCCCTACCAGCTTTTCTCTTTGTCCTTTGTTTCTCATCCATGTCCTATTCACTCTCTTCCCCCTTCCTGTTTTGTCCTTGTCATTCTGCCTTTGAGAAAGGTCCGGCTAGAATCGAAACGTCAGGCCCACTAAATTTTAAGATTTGCATTTTGGTAACTTTAGTCTGTAAGCAGTTTGCAACATTTGTGTATATCACCCTAACAAAATGAAGAACAAGATGTATGAGTTTGAGAATATAGCTTAAACTGAAGAGGGGTTATAGCATTTCGATATCATCTTGTCATCAAGTAAAGTAGTGTAGCCAGCGGTGTGGTCTGATGATGTTTCTATATGTGTTTCCAATCCAATGATGAGAACGCCTCGCAGGTTTCTCATATTGTGTTGCGGACAACGAGCAGTTGAATTCCAAGTATATATAGTAGATAATCCAAGGACCACAGCCAAGCAAACAAAATCCAGTGCGTCATGCCGTCATCACAATTTGAGTTTACTCGTTAGGGGCCGGATAACTTTCTTTTAGTGAGTTTTTGGATTCAGGTTCCCTGGCCCACATTTAAAGTTCACTGAAAGGGTTAGCGCAAAAGGCTTTGTTGAAGATTTCGGAGGCTCCAGAATTGGATCGCGCACACAAAAATATGAAAGAACATGATTTTGGGATGTGTTCGCCTGTGTGCCTGTGTGTGATGATTGTGATACGCTGACTGGCATTTTGGAGTTCACTTGATAGGTTGTAACTGTGTGAAAGTCTATTTGGCCTGCTTTTATACAAACCACACAGGAAGCTGATAGCCACCTTTGATGTAAATCGATGCCAGTGATGATCCTGCTGTCATGAGCGATTGTCAAAAATGACTGCTAAGGCTCAAGAAATGTGCTCACCACAAAAAATTATATATACCAAGGTCAAAATAGGGTATCCAACAATTGCTCCGCATGATGCTCAGAGCTCTATACTAAGTTTTCATGTTGGGTTTGGGCAGGCAATTGTGTTTGCTGTTTGAAGAGGTCTCTCAAATCAATCCCAATTCACCCCCTCCACTGTTGGTTCCCTAGGAGCAAGCTTTTGCATCTTGATATCTCAAATCCTGATCTGGTGTATGCTGGATTCTTCAACGACTTCAATCCCCTGAAGCAGTGTTACAAACACATTGACCCTAACATTTTGTGAACCCCCCCCCCCCCCCCCGGAGACCTACAGGAAACCTCAACTATGTATGTCTTTTTTTTTTAAACCTTAGAATTGAAAGCAAGAGGTGAGAGTAATTATTGCTCCCGAGTTCTTCTCTCGGAGAAAACTGATAACCATCTCCTGGCCCCGATATCCGATAATTGCATTTTCTGGCGGCGGCTTCGTTGAGCCTCTTTTGAAGATGCCCTCGCCATTGAATGTGGCCTTCCTCTGTTTGCTCCACCTGGACTCCTGTCTGTGCGCTTGCCCTCCTAGCCCTTTCAGAGCCACTGTCCTGAAACGATGGCTGTATACAGACTCACTTTCCGTATATTGATTCCGCTATCCTGCCTTTGAGAATTGGAGCTCCCCTACTCCATTCTGTTTCAAAGGTTGGCAGTAACACCATCAAAAGAGGATCTCTCCCCCCCCCCTCCCAGAAGAGATGTAATCCTGAAAAGGGCCACTGCTCTCTCAGCCTCTTTCAAACGATTCTTTTCAGAATCACGCCTCCAAAACACAAAATGTATCTCATTGAGGCATGGTGTTACCGCAAACTTTACCCTTAATATTTTTGCCACCATGGGTAGGCCTAAGCCTAAAATGTAGTTCGCCCCCTTTTCACATACTTGGACATGGAGAGTAAGGTGCTGTGAACGGCTTTCTGTATATTAGGAGTGAGTGATGAACAGGTCTTCTTGAACTTCCTCTGTCTCCGCTTTGCAGCTTTTTTTCTTTTAATGGATCATCTTCCTTTGGCCTTATAAATTTGCTATTTTCAAGCAACCTTTTATACAGAGAAAGAGTGAATCCGTTCCCCTAACTGCCGCTATGGCTCCACATTTGTACTCATTCCTGATTCATTTGACGTTATTGAGAACCTCCCCACGTTTCATTTTGTTTGTGTTCACAGCAATCCATGAGTTCCCAAGCGATTACTTCAGCAATGAGCAGCGCAAGAGGGGAGCCATTGTACTGCATTGCATGTGTGTAAGTATCAGCAAGACCAGATTAAACTGCACAAAAGACAGCATGAGGCTGACCCATTGGTCTCAGACCGGTCCCTTGTGTTTGTAATGGCTATCTGGCTGGTACAGACTGACTGTGATTAGACCGTCTTAGAGTAACCATGATCATTTAAGATTATTCCAATAAGTGGCACGGAGCATCATCAGGCAATGGACTGTGATCAATCTTTCCATTACACACATTGAAGAACTCAATTAAGATGATACAAAATATAGTTTTCAAAAGTCAACCAAACTCCACTTAGAGAAATTTGGGTGACCACAGTTGGCGCCGTGTTGTCCTATACTATAGATGTGAATGCCCCGAAATTAAGTCGGCGAGATGGAACAGACCTGCGATTCTCCTGGGGAAATTGCACTCCTTTTAAATGCACCCTCATTCGGCCATCTAATCCGTGATTAACGAGTGTACTCTTGTCTTTAAATAAACATTGCCTTAGTCAGCGATCTCTTCTTTTTGCTGATTCCCGAAGAGCCACAGATGGAGGTGCCATAGTGATTATGTCAGAGTGATTATATGCACAGGGGCTCTTTTTAGAGGAGACTCCGACTTTAAGACGGGTCCAGAATCACTCTCCTCCCGGGCTGCAATTATAGACAGTATATGATCTGTGATGCGCATTCAGGGCAAGCCGGCTTAAGTGCTCAGGCTGCTTAGGCTCCCAGTCATGTTAGTGCAGTGCAGTCCATCCCTGAAGACAGGGTCTTAGACTAGATTTGTCGGCATATGCACTTAACGATTTGTGCTTGCCAGTTGCCACTGTTGGTGCTCTGGCCATGCATATATATATCCCTTCGAATTTTTCTGGCCATTCAAAATAATCTTTATGTTTCTCTTGTGCATTTACATTGCTGTACACGATAATTTTGGCCATCTAATTATTATGTCTGCATGCCTGTTTGACAATATAACTCAAAAAGAGGGACCACCTCCAAGCTGAACTTATCTAGTATGAGATTGAGATTCTAACAGAATTTGAGAGATTGAATTTGGGCAATCCGAGTCAGTGATCTGTTTGCAACATTTTTGTGCTAGCCTGTACTTTTGATTGGAATCGCGTTTGCTATTTCTGCTGTAAAAACGAAAACTGAAACCCACCCAACAGCTGGGCAGACTTGCAAGTTATCCCCCAGATGACCAGATCACCCTCATTTTTCACCGGAGACAATGTGCAAAGAATAGAAAAAAAGAGAGGTCCTACCAACAGGAAACTATCTGGTCCTCTCTGATTTTTGTGATTTGCATAATTGTTTGTTATTCAAGTAAGTGAGCAGTTTGCTAGATTTTTGCATTAAAGTAAAAGTGTTGGAAACTGCTGACTGACTGAGATGACCAAACTGCAAACGGTAGGGCGTTTCTATCCTGGTGTTGGCCTTTTGACAAAGATTATTCTAGGATCGAAACTTCCGGCCCTCTACATATATGTAGTCCTTTAAACGCTGGAGGCCAAAGCAAAGCTGAAAAAAGAAGAATTGGAGTTATTGGACATGGATTTGCTAAAACTGGAATGAACTGGGACTAATTTTCATAGAGCCGCTTAAGCATGAAAACCGTAAAAAGCATGGAAGTGCTTCCTTAAAATAAGATTCACTCTGCCTTTGAGAAAGGTCCTGCTAGGATCGAAACGTCAGGCCCACTAAATTTTGAGATTTGCATTTTGGTAATTTTAGTCAGTAAGCAGTTTGCAACATTTTTGTTTATCACTTAAAACAAGATTGCTTACTATATTTCATTTGGTACTAAAGTTATTGCGTAGTCAACTTGTATTCAAGTATTGGCTGCTTAGCTTAGGATACAAGTGGAACTTTAGCTCGCAATCTGTTTTTTGGGCCAAGGCTTTTTACGCTGAAGCAAAATTTGGTGCTTATATGCTCTATCTGTGAAATTGGTTCCTTATTTGTCCAAATGGCATACATGTACCTGTGTACGCGCCCTTTTACTTGATCAACATTAAAATTACTTGCATGTCTCCTTTCCCAACTCTATCCATTGCAGGTGGTCTACATGTTTGTGGCTCTGGCTCTGGTCTGTGATGAGTACTTTGTCTCCTCGCTGGAGAAGATATGCGAGGTAAGGCAGAATGACCTTGAAGGATATGGCCTGTATAGTTGGGTCGATGATGGTTAGGATATGGCCTGTATGGTTGGGTCAATGATGGTTAGGATATGGCCTGTGTGATTGCATGGATGATGATTAGGATATGGCCTGTATGGTTGCATGGATGATGGTTAGGATTTGGCCTGTATGGTTGGGTTGATGATGGTTATGATATGGCCTGTATGGTTGCATGGATGATGGTTAGGATATGGCCTGCATGGTTGCATGGATGATGGTTAGGATATGGCCTGTATGGTTGGGTCAATGATGGTTAGGATATGGCCTGTATGATTGCATGGATGATGGTTAGGATATGGCCTGTATGGTTGCATGGATGATGGTTATGATATGGCCTGTATGATTGCTTGGATGATGGTTAGGATATGGCCTGTATGGTTGCATGGATGATGGTTATGATATGGCCTGTATGATTGCATTGATGATGGTTAGGATATGGCCTGCATGTGGTTGCATGGATGATGGTTAGGATATGGCCTGTATGGTTGGGTCAATGATGGTTAGGATATGGCCTGTATGATTGCATGGATGGTGGTAAGGATATGGCCTGTATGGTTGCATGGATGATGGTTAGGATATGGCCTGTATGGTTGCATGGATGATGGTTAGGATATGGCCTGTATGATTGCATGGATGATGGTTAGGATATGGCCTGTATGGTTGGGTTGATGATGGTTATGATATGGCCTGTATGGTTGCATGGATGATGGTTAGGATATGGCCTGTATGATTGCATGGATGATGGTTAGGATTTGGCCTGTATGGTTGGGTTGATGATGGTTATGATATGGCCTGTATGGTTGCATGGATGATGGTTATGATATGGCCTGTATGGTTGCATAAAAACTCGGCCTCTGGTTCAGCAATGCAGTGTATGCACTTCATATACCAAATTGATTTTTCTTAGTAATGGAGTGCGTGGAAACCTTTATTTTCCCGTAGCCAATCCCATTCTTCACTCAGTATTGAATTGAGCTTAATCAAATTCAACATCTCATTGTCAATTGCAAAAACAAAAATAGAACATGAGAAGGTTGTCTCTATACTCTGGCAGAGAACAAACTACAGCTACATGCACACAATTGACCAGGAATACTTTGCCAGTTGGTTTAAAAGCAATAAAAATTTGACTGAACAGGGAGTTGAACATAAGTCTGTGGTTGCATGTAGCTTCCTCCATGTATGTACCTATGCTTCAGCACATATATTTCTTAGGTGGGGTCTTCCTAGATAATCCATTGCCAGGTTCACCCAGCAGAAGTAAGGTTCCTGCTCCATCAATGTGGCTCAGGGCTCAAATTTCTGGGGGGAAAAAGGGTACTAGACAGCAGGTCTAGTAACTAAAGACTCTTACTGGACTAGAACAACACCCGTGCCATAAATAATAAGAAAGAAAATGCACGCAGTGAAAGGAATACCATGAGAAAATGCTGTTTACTTGAACAGGTCAAAGTTAAAGTTATACATGTATTTCAGTGCTATTTTCTTCATTTGTGCATGAAAAAAAAACACTAGACAGCCAGTCCAGTCCAGTCACACTCGGCACTAAACCGACGCTGAAATCACTGGACTCGGTCCGTGGTCTAGTGGATATTTTGAGCCAGGTGCCTGTGCTTGACCTTTTTTTTTCTGTGCCAAAATCTTGTTCTTTTCACTGTTTGGGGATTGACGTCATGTGGGAAGGAAGAGCAAACCCAGTTGGTAATCACCGACCGATGCTTCTCCTTACTCCTCAGTCTTCTCTGCCGTTGTTGCATTGTGTGATTTTCACGGAATGCATCTGCGAACCTCGCCCCGATTTAGGAGCGGTTTCATCAGCTCACTGCTCAGAACTCTTCTGCCAAGTGGCATATTCCAGTCGTGCTCTTTGTCGGCGTTCATAGGCCAGTCACATTGATGTTGTCCCACTCACACCAGCATCTTAATGAACTCTCAACGAGCCTTGATCAATCCACGAGAAAATGCTGTGATAGCTGTGCACACACATTGGACAGGATGTGTTTCGTTACAAAAGACCCTTTCCTGCTGTATTTAAACAAAATCATAACCATTGCCTCTATCTCCAAGGGCACTGATGTTATTGATGGATGAAATCAATAAATGTTTTAAAAAAATGAAGGTATATCCCACAACAGTATTATTTATTATAATTGGATGGTATGGCCATCTGTCCTCCAGTAGGTTTCCTAGATTTGAATAATGGATAAGAAATCTTTGCTCTCTTACTATCTGAGCTATCCAGCCCTTAGGTGGTGGCCTTCCCAAATTATACCCAGCACTATTTGAGGCCGAAGATTCATTGGTAACACGGATATATACATATTGTACTATCTGCTCAAGCAGGATACCAGTTGTGTGGGGTTTGTGTAGCACTACGCAATGAGTGTCCTGCATGCAATCTCTGCCTCAAACATGTCAAATCGTGCTGCATATGTCCCAAATAGTCAACTAGTTTTTGCCAGGGTGGGGGTGCCTGACTGCCTGTCACTAGGATCAACAATTAACTGCCCTTTCCTGGGTTTGTGAGAGCTCAAGGAGTAATAAGCACCCTATTCAAAAGAAGTCACGTGAAACGGATCTGTTCCATAACCAAAAATGAACAGAAAAAATAAGTCCGC
Organism: Luidia sarsii; assembly: GCA_949987565.1. Taxonomy (NCBI): domain Eukaryota; kingdom Metazoa; phylum Echinodermata; class Asteroidea; order Paxillosida; family Luidiidae; genus Luidia; species Luidia sarsii. Next base: position 35,866,397 of record OX465101.1, read on the forward strand.
CCAATTTGAAACCTTACTGAAAGTGCAGACGGAGCAGTTACCATCAGCAGCCCAGAGAATTACCCAGCCTAGTAATCTGCTCATCGGATTCAGGGGAGGGGGGGCCGACAGCTTTGGATTTCAAACTCTGTGTGACGTTGTTTCGAAGCGTGTCTTCCCGCCGTACAAGCTGGGCTGCCATCCTGATGCCAGTGCCGAGATGTCGCTTTCCCACCCACTGATGGCCGAGGTTCAGATCGGAGGGGCGACGCACACACGCGCACGCACCAATTATAACGGTTTGCCTCACCGCTGAGATGATTGCGCGCGATGCGAATTAAGATGGGAAGACGTGTCACCTGGCCCTGCTCCGTCAGTCTCACACGCGCTGTGCGAAACCTGTACAAATGGAAGTCGGGCCCCGGACAGCTGCATCTTTTTCACAGCCGGATTTTCTTGCCGAGGAGGAGGTGGAGAAAGACGAGGAGGGGGGGGGGAAGGAGGGGGGAGGAGGTGGAAGGGGAGAGGAGAGACGATACAATGCCCCTCCGGAAATGAATTCCTCATCAGAAATTCCCGGGCAACAGCTGTAGTTGCCATCCGCGCTGCACCGCGTGGAAGGAAGGAAGTCACCGCGGCGACTCGCGCGACTCTTGTTTGAGATCCGAGGCCGACGGTTGTGCCATTTTCTCACCAAACTCACCAAGACCGGGACGAGGAGGGTTGAACGGTTTTTTTTTTTCGGGCGCATGTGCTGTTGCCCCGGCAACCTCACCTGGGCCACCTGCTCATCATCCCACCATGCTGCCCTTTCCACTAGCGGGAAAGAGAACACAGCCAATCGCATGTACAGTGTATATGTGTGAAAACCATTTTCTCATCGTACCTATCCTGAAGACCCTTGAGGCATCTACCAGGCACAATTGAGGGAAATGTGGATGAGTGGCAAACATTCCAAAACCTCTGAATTTATGCTCAAGGCACAGTCTCCCCTGCAAATCAAACTGATAGGCGACCCACCTTACAGTACACATTTGATGGATCACCAGAACCTGCCACCTCATCAAGGGTCAAAATCATGCTGGAAAACGTACACAAAAATAATTAGAACCTTAGCATGTACAAAGTGGGAATGTATGGGATGTTTCCTTAGCAAGACTTAAGGCTTTGCATGGTGGGTGAATCAATATAGGAAGGTTTGCGGTGACACCATGTATCAGGTCTCTTAAAGGAAGAGGTGTGGTTCTGAAAAGAACCTGAGTGGTAACTCGACGTTTCGACCAGTATGCATACTGGTCGAAACGTCGAGTTACCACTCAGGTTCTTTTCAGAACCACACCTCGTCATACTGGTCGAAACGTCGAGTTACCACTCAGGTTCTTTTCAGAACCACACCACTTCCTTTAAGAGACCTGATACATGGTGTCACTTCAAACCTTCCTATACTTAAGGATGTTTCCTAATAATAACAAAAACATCTATTGTGAGTAAGTGTGGTTCTGAAAAGAACCGGAGGAACTCCGCGTTTCGAACAGTGTACTCTGCTCGTCTTCAGAGTACACTTTTCAAAACGTCGAGTTCCTCCGGTTCTTTTCAGAACCACACTTACTCACAAAAGAGAATTTACATGGTGTCTCCGCAAACCTAATTATCCTGATATTCTCACCATGCAAACCTCATTTAAAAATATCTAGGCCTATATAGTGCAGGAATTGATACAAAGACTGTTCTAAGCGCTTTACATACCACAATGAAATACATTAAAGTTCATGTAAAGACATTATAGAAATACATGCAGGCGGCATACAGTTGTTACATTTCAAAATTGAGGAAAAATGACAAATTACCAGAAATATTCAAAATTGATTACAAATCTAAAGAAATAGTCTATATTCAATTTTAAAACTATTGTGTTTAGGCTCCTTGTACTTGATATGAATAAAAAATACTTAATTTTCTTGATTGGTGGAAAGTGCTTGACCATGCTTGTATTTTTGGTTTTGGTTTGTTTGCTCAACAGCGCCTTGGTTTCTCCCATGATGTCGCAGGGGCCACGTTCATGGCTGCTGGCAGCTCAGCACCTGAACTCTTCACGTCAATAATTGGTACGTCAAGCAAGCTGGTGCTAATCCAATTGCTCCCACGCAGGCCCCTTCCCCCAAGCAGGCTAGGGCAGGGATTGGCCATGAGTTTTGTTGTCTGGATTTTATCTCTCCGTTCTTTCTCTCTCTCTTTCCCTCCCACCCTCCCGCCCTCCCACCCTCCTGCCTCCTCTCTCCTTCTCTCCCTCCAACCCACCCTCCCTCTCTCCCCTCTCTCTCCCTTCCGCCCTCCCTCCCCCTCTCTTTTCCACTCTCTCTCTCCTTTCTCTCCCTGCCCCATTCCCCCTATCTCCCTTCTCTTTTTTCTGTCTCCCTTCCTCTCTCCCCCTCTTCCCCTGTCTCTCTTCCCCTGTCTCCCTGCCCATCTCACTTCCTCTCTCTCAGTTCCTCACTTCCTTCTCCTCTCGCTCCCCTCCCCTGTCTCTCTCCTCCGCTCTCCAACTCTCTCTGCTTTCTGTCTTTGACTCTCCCTCCCTGTCTCTATCTCTCCCTCCCCCTTTCTCTCTCCCTACCTCCCTCCCTCTCCTCCCTCTCAGCTCTCCTCCTCTCTCTTCTCTCTCCCTCTCTCTCCCTCTCTCTCTCTCTCTCTCTCGCTCTCTCTCTCTCTCCCCCTCTCTCCCCTCTCTCTCTCTCTCCCTCTCCCCCTCTCTCTCTCTCTCTTCCTCTCTCTTCCTCTCTCTCTCTCTCTCTCTCTCTCTCTCTCTCTCTCTCTCTCTCTCTCTCTCTCTCTCTATCCCTCTGTCTCTATCTTTCTCTCTTTATCCCTCTCTCTATATCTCTCTTGCTCCCTCTCTCTCCAGCTGTCTTGAAAATAGAGGTAATAATTTTGGAAATAATTCACCTGAATTTGTGCCATTGAGATATAATATCGTGATATACAAAAATGTTGCAAACTGCTTACTGACTAAAATTACCAAAATGCAAATCTTAAAATTTAGTGGGCCTGACTTTTCGATCCTAGCAGGACCTTTGAGAAAGGTCCTGCTAGGATCGAAACGTCAGGCCCACTAAACTTTAAGAGATATAATATGATTAGTGGTGAATTTAAACTAATACAATATTTTAAAGTGCTTAAAGATTGGATTGAAAAATGTTCATATAATTAGAGAGTCTGATGTTTTGATCCTAGCAGGACCTTTCTCTCTTTTTCTTTTTTTAGAAAGGTCCTGCTAGGATTCAAACTCCAGTCCTCTGAAATGTAATGGTTTGATGTGCATGCTGTATAGTGACCATTCTATCGTTGCCTTCCCCACATAGGTGTTTTCATAGCTAAAGGAGATGTGGGAGTGGGTACAATCGTTGGCTCAGCCGTCTTCAACATTCTTGTCATCATTGGTCTGTGTGGGCTGTTTGCTGGCCAGGTAACACCTGATAATTACTGTAGGGTTGAGTCTGTTCAATTTTTTTTTTTTGCGCCACGTGATGTTGTTAAAAAATGAATTAGCAATGAATTTAGAAACTTGTCAATTATTTCAAGGAGGCTCTTTTTGCGCTTGTAGATCTAGATGTTGTTTTGAAGTCTAAAACCTTAATGATGTGAAAATGGTATCTTCGGTGGAAATAGTCTGGTGTGCAGTTAGGCAAAAATGGCCTGATTCCCCAACCTTACTCTATGAAGGGGTTGTACACTTACTCTATGAAGGGGTTGTACACTTACTCTATAAAGGGGTTGTACACTTACTCTATAAAGGGGTTGTACACTTACTCTAGGGTTGTACACTTACTCAATGAAAGGGTTGTACACTTACTCTATGATAGGGGTTGTACACTTACTCTATGAAGGGTTGTACACTTACTCAGGGGTTAAGGAAATGGGCAAATAAAGCTGGAACTTTGTCGGGTTTCATGCAGATGGAGATTGAGACCCTAGGGCCCTAAGCATGAAGCACTGGACCAGGCTCTGGATCAGGCTACATGTACAATGTACGTCACCATCACACAAACCCTGAACAATTATATTATGGGTTGTGGCCTGTTACAGTGAAACATCGCGATAACGAACGCCGATATACCGAATCTTCGGCTATAACAAACATACCCTTTGGCTCCCGATTTTTGTGTACACAATACATGTATGTGGGCTACAACCGCTATAATGAACGATTGCTATACCAAACTATTTTCATGGATCCCAGGATGTTCGTTATAGCGACGTTCCACTGTACTGAATTAGAGGATTTGTGGTCCTGTCGAGTACAGAATATCCACATAGAAACTCTGGTCAGAAGCTTAAATTCCTTAATACTTCCCCCTTATCTTGGTTACCAAATTGGAGCCGGATGGGAATTTCCTCCATCTTTTGAAAGGGCTCTAAACGCTCTGCCACCCTCTTGTATATAATTTGTAAATATGAATTGACATTCGATCGTAATATTTTATAAACTTTTAATGTTTTTAATGTTTTCTAATGTATAATGTTAATGTTTTAATGTTTAATGTTCAATGTTTTTAATATGCAGGGCCCCAATGGAAATCAGTTTTAAAACTGTTTGGGCATACCCTGGGTAAAGAAACGGAATAAATAAATAAAATAAATAAATACCTGCGATGTTAGAACAAGCTGTGGATGTGATGAGACCCAAGCCAGAGCTTGAGCCTAGACTTTCATTTTACACAGGGCCTGCCAGACTACTAGTGTAACACTTGGGTATACCACTAGGTCTCTTGGCCTGTAGGTTGGGAAGTGTTACTTGGCGGTAGAACTAGACCGAGCACCACAGATAACAGAGGAGACTGCAAAGCATCAAGATTGGGTCGATGGGTGGTTTATTGGAAACCCAGACTAACTTGACTGCTCGAGGGTTGGCCAGCAGAAGGAGGCAAGGTGGAGCAATCTAACTTGGAAGGGGATGGGGACCTTTCTTTTATACATGGATAATGGAGACTGAATGGGTTTGGGGTAATACCTAAAAAGAACTAGTTTCTATCATTTACTGAATATGCAATTGTAGTCAAATTATTAAATGTTAAACAAGGGACGGGGTTGGATGAGAAACTATAGGGGACTGAATAATGAATAATGGATGAAAGGTGGTTTTCCTAATAAGGGCATGTTTTTTTGTCTTGGACACTCTTTCTTAGAACAGTGACCTTACCCATGATGTCATAGGAGACCTTCAAATGCCTATGGGGTTGGTCACTACCGGACTTGGTCCACAGGGGCATGGCTGGGGTGAACATAAGGGACTGGAATTAGGGCTTACACTAGTTCCACTTCCAAGGCCCATTATGCCTGCTGGTATGTACTGTAGTACAGCAACCAAGGATGATCACCGGCCAATCCTGTCTGTTTTGGGCCAGTTTCTGTATGGTTCTCCATGATCTGAGTGGCTCGTTGTATTGAGTTCAATCCCTCTCCCTTCTCCTTCTTTCCCCTAATTCCCTCCTTGCACCTGAACCTCACAAGATGATGATGTCCAGTACCCTGACGATGAATGGCTACATTAAGTTTTTTTCCCCCATTGCCTTCAGGTTGTGCCACTGACCTGGTGGCCCATGGCCAGGGATACCATAGTCTACGGTCTCGCCGTGCTGACTCTGATGGTGGTCATCTACGATGGGAGAGTCACGTGGTAAGACCGCCCTCTTCAATGTTTGAGGTCATGGGGGGGGGGGGCAAAGTCTGGCTTAGGTCTCTGGCTGTAACCCTGTCTCTTCTGTGACTCATTCTTTGTTGAAGTTGAAGCTTAGGAGTCTTTTGAAAACAGAGTACCGGTACCTTTTCCAAAACTGAAGCCAAAGGCCTCCTGTTCGAGGTCAAGCTCTAGCCCTAGCCCTTGCACTTGCACTTGCCCTAGCCCTAGTCGTAGCTGTAGCCCTAGCCCTTGCACTTGCACTTGCCCTAGCCCTAGTCGTAGCTGTAGCCCTAACCCTTGCACTTGCACTTGCACTTGCCCAAGTCGTAGCTGTAGCCCTAGCCCTTGCACTTGCACTTGCCCTAGCCCTAGTCGTAGCTCTAGCCCTAGCCCTTGCACTTGCACTTGCCCTAGTCGTAGCTGTAGCCCTAGCCCTTGCACTTGCACTTGCCCTAGCCCTAGTCGTAGCTGTAGCCCTAACCCTTGCACTTGCACTTGCACTTGCCCAAGTCGTAGCTGTAGCCCTAGCCCTTGCACTTGCACTTGCCCTAGTCGCAGCTGTAGCCCTTGCCCTTGGACTTGCACTTGCCCTAGCCCTAGTCGTAGCTCTAGCCCTTGCACTTGCACTTGCCCTAGCCCTAGTCGTAGCTGTAGCCCTTGCCCTTGCACTTGCACTTGCCCTAGCCCTAGTCGTAGCTGTAGCCCTAGCCCTTGCACTTGCCCTTGCACTTGCCCTAGCCCTAGTCGTAGCTCTAGCCCTTGCACTTGCACTTGCCCTAGCCCTAGTCGTAGCTGTAGCCCTTGCCCTTGCACTTGCACTTGCCCTAGCCCTAGTCGTAGCTGTAGCCCTAGCCCTTGCACTTGCACTTGCCCTAGTCATAGCTGTAGCCCTTGCACTTGCACTTGCCCTAGTCGTAGCTGTAGCCATAGCCCTTGCACTTGCACTTGCCCTAGCCCTAGTCGTAGCTGTAGCCCTAACCCTTGCACTTGCACTTGCACTTGCCCAAGTCGTAGCCCTAGCACTTGCACTTGCCCTAGCCCTAGTCGTAGCTGTAGCCCTTGCCCTTGGACTTGCACTTGCCCTAGCCCTAGTCGTAGCTCTAGCCCTAGCCCTTGCACTTGCACTTGCCCTAGCCCTAGTCGTAGCTGTAGCCCTAGCCCTTGCACTTGCACTTGCCCTAGCCCTAGTCGTAGCTGTAGCTCTAGCCCTTGCACTTGCACTTGCCCTAGCCCTAGTCGTAGCTGTAGCCCTAGCCCTTGGACTTGCCCTAGCCCTAGTCGTAGCTGTAGCCCTTGCCCTAGCCCTTGCACTTGCCCTAGCCCTAGTCATGGCTGTAGCCCTATAGCTGGAGCCCGGAGCCCTAGACTGAGAAGAATGATTCAGCCGCTGCTCTTCATGTTTTAGATGCCATTTTGGTGAAATTGAAAGTTACCCAATAAGATATCGTACATTAGGATGGTGAACTCAAAGAATTGGAATGGATCCGAGTTTCGTTATCTAACCTTCAATTTCAGGTACGAGTCTCTTCTGATGCTGTCCATGTATGCCGGCTACATCTTCCTCATGTGGTAAGTAAAGCCTCGGCATTTCCACCATCCAATTTCAATACTTTTCTGTCCCCAATTAGTTACATGTACGCAAAAGTAAAGGATGTCCCAAACTATCGTTATAGTGCAGGCCATGTGCCTTTATCATAGAAGCACATTTACAAGGCCACGGCAGGATGAGGTACATTGTAGGGTGGCCAGTTCCATTCCTCCCTGCCATTCACCCTTCCCCAAGCTCTACTGAGTGTCATGCCCATTCGCAGCTTGTTGTCCGAGTGGGATTCGAACCAACCAGCAATCTTCTGCAATGCAGACGGACGCTCCAACAAGTTCGACCTTGGCAGCCCCTCTCCAATTTGTATTGCTCTGTTTTGTTTTGGGATATTCACCTTGGTGTTCAGTATGTACAGTTTTCTTAAGAAAACCTTTCTCCGATCCACTAGCCCAGTATAAATAAGGAATTGTCAGTTTTGCTGCTCTCAAAAGAAGATTCATTGGCCCAACGCCATTCAAATTGTCAGTAAAAGATCAATTCTTTCACTTTGACCAAACTTGGCCAGCCAGCCAGCCAAAAGTGTTTTACTAAATACATATGGATGTACATGGTATGAATCGTAGACATTGATGTGAACCCCAATGCTACCTGGCTTTGAATGAAAGTTCCCTAGTTCAGCCTAGCTGTAAGGGGGATAAAATGAACTGAGATTTGAAACACATTTATTTTCCTCAGGTGGGATTGTTTTGGCGTGCTTCACTTGTGCTGAATGCACTGAAATCATGAGAGACTCTAAGCCACTGTTAGCAGCTGGAATACCAGCCTTTTTTTCCTTAAAAAAATGTATATAAAATTAAAAAAAATTATGTAATGTATGTAAAAAATGTATGTAAAAAATGTGTGCTCAGAACTATGCCCATATAATCAACACGCATGCTCAGAATGGGTGAAGAGGTCCCAGAATGGGTGAAGAGGTCTACGCCTCTCAAAATGTTTGGACTGAAGATCAGCAGAGGGTGCCCGGTAGGAAAATGAGTAAGGAGAGTGGATGTAAGCCAAGGGGGCGGAGGTTGACAGTTGGAGAAGGCAAAGATTGATGCTTATTTATCGCGGGCAGTGTCGCAGCTCAGCTCTCGAGGCAGCAATACATGTATGATGTACATGCCGGGTGCATCTGCTGTCGCACCCTCATCCCCCGCTTGGAGGGTGGACGGGGGCAATGGTTGAGTGACTGAAATGCAACCGAATCGCGTGCCGCTTTTCTCTTCTCCCAGGCTGAATCCGAAGATCCACAGGAACATCCACAGGAAGCAGGAGAAGAGAAAGGCCAAGAAGGCGGCCAAGAGAATGGAGAAGTGCAACAACAGAAGCTCCATTCAACTGGAACAAGGTCAGTTACCAGACTTGTTGATAACCTCCGGGGAAAAACAAAAAAAACTCAGAATCACAGAGTTATTGATTTAACGAATACATTCAGAAAATTGGAAAGTGGACAGAGCATGCCAAGGCCCCTGATGTAGGCCACTGCAGGGTGACGTTGCCGTCACAGCAGCCAACCTTATATTGCTTTCCTGTTTGCATGTGTCAGGAAGACATCCTTGTATCCCGGACACTACCTCGATCTCTTGCCCTTCCTTTGTGCTCTTCTCATTTCCTTGCAAATCTAAGGAAGGGAGGAAGGAAGCGTTGAACAATTTTTAGCATCAAAAGTTTTGTCTGCCGGAAACAAAGTATTCATTGTATCCATGTAACATTTATTTATTGTTGGTTCCACATATAAAGGAGATGGCGTAATGAGGCATCTACTCCAAAACTCTTTTTCGAGTAAACGGTGTCGAAAGTCAATGTGCTGTCAAAATCCACGTCAAAATCAATTTTTTTTTTGCTTTTGTGAGAAGCTTATGCATAAAAGAATGATCTGTCCGAAAGGAATTAAAAAAAATATATATAAATATTGAAGAATAAGTAAGTGTCCCTACGCGTACGTTCCAATCACTGTCGGCACGCTGTGTGCATGACCTCAAACTTTAGAGCAGTTTTTCTATAAAAAAAATTGGTTTCCATGACTGCGCGTTCGCTCGTTGTACATTGTATTTCTCTTTGGATTTTGGCAACATATGGAAATAGTTTTTATGTGATTAACGGTCTCGCAAAAAAGAATACCAAAAGACAGATCTTGAGGCCAATTGTTTGTTTTGGCTTAAGGAGTCCACGTTTTTAATAAATGAAATAATTAAAATAAATAATCTTAAATTTAAACAAATTTCTTTTCAATTCAGTTGGTTAGCCAAAATTGTCAAGAGACTTCTGACCGACTGAATGCCTAAGGTTTCAATGTTAATTTCCACTCATTACGGTTGCTTTAAACCAAATATTTATTCCATTCAAAAATAATTAAAACTTTTGTGACAGTTTATTCTTTAGAATAACAGATATGATAATGCTGTACTTTTTGAGGGGGCAAAACCGCCATACTCAAAACAAACCCAACCTAAAAGCAATTAAATATGTCACATACAAATCACATACAAATAAAGCATAACAATTATGTACGCAAAGCATGTGTTGCTGATCATGGGATGGGCGAAAACCCCTCAAAAACCCTATAACTGAAGGGAAAAAATACAAGGGGAAATTCCCAATCCGGCTCCAAGTTCTTTGGCAACCAAGTATACAACTCCGTAGATCAGAACCCAATATCCCAAAAGCTAGGCAGCAGACCGGCAGGTGGGGAGGGAGGAGGTGAAGCAAAACTGCTTAGGGTGTTGGTGTGCTCCGAGTGTAGTCCAAAAGGCGAGTGAACACATGGGCGTGTTCATCCTTAAATATCTGCGGGTCTGCCGCCCCATAGGCAGTGGACAACTGAACCCTAACAAAAGGCCTGGGCGAGTTTCATAAAGCCAGTTTTGTAACCACTAGCGCTTTTCCGCGACTAGGATTGTGCGCTATTGCCTTTGTTAAAATCAGGCGGGTTCGTTTAGCCAGAAACGACTCGTGTCACATAAAATCGATTAATCGAGATTAATCTTTTATTTATATCATTGGACTGCTAATGGGGTACTCTTTACAGTGATGGGAAAATCTACAAAACTCAAATTTGGATGAGAATCCTCATTATGCCAGACCGGGTCACAAATAATTGATTTGTGTAGACAATCCAGGCCATCCATTTATAGTATTATTCCAATCGCTTATTGTCCTGATATTGTCTCAAGTTATATGAAAATGTGTAGGGCATTTCAGAATTGCTCGATCAGGCACTGGCTCAAGTTACCTCTTATCTCACAAAAGCAAGAAATAAAGGTTTGAAAAAAATATCAGTAAAACTCCAGCTTTTGTTGTGAACATTCATTTAACTGTGGTTAGAAGCCTGCTCTTTGAGCCAACCAATAAATCTATGGAAATATCAAAGAAAACAAATTGACTTGTCCAGGATTGGGACCTTGGTCTTTGGTTAAGTATACCAACTTTTATTACCAAGTGCTCTACCACCTACAGGTTTGGGGCCCTTCCAAAAAGTAAATGATCTTTGCTTGGTCTGGGGCACCAGTTGAAAGGATTTAAGCGAAATGCATCAAATGCGAGTTGGCATGGAGCCCTGGCTGGCAACCTCGTTGTTTATAAACGGCAAGGTTTTTCAGCTGTGGCAAAATGTCAACGAGGAAAGGGGGGGGCTATATGGAGGTCTCCACCCGATGCTTGCACCCCGTATCCTTGTACACTTGTGTCTGTGAGTTCAACAACTGTTTTGCAATCGTCTCCTCGCCCAGTCACCCCGCTGAAGACCACGGACAAGGAGGAGACTGCCAATGGGGACACCCAGCCGACTCCATCCATGGAGGAGAACGGCACCAACTCGCCCAAGAGGTAGACTCTCATCTAGAAACCATCTGCTCCCTGCTCGGTCAAGACATGCGAAGCTGTCCTCAGTTAATGACACTCTATGAGCACTGAATCAGATTGGGAAGTTTCTGTTCCCGCAATTAATGAGCCTTAAGTTGTCTTAAGCATTAAAGTGTACCTGAAATAGAAAAATTCTAATATCGAGATAACTATCGTAAGACTTAATCAAGGCTAAACTAGTTCACAAACTCAACACTTTTAACGTCTACCCCTAAATAGCGACTGTAAAAGGAAAACAAAATCTTTAGCACGCCCTGCCCACAAAAAAACACCTCTTTTGCGCGCGGGCCAAAGAGAAGGTGATGACGTCATCGGCAGTGCAATGTTGCATGATCGACTGCACACACACACGTATAGTATACGCGTGCGCGTACGTGCGTCCACAAGAAAAACATGGCACACACGTAGCAATTTTTCGGGTTGAAAAGTGGGGGTCAGTTTTCTGTCGAGAATCTTGCTGCTTTTTAAAAAATATGATTACTTTTTTTTAAAAACAAACTGACACATGGAAGCTCATATACCCTCTCTGATCGATTACACATCATATTCCTTTTTATTTCAGGTATTCTTTAAGCTATTGGTTCTTGAGTTATGTCTTTTGTCGTTAGATTTAGTGGCTCTTCATTTGAGTTGCATGTCCAGGGATTGAGCAATCTTTCCCAACGGCAGCCCCTCTGTATAAAATCAGAGCAAGAATGATTTTCAGTCTTGTTTTATTTTTTTTGACATTCAATGAAAGATTGGAGTATATTTCCAAGACATAAGATCTTGTCGGTGGTGACACACATGCAATATCTCTCTTCTGTTAAGTGAGTCTGTGATGGAGTCACTTAGAAGATGCTCATGTATGTTATGTCACTGCAAAACTCTTGTATTGTTCACCCATCAGGCAAACCTTGTCCTGTTTGTCTTCATTGTGTGTGTCCCAAAAACTGCAAGGGAGCTGTACCTCTACATTTGTTTTTCTTCTCCGTCTTCTCCTGTGCCAGGCTTACCTTTTCTGATGCTGGCCTGAGAGTGATGCTGACCAAGCAGTTTCCAGCTAGGACTCGCATGAGGACCGCATGCTGGCTCATCATAGCTGAGGTAGAAAGACTGGCAACACTGTTTGGAATCACTCTGTGGTTGACAAGCCTAATGAGGAGTGGTGTAGTTTTGCCGTTGAAATAGACGAAGAATGTTTAGACCATGAAGTCTGCCTGCCACAAACAAGTGTCTATAGCCGTGTCCGCACTGGACTTATTTTTCACCGAGACCGTGGGTAACGTTCCAATGGGTAATTCTTCTCAGCGTCTGCACTTAACGTGGGTAAATGAACCTTTATGACCGGTAAAACATTACCGACTTGCGCATACAAACGCACGATGTTGTGTCCGCATTGGACTTTTCGACTCTGTTAAACTGACCTGGTCAATTTTACTGGGCACAAGTCACTCGGTTAAACTCCCCATTCGAGTCGGGTAAGTCACCTGGGAGGAAAAATTTCCTGGGCTGTCCGCATTGGACTTAAAATGGTCAAGTTACCCATTAGCTCGGTTAGGTTTCCCAAAATAAGTCCAGTGCGGACATGGCTTACATTTGTTTCTGAAGTGCATGCAGGCTCACCAAAGCGGAGGAAAGAAGACTGGTTTATCTTGTTTGGAATCACTTTACTGGTCGACCAGCCTGGAGATGTGTTGTAGTTTTGCTTTTTAGATACCGGTAGATGACGAGTTTTTAAACCCTTAACTCTGCTTCTAAACTCTGCCCAAAATATCACAAAAAAGCTTTTTTTCTTCTACTGATGTTTGGGGGGTAGTTGAGGCATTGCAGAGGCAGGATTAGACCAAGACACACCTACATGTAGTATGCGTTTTCTCCTTCTCCATCCACCCCCCCCCCAAGAAAAAAACCCCACCCAAACAAGTACCGGTTGCCAATTCATGCAGATTGCAGAAGGTATTTTCATGTACATGCAGCATTCGTGAAACTAAAATTGATTCTGCCTTTGATGAAAGTCCTGGCCAGGATTGAATCATCATCAGCCCCACTCAATTTTTGAGATTGGCATATTCTAGGTCAAGTGAGTAAGCAATTTTTTTTTTTTTGGGGGGGGGGGTCACTTGAGGTGAAACTTGATCGAGGGTGGATGTGGCTTAAGTGGGGATTTTCAAATTCACTGTGTGCTAACTTTGGGGTCCCAGAAAATCTGCAGATCTCACGTAGGCTTTTCCTTCTTTTTTTTCAGCAAAAGAATGTGCTGGATGGACAGAAGGATCCTGAGTTTGGCTCTTTCACCAAGGGAGCTGTTAGTGATTCCAACGGCACCCTAGGTCAGAAGCATGTGGATAACAAAAGACCAAGGTACTGACAACCCTCCACCTTAAGGTCCTCCCTCCCCTTCTTTAGTCTCCTCCTCCTCACCTCCTTCTCCTCCTGTAGTCTTTCTTTTCTCCCTTCTCCTCCCCCTCCTCACTCTCCTCTTTTGCCTCTCCTTCTTCCCCCCCCCTCCTACTTGACTTTTTCCTCCTCTCCCCCTTCATCTTCTTCCTCCTCCCCTTGTCAAGTCTTCCTCCACCTTTTCCTTCTCCTCTTCTTTCTCTTCCTCTTCCTTTCTCCTTTGTCGACTTCTGGAAGTGATCTATCTGTCCCCTTGCTGTGTGGCTGCTAGGGTCGTGCCAACTGCCCAGCACCCTGATAGACCACACCACTGACCTGTGAATTGTGTTCTCATTGATGCAGCATCACAGTGGAGATGAGAGGGGATGATGAGGAGGGGAGTGCAGTTATGCATGTGGAGCAGCCAGACGGCCTGTGCCAGCTGCCAGGTAAGAGCCTTAAATTACCCCACCCATGGCCAGACATCCATTACTCACTCCTTCCATCTCTCTCCCTTCCCTCCTTGCCTCCCTGCCTCCCTCCCTGCCTCCTTCTCTGCCTGCCTGCCTGCCTGCCTCCTCTCACCTTACCTCCCCTCCCCTTGCCTCTTCTCACCTCCTCTCACCTCCCTGCACCTCTTCTTGCCTCCCCTGGCTTCCCCTGGCCTCCCCTCCCTCAACTGGCCTCCCCTCCCTCCCCTGGCCTCCCCTGGCCTCCCCTGGCCTCCCCTGCCCCCTTGCCTCCCCTGGCCTCCCCTGGCCTCCCCTTGCCTCCCCTTGCCTCCCCTGGCCCCCTGGCCTCCCCTGGCCTCCCCTTGCCTCCCCTGGCCTCCCCTGGCCTCCCCTGTCCTCCCCTGTCCTCCCATGGCCTCCTCTCCCTCCCCTGGCCTCCCCTCCCTCCCCTGGCCTCCCCTGGCCTCCCCTCCCCCCCTGCCCCCTGGCCTCCCCTGGCCTCCCCTGGCCTCCCCTGTCCTCCCATGGCCTTCCATGGCCTCCCCTCCCTCCCCTGGCCTCCCCTCCCTCCCCTGCCCCCTGGCCTCCCGTGGCCTCCCATGGCCTCCCACAGCCTCCCACGGCCTCCCACGGCCTCCTATGGCCTACCATCGCCTCCTATGGCCTACCATCGCCTACCATCTTGCCTTGCCTCCCCTCCCCTCCTACATGTACATGTAGCTTGTTTAGATACATGCATCCATGAAGCATTTTTCACAAGCAAACAATTTTCTTTGATGAAATAATTGATAACAATTCTCTTTAATCAAGTAAAGACTTGTTGACTATTTCGGAAGGCCAATGGGCTTTGGTTTGGTAGCTCAGATGGTAAGAGCACTGGCACACAAAACCAGAGGTCTCGGGTCCAAGTCCCGATCCAGTCAAAGTTTTCTTTGCCACAAATAATTGATAACAACTTTTGTGTCATCTGTTCTTTTTTCTCTTTGATAGAGGGTTGCTTCTCCATCCTCCGATGGGCACTCTGCCTGCCTATTAGTACGGTGTTATTTTTTACAATACCGGACTGCAGAAGAAAAAGGTAGGTGTACCAGTCCCTGGAGATCGGCCGTACGGTTTCTGTGTATCACTGATCATATTGCGATTGATCTTAAGTTATGATAGGTTTGATGGAAGTGACAACAAGCCATCAAAAATTTTGAGATATGCCTTTTGGTCATTTCAGAGAGTAAGCAGTTTCTAACATGTTGTTATCCCTGTGTGCAATTTTACTAAAATTGACCAAAAATGTGATTGATTGTACTGCCATTGCCATTTTTAGTCTTCTGCCCAATGCGGAAAGTTCCTGCTAGGATTGAAACATCCCGCCTGGAATTCACGAAGCCTTACGATGCAGCATAACTCAATTTTAGAGTTGTACTTCATGTTCTGTGGATGCTCTTTTTTTTCTTTCGTCGCACAGATTTGAGAGGTGGTACATGCTGACCTTCTTCTTCTCCGTGACGTGGATTGCTCTGTTCACCTACGTGATGGTGTGGATGGTCGCCCTGATTGGCTACACCCTGCGAATCCCGGACACGGTCATGGGCATCGCCTTCCTGGCAGCCGGCACCAGTGTACCCGATGCCATGGCTAGCCTCATCGTTGCCAGGCAGGGTGAGAGGCAAAACACTGCTGCCCCTTTAACCCCTTGATGGCGGGATTATTTTAGTGCCAATCGCTGACACAGTGCCATTTCAAAAGCTCGCTAAACAATCAGAGAACAATAAACCTGCAAAATAAATCAATAAGAGTGCACTATTTGTATCAGTGAATCAAAAGTGGCACAGTAGGAAGTCTGCGTGGCTTTTGTCAAGGGATTATCAACCCTCAATGATTGGCCTTTTGCGTGTAGTCCAATAGAGCATCAACTGTGCGCCACAACTCCGAGAACTGTGTGTGCTGCTACCCTTTGACCGCAAACATTCCTGCACTGCAGCGGACAAAGGATCCAGCTGGACGGCCTCAACAAAGCGTACAATTTGTGGTAAAGGCAGCGCGCGCATTCCACAGTCTCTCCGGTGACCACATTGGGTGTGGGGCAGGCCAGCACACTGTCTGCTGTAGTAGTGCGCAGACCCTCGATCGTTCACAATGAAGCCCGACAATAGCGCCAATGTTAACGCTGATCTGGCAATTCATGCAGCAACTGACGTCAAAAAAAGTGTTTGTCATGATACATATTGCTGAAAACAGTCTTTGTCTACAGTTTGGACAATAGCGGCGTCCAATTTTTCGAAACTCACTACACATGCATAGGGGCTTCCCGGCTCGAAGGGGTTAACAATAATGATTATACGGATTCTAGTATGGATTCTTGTAAGATGTCCGTACTAGAATTCGGGAGTCGCGGGTTCGAATCCTGCCCGAGCTGCCTGAAATATTTTTATCAGGCACCGGGCAAAGCACTGAGCATTCAGTGTTTATCACGTCGAGCAAGGGCAAAACCTCATTGAATTACATTCTCCTCGACGCAAACATCATGACATATCTAATAATGATAGTGGACATTTATAATGCTCCGGTATCCGCCTCAATTGAGGCACTCATTATGGTGCAGTACAATAAAAACAGTAAAAGAAAAATAACAATTATAACTCAAACAAATAAAGGAAGAACAACAGAGGAAACAAAACATCCCAGTCATAATGCTCTTTACGGTAACGAAAAGACAAAGTGAAACTTGCATACAAAATTTGAATCAACTGCCTTACGGGAAAAAAAATGATCTTCTTGAAATAATTGAATCCCAAAGTCACTTAATCCAAATTCTTAATTTGATGCCGTTCCTTGTGCTTGCCATTTAGCTCATTATACTTTCCTCAGTGATGAATGACAATGTTGTCATTACAGCTACTGCTAAGGGTGTTTCAGTATGCATTTTCTCCTTCCCCATCCAACCCCCTCCCCCAAAAAAACCAAAATAAAATATAAGTACTGGTAGCCAATTCAGATTGTACATGTACATGTACATGTAGCATTCGTGAAACTACTGCCAAGGGCGTTTCAGTGTTCACTCCGTTCTTCATGCGGGTATGTAGATAGCTCTGTAGCCACTGGCCAGCGACTCCAATCCGACCGCCTGAATTTCTGCTACGTCTTTTTTCCCGGCTCCCTCAGGTCTGGGAGACATGGCCGTTTCCAACAGCATCGGGAGCAACGTGTTTGATGTCCTGCTGGGTCTGGCACTGCCCTGGTTCATCAAAACCACCATCATCAGTTACGGGTCCACTGTGAGTTGAGGCTGCCTCCAGTCTATAGATCGCTTGCACCGGCGGCCATCTTTGGGGCCTAGTCTAGCTTTGTTCCTCTTGGATAGGCAAGAGTGCACTCTTTGTACCTGCATTTGTCACTAGATTTTAATAACTCTTAAAATTTAGTGGGCCTGACGTTTCGATCCTAGCAGGACCCTTCTCAAAGGCAGAGTGGTTGCAACATTTTTGTATATCACCTTAAATTTTAATAACACTAGAAGACCCCAAAGATGGCCGCCGGTTCAAACGATCTATTTCCTGAGAAGAGTGAAGAAAGACACAGGATCGAAAAAGCAATCCCAGCCATTTGGTGTCCATTCATCCTTTAATAGCTGCCTTATCCTCAAAAATATAGAATTCAGTGTCCATTTATATTATATTATGTTCTCCGATTAGTTACCGGGTAGGTCTTCACTTTCTGTCCCTCCTGTATGCACCTTCGCTCGCAGCACACGCTTTGTTACAGCTTCGCATCCCTTGACTGTTTCTTTCCCGAAGTGCAGCACTGTGAAATGTTCCAATAGCTTCTTCCCCCATACTGCTACGCTTTGGAACTCTCTACCTACATCCTGTTTTCCATCATCGTACAAACTAGATCTGCTCAAGAGGAACATGAATAGATATGTTTCCTTTCTTTATCTGTCCATTCCTCTTCTATTTTTCCTGCAGCCATCACCTCGAGTGGCCTTGTATGGCCTTGTGTTTGGCGATCTTTCATAAAAAAGAAAGAAAGCCCTTTTACTGCATTGTGGGCTAAAGTTAGAGCCTAGAAGAGCGGATGGCTTCAAACGGATTTAATTCACAACTTTTTAAGTTGTTTGTTATTTTGTTAAGTATATAACAATTTACTGAAACTTTCTGGTTAATGGACCTTACCAGACACATACTTGGCAAATGTTAGAGTGATAGAAAATAAAATTTGCCACCTTCGCACTGACTTGAATGACTAAAATGCTTATCTCAAAGCAGTAGGGGGACTGACGTTTTGAATCCTGAGCAGGAACTTTCTCAAAAAGAGAACAAAACAAAGTTGTTTAAAAAGCTACATCCACATGATTTGATTTGATGAAAATCTTCAAAATGCTGAAAATGGACGTGCGATCCCTAAAGATATTCAGTTCAGGGGTATCCCAAATAGATTCTACTTGTTAAAACTGTATGCCAATATATCCTGGGACAATAAAAGTGGTAGAGTTAGTGATAGAGTGATAAGGGAAAGGATCATGTAGATTTAATTGAAACAGCATGGCGCAAACTTCCCTTAATCCGTCAATTTGCTTGATTTTTTTTTTCCAGGTCAAGATCAACAGCAATGGTCTTATCTACTCAGTCATCCTTCTCTTTGCCACCGTCGCCATCACGGTAAGTCGGCCTCTTTGATGAACATTTGACATGGGAGTACCATGGAGGTAGAGGGCGCACCATAGTAGTACGTGGCTAGGCACACATCACTTGCAGAGCGAGTTGATCACAGATGGACTGCATTGATAAGATCTGTATGATCATTCCCCATGCGGATATTGTCAGTGGTTTTCTTGGTGCCACTCACCTGCTTATAGGAGCTGCTGTTATAGTCACAGAATAGTTGTGGCTGGACTGAGCTCGTGAAACTCGACTGCACTTGGCCCAGATAGCTTGTCTGGTCCACAGACTTTCTGTCACTCCTTGACAGGCACGGGTCTCACTATCTGATTGGTTTACAAGAGAAAGCAATTAATATAACTGACAAGTAATCCATGTTTCGCACAGACCTGAGACCCATCTTGAATCTATAGGACTGTTCCCACTACGAAAATAATCGCGATTTGAATCGCGATTAAAAAAATTGCCAGGCGATGTTGGTCAAATGGTGGGTGTGTCCTTGAGGGTGGCCCATGCAGGGAGACATAAACAAGTGCGGCACTTCCTGTCAATCAGAGGATGAGTGGTGCACTGTGGGATTAATAAAAATACCTGTGCGATTCAGTGGAGCGTTCCCACACACACTGTATTGCAATTAAACGCGATTATCTGAAAAGGTCTCACTCTTAGTGAATTTGCGATTCAAATCCCACTAATAATCGTGTTTATTGTGTCCACACACGCAAAAAAAACCTGGAGTTTGAAATGCGATTCAATTCGCATTTATTTGGTGCAGTGGATATGGCCCTAATGCGCAACGCACGACCAATGTCAAATTGCGAATGATCCTTTTGTGATTTGCCATGTGTTATTTGTTGTCTGATCACTGAGTGCTAGTGGTGTTGTGGTGTTGTGGTGCACAGGGCTCTCCGAATCTGGACACCACTATTGTCCAAGTCTCAAACAAGACTCTTTTCAGCCAACCACAAAACAAGTAGCGTGACAAAAGCCACACAGACCAGTTGTGCCAGGTGTGACTCACTTGTACACATAGAGTACTCTCATTGATTTCTTTCACAGGTAACGGTATTTATTGTTCCCGATTGTTGAGCGAGTGTTGAAAACGGCATTTTCCTCAAAAGTTATAAGGCCTTGAGTTCCGATCCTTGCAGGACCTTTCTCAAAGGCAAAGTGACAAGAACATAATGTGACCCGGCACAGCGATATGAGAAATATCCCACCAAAACACTTTTCGAGTAAACAACGCCTGAAGTCAAAGTATCTTCTCAATTCGATTAAAAATAAATTTTTGTTTTTTTTGTATTTTCTGAAAGTTAATGTATTGGAGGGTATTATGTCCAAAGGATTTTTCCAAAATCTGTCTCTAAATGTTGAAAAAACGAGGATTTTGGGGGAGTGTTTGTGTACTGTTTTCATGAAAATGTGAAGTCCTGCCTTTTTTAATGAGGAGTTAGTATGGTGCTGCTATATTGTGTCTGGTACCAAATGAACAAGTGAAGTCCCCTTGTACTATTTACAACACAGTTCACATGGAAATAAATTTGATATCATTTGAAAGCTAATGGTATACTCTTTCACATCATCAGAAAATCTCAAAATCTCAAAAGTTGGGGTTATTCCTCATTATGCTGTGCCGGGTCACATATGCAGCTTTTAAAAAAATCTGAGTGGTGGCCATGGGCACTGAACAGTGGCCCTCTGCTAAGACTAAGAGGCTATTAGCAAATTATGATCATGTTTGCCATACCCACACATGACTGATCTTAGGTCCCATGGCCATACCATTCCTGATAGCCTAGGAGCTGCGATAGCATTTGAAACATGATAGTTCCTTTGGTTAAACCTTGCTGTCTGTCTTGTTTCGGGGCTGCTCTCTATCTGTCTGTCTCCAGATCATCACGATACACTGTCACAAGTGGCAGCTAACCAAGAGAGTGGGCATCCTTCTGTTTGGCTTCTACGCTGTCTTCCTGACCTTCTCCATCCTCCTGGAGCTGAACATCTTCGGCTATGTCAATCCGCCCGTTTGCGGCTTCTGAGCGTCGGGTGGGCTGACAGCCTGATATGCTGACCACCTCCTCCCTCCTGAACTCCTAGTCCTAACCCCCCCCCCCCCCAGGGCCATCAGCCAAGGTGAAGTTGGCATGATCAGTCTGTAAGACCAAGGCAGAGATTGAAGATCCTCAAGTGTTGGAGATACCATGAGTTGTGGTTTACGCTTGAGCTAGTCACTGCACCGAGTGAGTTAGCAGTGAAAATTATCATTACCTATCCAAATAGTAGGATGGTGTGAAGAACACTCTGTACTGCATTTTCATTTATCTTTTGATGTTTGGATGAACACCATATGCATATATCATGAGTACTCGTCCTTCAGTTACTAATTGTTTATCATCCATTTTTATGGAACATTTTCCAAGGAACATTGTATTGCTTTTTTTTCCCCTGGACTCATGTAAACCCCATACTCTGCAACTGTAGCATTGGGACAAACCAATGTTTTTTTGAAAGATGGAATTTGATACCATTGAGACACATGCACAACTGTATCGGTGAAGTCAAATAGACAAGCCTTTTGCTTAACTGTCTCAATATTGAAAAAAAAAATGGAACATATTATATCAAAGCGATTTGTTAATCCCACTGCCTTCCAGTCTAAAAAGAAAAAGGTTCTGAATGTTTTCATCGCAAATTATATAACATACAGAGAAACAGTACATTGTAATATAGCACTTTGTATGTATAACTCTGCAGTTGTGGAGTCTTGTACATTTTCACAAGATCTGTAGTGACTCCTTCCCTGTATCTTGTGCCACAATTGATGGAGGAATCAATGAATAATTATTATTATTTTTTTTGAAAAAAAAAGTACATGCTCGTGAAACTCAGGAAAATATAGATTTGCCTAGTTATATAAGAAAATATCAATGTGATACAGTTGATGGGAATTATTTACATACATCTCATGATCTGTAGCTTTTAGGGGTTGGAGGGTTTAAAAAGGCTTGCTAGCAAGCTGACTTTCAAATACTGTAGTCACCATTCTAACTATTTGATTTGAGAAAGAATATCATATGTTGAATGTGTTATAAATAATTAGAAATATATCAATTGCGCAATTGGTCTTACAAGTATTTGTCCAGATCGATGTAGTCCCAGTATCTTCCAGGAATCCAGGCTGGCTTTGGAGCCACTCTATTTCCCTTTTCCCAGGTGGAAAATATCTGGATACCAAGTGCATCAAGTCATTATAAGCAGTGCTGTTACAGTAAGCTTTGAGCAATGTACGGCTATGAATAGTTGTCGGTTGTTTGCATCTGAATGAAAGCGGGGCGTAATCCCTGCAGATGTACAGCGGTTTAGGGTTGAATGCTTCTGACTGGAGCCCCCACCCCGACAAAGACTAGTCGACTATTATTTTGGGAAGGCCACCATCTAAGGACTGGCTAGCTCAGATGCTAAGGGCGCTGATATGCAAAAAACAGAGGTCTCAGGTTCAAATCCCGGTCCAGTCGAAGTTTTCTTTGCCATTTTTCAGTGAAATTTGTGCTGTAATCCAAATGGCATTCTCTCCTCAAAATGGACAGGCCTGTGAACTTGTCTTGCATGTCTCCTGACGATGAGCAGAGTACACACTGCTCGAAACGTTGAGTCACCGGCTCTTTTCAGAGCCACACTCAGTCTCAAAAGAGATGATACACATGGTGTCACCGCAAACCAATTAATAATAATTGTTTCCACCATGCAAACCTTCAAGTCTTTTCTTCCATGTTCCTATGGAACACAAGGATGGGTTCAACTTGGCGCACACTTGGAGCAACTTTGAGTGGGCAAGCTCGATCCATCCAGTTGCTTGACCACAGACCAACACTACTCAAGGACTCGTGCAGTAAAGCACAGACTCAAATGCTCCCAGCAGTGGTTGGAAATCAAGGTCCTGATGCTGGTTCCAAATGACCAGCATGAAGTTGGGTCTTTGAAGTTGACCTTTGTTTACCCATAGAGCAAGGAATTGGTTTAACTAGTGTGCACCAGTAGTTGACCAGCCTGGGTTTGGGTCTTTGAGGTTGACCTTTGTTTACCCATAGAGCAAGGAATTGGTTTAACTAGTGTGCACCAGTGGTTGACCAGCCTGGGTTTGGGTCTTTGAAGTTGACCTTTGTTTACCCATAGAGCAAGGAATTGGTTTAACTAGTGTGCACCAGTGGTTGACCAGCCTGGGTTTGGGTTTTTGAAGTTGACCTTTGTTTACCCATAGAGCAAGGAATTGGTTTAACTAGTGTGCACCAGTAGTTGACCAGCCTGGGTTTGGGTCTTTGAGGTTGACCTTTGTTTACCCATAGAGCAAGGAATTGGTTTAACTAGTGTGCACCAGTGGTTGACCAGCCTGGGTTTGGGTCTTTGAAGTTGACCTTTGTTTACCCATAGAGCAAGGAATTGGTTTAACTAGTGTGCACCAGTGATTGACCAGCCTGGGTTTGGGTCTTTGAAGTTGACCTTCGTTTACCCATACAGCAAAGAATTAGTTTAAACAGTGTGCACCAGTGGTTGACCAGCCTGGGTTTGGGTCTTTGAAGTTGACCTTCGTTTACCCATAGAGCAAGGAATTAGTTTAACTAGTGTGCACCAGTGGTTGACCAGCCTGGGTTTGGGTTTTTGAAGTTGACCTTTGTTTACCCATAGAGCAAGGAATTGGTCTAACTAGTGTGCACCAGTGATTGACCAGCCTGTGTTTGTGTCTTTGAGGTTGACCTTTGTTTAACCAATTGTGCCCCTATTGGCTGTGTAAGACCTCTGATGTGATATCCCACTTAACCAGTGCTGAAAACACATACACTGTGGCTGCTCTGTATTTCCAGCCATGTTGTAGTCACAAAATTGACAAATTTATATAGCTTCCAGTCCATAGGTCGCACTCCAGACTGACAAACAACCTTCCAATACTCAGTGAAGTTATTATTCAAATTGAACTACATATAGTAGGTCCACAGAATGCCTCATTTTGTATGGCAGAGATTTTTATATCGTAGCAGTGTTTTAGGAAATATCAACAGATTTTGAACCATATTAGAAAATCTTTCATTATGTATTCTATATTTTGACTGGAGGTTTTTTGGTAAAATGAAGGAAAACAAGTTTTTGTATCCCATTCTTCTTCCGAATGATATTTTTCAGTTGCTGGTAAAAAGAAACTCCAAAACAAAGAAGACAAGGCAATTAAAGGAAAGTACTTTTACATAAATTAGATTTTCATTTTCAGTGAAATGAGATATAATTAGTTTCGGACATTTAGTTGAGCATATTTAAGAAGACTCCTACAACACTGGACTTTGTAGTTTTGTTAGATTTAATGAGATATTTGAGTCAAGCTAGTGAAGTTTGACCATTGAATGTCCATCTGATTTTGGGGGTCATTTTGGCAAGGATTGTGGATTGGAGAAACTTATCACATTAACCTAAAGCACACAGCTTAATTGCTATCAAGGTTGGATCAAATACGCCATCTATGGCGCAATGTGTATTTAGCCTTTGGATTTATTTGTGGGTGGTTTGCATGAATAACTGTTTCATTTCAAAACTTGAACAATATTTCTTTTCATTGCCAGATAAATTGATGTGTGTGTAAAATAATGTACATAACTATAATTTAAAAAAGTTAATCCTAATAAATAATAAAAAAAAACACCACGATTTTAGTTACCCATCACTGTGAGTTGCTTATGGGTTAATTTTCATTGCAGTGTGGCGTATTGTTTGCAAGAAAAAGTGTTAAAAAAAAATTTGATATGAAAAATTTCAGGATCTTTGTGAACATAATTAACGCATAGATTGAGATTGAGGGTTGAGTGAGACATTATGAAGCAGCTTTAAACCAAACGGTGGCTAGGATTGCCTATGTACTTGATGAAGGTCAGGGTGTTGAGTAGAAAGGGACTTTGTGTGGGTCCATTCTAACTCATTTATCTAGTATTATAAATATTTATATATATATACGTGTAATGTTGATATCATAACCAAGTGTCTAAGATGATGAAGAGGCAATAAATCTTAAAGTGTTTTGTTTTTCTATGGCCTTTGAGAGCGCTTTTTCATTATTATTTTTGAGATTTGGGTCTGGTTTGACTCAATTGGCTACAGCTTTGAACGACACACAAGCCTGTGACATTAGCTAGTCATAGACACTGCAGTCAATATCCATAGGTTAGTGTATAACTTGTAGCTGTAGCCAATGAATTTGGTCACTGGCCAACAGTTTCGGAAAGGGGCATTAATTGCATTTAGCGCAACCTTCCGCCCAATAGGTCTAGCCTATGTAGTCATCCCATGATGGATAATTTATAAGTTATAAGTGAACATTCAAAAGTTTCAGTAAATCTCACAAAGATTGCCCTTCCTCTCTGAAAACACCAAATGTGACCCGGCACAGCGACATGAGGAATATCCCCCCAAAACACTTTTTGAGTAAACAACGCCTGGAGTCAAAGTATCCTCTCAATTCGATTAAAAATCTATTTTTTATTTTTTTTTATTTTTTGAAAGTTAATGTATTGGAGGATATTATGTCCAAAGGATTTTTCCAAAATCTGTCTCTAAATGTTGAAAAAACGAGGATTTCGGGGGAATGTTTGTGTACTGTTTTCATGAAAATGTAAAGTTCCTGCCTTTTTGAATGAGGAGTTAGTATGGTGCTGCTATATTGTGTCTGGTACCAAATGAACGAGCGAAGTCCCCTTGTACTATTTACAACACAGTTCACACAGAAATAAATTTGATATCATTTGAAAGCTAATGGTATACTCTTTCACATCATCAGAAAATCTCAAAATCTCAAAAGTTGGGGTTATTCCTCATTATGCTGTGCCGGGTCACATATGAAAATGTGTTGATCGACAGGCTGAGTATTTTCTTTTCATTTAGTAATTGGTGTCTTTATTCGATAATCCTAAAAAGAGAGAACCCTGGTGGAACAACGTCAATATTTGGCTTACGAATGGAACTGATTGTATGTTGTCCGGTGTCGCTTTTTGTAAACTAGTAGATTTGTGGGGGATTGGGCAGGAAATCAAGAAACCGCCTGTGATCATTGAGGACTGTAATGACAATCACACTGTATGTACGCATGAGTCTTATGTTGCAATCTCACCCCATGATCCCATGGCCTATATGTTTGCTGTCAACTTCAGTCTTTTATATGCAATCGCAGGGTGCATATTTCACCTGACTGTCCGCCTTGCCATCATTGCGATTGCCTTGCAATCTTGAAGTTGTGTCAAGCGCCACAGATTCCTTGTTGTTATAATTATGGTACCCAAAATAAGTCGCTATTTTGTGAACAACTTCTCATTCATTGACAGATTTCGGGCTTTGGTGATCGGATGGTTGTTAAGTCTGAGTAAGATGTGCCCCTAGTCAAGTCCAAAGACACAAGCCCTCATCTTGGTGAGGATCAACTATTTTTTTGCTTACACTCTTTCAAGTACAGAAGACAATGCTAGCTGCTGGTAAAGATGTAACCCCCTTGAGTGATTCAGATATATAACTGGTAACAGTCTGGGACCATTTTGGAAGAGCTGCTTATGCACAGAAATCTGCTTAGCGCCCTCCGACCCCCCCCCCCCCAACTTCCTCAGTCGCAGCATCACCTACCTTATTTCAGTGATGATGTCTGTGTGCATAAGCTTGTGTAGCAACAACTATTAGTTCTTGCTACATTCGTTTGAATTTGTGCGAATCCGTAAGCGCAGTTGGAGATCCAGCTGATAGTTTCATCATCCAGGTCAATCAGACCAGGTAGTCCTCATGGGACTCGTCAACCCTTGAACCCTCACAATCATTAATGTGGTGGCTCTGATTATGTGGAGGAAACAATGTTGTGCTTCAAAAACTCTTTGTAAAGGGGTCCTTAATAGTTGTGATGCAACTGTTATGTGAACTCAACTATCTGTACACATCTGCAGTATATGAACACCCCCCCCCAAAAAAGATTTATTTTCAATTGCAGATGGTGCTGTCTTATTATAAAGTCAGTGCATATGTTAATTGAATTGTAACAAGTTACCAAATTAAAATAAAAACTTGGCCTATCCCCCTTCCCCAAGTGACATCATGTTTCTGTTGATCCAGTTTAAAGGTACACCCTTTGCGAAGGTCAAAGAATCTCATCCATACCTTATCTAACCATGGATGCCTCCATGATCTAACCCAGCATATACTTGAAATGACACATCTGCGTACGTTTTGCCTCAACCTGTCAACCACTTCATGAGAAAAAAGTGGAAACAAATGAATATGCTAACCCTTTTTTCAGACATAGAGGGCGGTATTTGTATAAAAAAAGCACCTTTGTTTCTCTTCTCGAAAACGGCAGCTTTCCGTCCTCTACAAATTCATAGAATTTCCGATACTTTTACTAGCTTCCCAATGAGTATTAAAGTAATTTTCAAATTTCGGAATGTGCGGAAATTGGGATCTTTGCACATGGTATATGTGTTATTTCCCCCCACCTAAGGCATACATTACACACTCTTGATCTGATTTCTGTCTCAACATTGTGTTTTTTGTATCTGATGGTGAAACATATGTTCACCTTAAACTTGATTATTGTGATATAATAATTTGAATTCATGTTAAAGATGTCTTTATAACTACAATTGTCATGTGTAATGATCAAACAGAAAAGGCAAAAATGTCCAAGTAGTGCGTTTCGGACATTGCTTTAGGATGGGACACGGAGTAATTGGATATTAAGGGCCGACAATAGAGTGTATCTTCAAGAATATTTTTTTCTCAATTAGTTGAGATGACCCTTGGGAAATATCTGTATGTTCTGTTTGAAGGCATATTTGGGCTCGTTTTTACTAGATAAATGAGAGACCATTTGATTAATTTCACATTTTGTTGCATCGTCACAATTGAATAAATATTTCTTTAATGATCTTTCAGAGAGGTTTCCTGGAAAGTGTTTATTTTCATTGTGTGTTTTTTTGTTTTGATTTCATCATGTGCATGGTATTCTTAAATAATCTCTACAACTCCAGATAGTTGAATACCGCCTTTTAAAAAAAACGCCTCGACTCTGTGATCCTTGAGATAGTGTGGAGTCTTATACTGTAGTATGGAGTAGATTAAATATTGGTGTTCAAATGTTTCAGGTAGTGTGGAAATCAGAAGACTGCAATAACTGACAGTGGTTGGCCGCTAATTTAGCTTTTAGGGGAAAAGTCACATTTTGTTTCAGGGTGTAATTGGTAAAATAAATTCAGCTTATAGGACAAGTTCAAGGTTCATGGTGTACCAGTAATTTCCAGTACCCTCACCAAAGCTAAATTCATCTGTTTTTGGATCATGGAAGCGGATTCACAGTGTTATACATTAACTAACCTAGCATTATATGCACTGAGGCACCATTGATTATGCAGCACCATGGTGGCACGTACCATGGTGACACCATAGGGTAAGCACCATGGTGGCACGTGGGCAAGCACCATGGTGGCACGTACCATATGGTGACACCATAGGGCAAGCCTAAGCACCATGTGGCACCATAGGGCAAGCACCATAGGGCAAGCACCATGGTGGCACGTACCATGGTGACACCATAGGGCAAGCACCATGGTGGCATATACCATGGTGACACCGAAGGGTAAGCACCATTGTGGCACCATAGGGCAAGCACCATGGTGACAACTATGGAGGAAGTTTCCCTTTTCCATGCACTACCGGTGTACTACTACAGAGCTCAGCTATTACTGAAAGTCTTTTTAATAGTATGGTTTTGAGCTCTGGTTGCAGCACACTAATACAATTCAAAGTGTGACCCTCACCTTTTTGTAATGAGGGGTCTTTCGAAGCTAATTATCAACTCAAAAGTTAGAGGGCCTGATGTTTTGACCCTAGCGCAGACCTTTCTCAAAGGCAGAGGCCACTTTGCGTTTGAGAAAGGTCCCACTATGAGGATCGAAACCTCAAGCCCTCTAACTTTTCAGATTTATGTCTTGCAGGTCATTTAAGTCTGTGAGCAGTTTGCAACAGTTTTTTGTATTCAGTAATTAAAAACTAATACTACTACTGATCTACTAGTCAAAATACCATTGAGCGATGGTTAAGACAACCTCAGTGTATTCGGTAGTGGACTGCCGCACATTTTGGGCTTTTTTGCTGGGGGTACATTTATTATAGCATAACATTTAATCAGTTAAAAGCCCGAAAAGTATTTGAAAAGAATCAGACGAATGATGAAGGTCTGGGATTGTACTACTGTGTGTGACTTGCAACACTGGGTTGAGTTGCAGCGGCACACTAAATTAATCCAAGCAAGATGGCCCCGGCCATCGAGCTGATACTCATTACCGTAAGTGTGGACCCACAACTTTTTTTTTAATAAGGGCTCTTTGGAGGCTAATTAACTGATATTTTGTAGAATAAGTGAGCTTCAAGACAACCTGTGGGTTCACTCTTCAATTATACTGTAATTTGGAAAATACATGTATATCTGGCTTTAAAAGTGGCCCTATTTTATATTTGAAGGGTCTGTCCCAAAACCCTTGCAGAAATTTGACTGTGTTTTTTTTTATATTCGGGGGTAATTAGCAAAAAAATCTGCTAAGGGCATAAAAATTGAAAAGAATCTGAGAGATGAAGGTCCAAACTCCAATATTCAGTAGAGCTACAAGAACTGAGACACAATGGGAGCTACATTTTAGTGTTATGCACCACCCTATGGCGTACTACTGCAACAGCGCCACCAACGCTCCACCTCGAAAGCAAAAATTAAGATGGCGGCGCCCATGAGAGAAAACGGCTCCAAGGATTCCGGCGCCGCAACCGAGACGAACCCGCCCAGAATTGACCCGACGGAGTACAGCCTGCGGAAGCGGCTACCCCGGCGCCTGCCCAGGCGCAAGAACGACGTGTACGTGTCGAACAAGACCGACTTCAAGGCCCAGATGGCGCGCTGCCACCAGCTGATGGAGAGCGGTGCGGCCGAGGTTTTCGTCCACGGGCTGGGGGCGGCCGTCCACCGCGCCGTCAGCCTGGCCCTCCAGCTGCAGCGCAGCAGCCTGGGCACGCTGCAGTTGTCCGTCAACACCTCCACCGTGGAGCTGGTGGACGACCTGGAGCCGCGGGGGGACGACGGCGAGCCGGGCACCCGCGAGAGGAACAACTCGGCCGTGCACATCCGGCTGTGGAGGGCGGACGAGGCCGAGGGAGTTGGTGGAAGAGGGGACAGGGTCGGTGGCGACCGAGGCGAGACGGCAAGACTGACCACCAAGGGAACGCCCAAGGGCAAGAAGGAGAGAAAATGACACTATCATAACTTTTGCAGAACAGCAGAGGAGAGAGCTGTCACTCACCATGGCAGCAGAACTAATGAATGGGAATAGCTACTACTACTACTAAGTACTAGTACTACTAGTACTAGTACTAGTACTAGTACTAGTACTACTACTAGTACTAGTCAGTACTAGTACTATTAGTATTATTACTATTAAGTACTACTTCAGTTCAGTACTTGTACTAGTTTTTTAGTAATAATAGTAGTACTAGTACGGAGTAGTAGTAGTACAGTGGAATGTCGCTTTAACGAACGCCTTTAAACCAAATATTCGGCTATAATGAACAGGCCCTTTGGCTCTCGATTTTTGTGTACAACTACAACATGTATGCGGCCACAACAACTGCTAAGTGCTATAACATAACGAACGATTGCTATACAACAATGTTCAATGTTCATGGATCCTGGGATGTTCGTTATACTAGCCAGGCCCTCAATCCACTGTACTACATTACTAGCCTTGTATTTTGTTAACAAGGCCAGAAGACCTGATTTTTCTCATTGAAATAGTTTTAAAGCACTGTGACTGTGAGTCCCGGAGGCCCCATTGAATGTGCATGGTTGCAAATTGATGGCTTGTTTCCCACATCTGGTGTTATATTGGTTACACGGGTGATGATTCAGTACTGGTAATTTGCTTTTCATAATCATATAACGTACAGTAAATGTTCCTCCAGTAATCCTTTGTTAAACAAGTTTTCCTTGGGAAAAATGTCAAAGAAAACTTTGACTGGACCGGGACTTGAACCGGAGGTCTCTGGTTTGGGTATACACAAAAATCAGAGGTTTAGCTCAATAATGGCGCTACTGTGGATAATTTAGGAATAGCACTCTGCCATTGGAGTGTTTTGGCATGCTGCACAGTCGTCAGTCAGGCAGTGGAAATCCACCCACTGCCTTCGCTGCATGATATGCTCGGTTTGCGGCAACCAACTGGAGTGGAGGCTAGTCTGTGGTCAAAGATCATCAATAAAGGGGCCACTATGACAAGTGCTGTACAAACTACACAAGTTAATACAAAACTGTTGCAAAGTGACCTGCAATGCTTACATCTCAAAGGTTAGAGGGCCTGAAGTTTCGATCCTAGCATTACAAGGCCTGAGCCACTAAGCCAGGTTTTGGAAAAAGGCCCCCCAAGCACCGTAACCAAGTCAAGGGCATGCGAATCTGAGGTGGTTTAGCCAACCCCAGGTTTGACCATGGGAATCAAGAATGGACAGTTTGACGCAGACAGGCGAAAGATAAGTCAGTCTTTCCAGAACGAGAACTAGCAGATTGTATCATGAAGATGCAGTAACATCTGCGGTGTGCGTTGTGTGAACCAAAACCCAGGTCCATAAATTTCCCCTGAAATATATTCCCAGGAACTGAGCTGTGTGAAAAGACCCTTTCTTAACACCAAAGCCTGTTTCAAATCAAGAGAACATCACAGGAAAGATTTATTTCCAATACATTCAAAATCTTTTATTCAGTCTGTATTTTATGTAGTTGTATACAATTTAAGTTGTTTTTCACTATCAAGTGCTAACTGCTTTCAGTTAAAATCATTTGTAAATTAATGTAAACATGTTACATACAAGTTTTTTTTTTAAAGTAATGCACGAGTTTGGTTTTGGGAAGACTGCATTCAAGTGATCTTGATTTTGAAATCCATTTACCAAAAATATGGATTCAGTATTATGCAAATAAATTTGCAATCTACTTGCCGAGCCGAGGGGCTGATGTTTTGTTTGTAGCAGGACCTTTCTATATCATGTGAATATTCCTAACATGATTGAAAGAACAAAGGCAATCTTTTGGTTATGCAACTTTTTAGAATGTTCAGGTGTACTTCAACTAAAGAATGATAAATGTTCTTGGAAAGCCACTATGAAGTTATCCAGGAAGGATGTTTTCAATAACAAAATAAAGGGAAGTGATCTACAAATACAATTTCTAAGAAGCAAACGCATGATGATATCTTTGGTTTATTTTGAGAAAAATTAACAACTTATTAAAGGATACCAAGTGTGTACTCTGCCCATCGTCAGGAGACTGTCATTAAACCGACGACGGGCAGGGTACACACTGCCTGAAACGTTGACGGCTCTTTGAAGAGCCACACTCAGTCTCAGAAAACATGGTGTCACCGCAAACCTTCCTCTTGGTACTTCCACCATGCAAACCTTCAAATCTTATGATGACCTTATCTTATTTAAGGAGAGTGCTTAAAGACTAACCAATTGACCCATTGCGCGACCAATGTTTACAGGCCTTCACGTGACTTATAGTGGGTATTTTTGCATCTCATTTGGTGCAGAACAGAAGTGGAAACGAGCAAAGAAATAAATAATATTGTCCACATTCTACCTTGCACATATCATTCGCTGCTCTGTGCCACATGAGATGAAAAAAATGCCCACTATAATTCACGTGATGGCGTGTAAACAGTGGTCGCGCAATCGGTCTATTGGAGAGTGCAGAAAAGTAGGATCAACTTATTTGAGGAAAAGAGAGGAACATACTGCGAGCTTTGGCCGGGTGCCAGATTCCAGATTAACCACTTCACGCCGGGACTTTTTCCAGTGCCTATGACTGCCATACGGTTTTTTTCTTCAAATCCTGCTAAAACAATCGGAACAATATATTTCTGTGAAATAAATCAATAAGGGCCCATTGTGTGTCGTCAATGGAGCGTAACGGACTTGTGTGTGTGCGTGTACGGTACTGCGTGTACGATCCCTGACCGCAGACTCCAGGCTCCGCTCCAGGCAGTCAAATCTTTGAGTTTGTCGGCCCCAACCGAGCGTACAGATTGCGGTGAAGAATGTGGGTGGAATTCCACTGCCTGACCGACGACCGTTGGGCTGTGTGGCATCATGCCAACACAATGTCCCCCGCGGGCTTTCAGCAGGAGCGCGGTATCCCTCGATCCTCCGCAGTAAAGGTCCCACAATTGCACAATTACTGCTGCTAATCTTGCAATTCATGTGTCAACTTGCGTCAAAAAGGGTCTTTGTCATGATTCATATTGCTTTGTTCTAAGCTGAAAAGAGTCTTTGATTAAAATGTGGACAATAGTGGTGCCCGGATTCGGCGGGCCCTGTCGCATAGTCAAACCAACAAACCTCCGATTTTGGAGGTTCCGGTGCTAAGTGGTTAAGCCATAGGCTCAGTAGTCAGTACAAAGACAGATTCATGTCCAAGATTCCCTAGGGGCCTGAGTTTGAATGTCACATAAATGAAAAATAGAAAAAGGCCTCCAATCTTTAATAACACACTGAAGACAACCTCCCCGCCTGCCTCCTTGCCTGCCTCCCTGCCTGCCTGCCTGCCTGCCTGCCTGTCAGTGCCTCCCTCCCTGCCTGTCTGTTGGTATATCTGCCTGCCTGCCTCCCTCACTCCCTGTCTGTCTGCCTGCCTCCCTGCCTGCCTGCCTCCTCAGTCAAACTGGTAGCGTGAGTAGATGCCGTCAAAGAGCTCTTTGCAGTGGATCTTGGCACCCAGCTTGGTGCAGAGGAGGAAGACACCGGACATCTTCCTGTGCAGCGAGTAGCTCTCCTCAGGCGGTGGGGTCAGCCGGTGGTTGAGCATGACGGGCAGGATGGACTGGATCCGACGAGTGGTGTCCTGAGTGGCAAAGTCAAAGGGCGCCTCACTGGAGAACGGCTCGCCCAGGATCATGACGGCATCCACGTGGGCCTTCTCCATCACCTAGGGGTGGCGAGAAGGAGGAGGAGGAGGAGGAGGAACAGGAGGAACAGGAAGAACAGGAGGAACAGGAGGAACAGGAGGAACAGAAGGAAGAGGAGGAAGTGGAGGAAGGGGAGGAAGGGGAGGAAATGAGGTGGAGGAAAGGAGGGGCAGTAGATGGAGGAGGAAGAGGAGTAGCAGGAATGTGAGGAAAAGGAGGGGCGAAAGAAAAGAGGTAGAGGGGAGGGGAGGAGGTAGAGGGGAGGGGAGGTGAAGGTATGGGAGGTAGATGGGATGGGAGGTATAGGGGAGGAAGAGGG
Source organism: Luidia sarsii (assembly GCA_949987565.1). NCBI lineage: Eukaryota > Metazoa > Echinodermata > Asteroidea > Paxillosida > Luidiidae > Luidia > Luidia sarsii. The sequence goes on from OX465101.1 coordinate 35,900,288, forward strand.
GAGGGGAGGAGGAAGAGGAGGATGAAGAGGAGAAGGAAGAGGAGGTGTGGGAGGAACGGAGGTGGAGGATGAGTGGGGAGGTGGGGAGGGATGAAGGGCAGTAGATGGAGGAGGGGCGAAAGAAAAGAGGTAGAGGGGAGGGGAGGAGGTAGAGGGGAGGGGAGGTGAGGGGAGGTAGAGGGGAGGGGGGAGGTATAGGGGAGGGGAGGAGGTGGAGGGGAGGGGAGGTGGAGGGGAAAGGGAGGGGAGGTAGAGGGGAGGTAGAGGGGAGGGGAGGGGAGGTAGAGGGGAGGTGAGAAGATGGAGAAGGGTCAGGAGTAGAAGGAAGGTGAGGAAAAGGAGGTGGCGGGGGAGGAGGAGAATAAGGGGGTAGACACAGGGTTAAAGGGAGAGGAAGGAGGAAAGGAAGAAAGGGAGGGATAAGTCAACAAAGCAAGCCAGTCAGAAACCTTCACTACAGCTTATTGCAACACTCAAGAACAAAATAAAGAGAAAAATCAATTGATTCTGTCTTGGAGGGAAGTCCTGCAAGGATCAAAACCTTGGGCCATCCACATTTCTGAAAAATCAAATCAAATTCTATAATTCACCGAGGAACCATACTGCCTACCAAGTCAGTGGGAGACGGTACTGAGTAATACTACAAGCAACTGACTGACCTTTGACTCGTAGCCGGTCAGGAATCCCAGCTCCTGGGAGAACTCCAAGACATCGGCTCTATTCCTCATGGCTGCCCCTTTGATCACCTTCAAAAAAGGAAAAGAAAAAAAAAAGGTGCAAATCACTCGCCGATACCTTCACTGTTTCACTGCTTCATTATGTATTATCTTTTAAAATGAGGGTTACACCTTTTGGCCAATTTGAGGACATTCCAAATTTGAGAAATCACTTACTCCTCAACATAAAGTTTGTAAATTTAATCACAAAATGGTGTTTCCTTCCTCTGTTTGAGCATGACACAGACGAGTTGAGACAACTGTCAAGCTTTACCTCCTCCTTCACTGCATGCTTGAATTGTTCTTCGTTATTTCACATAAAGTGGAACGTCGCTATAACAAATGCCGATATACCGAATATTCGGCTATAATGAACATGCCCTTTGGCTCCCGATTTTTGGTGTACAGAATGTGTGGCTGCAATTGCTGTAACGAATGATCGCTATACCAAACAATTTTCATGGGTCCCGGGATGTTCGTTATAGCCACGTTCCACTGTATGGCAACTCGCACATTTGCCACTGTTGTTGGGGACACAATTCCCCTCGTCAGCCGACCGTCATGTTTTGGGACCTGGATAGCTCAGCTCAGTAGGGTAGAACAGACAGGGTGCTACAAAGAGCTCTCACTACAACCTCAGTAGGGTAGAACAGACAGGGTGCTACAAAGTTCTCTCACTACAAACCGGATTCCCTGCAATCCCGGAAAGATGGACTCTACTGCTCATAGCAAGAAATAAGGAAGCCTGCATCTCTGCGCCATTTTAAATTTTAAATGTTCTTTTTTTTAAAGCCCCTACACACCATTGGTAAAGGTCTTAGAAATGCGTCCATACTTTCTCTAATCCAGCATATGCTGATAACACACCTGTGCAATAACACACCTGTGACAGTTTCAGCTCAGTCCGTCAACCATGTCGAGAGAGAACTGTGTCAGCTTTGAGGATCGTAAAATGCACATAGCAGAATTTTCAATAGCTTTAAACCGGAAAATTGCGAGTATACACTATGAACATCTAAACCGTGAAAATGGGCTGAAAATGTCATTTAGCCGTGAAAAGAAAATTCACCGTGTTTTCACCCCTATTTCATGGCACACAGTTAGCCAAGTCATTTTCACGGTGTTTTCACCAGTGGTCTCCAAGGCCACATTCCTGGTGGTAAATGGCTACAGGCAATTAAGAAGTATCTGGGAGTGACAGTTACAAGGACACCATACAGTACCTCTATGGGGGCTGGTGGTCCCTACTGGTAATTGAATTAACCATCCTTCAAGGCTGGAGCTTGCCACCCCAGATATTCACGCTTTTTTCATGGTCTTTATAATAACCTGAAGATGGCCTTATCAGGTCAGAGAGGCGATTATTTTCACGGGGAATTCACTGTAAAATGCACCTTGAATTCACAGTGACTTTTTAGTTTCACGGCGAAATGACATTTTCACCCCTTTTTCACGGTTTAGATGTTCATAGTGATATCTCGAAACAGTCGTCGGTAATTGCGAATGGACCATGTTGGATTTGTGCAAATGATGTGTAGGGGCTTTAAGGCTGATAAGCATTTTTCCTTCCTTCCAAAAGTCGTTAAAACGACCGTTGGAAATTCCACTTTTCATGAAAATGGCAGCATTCCAGGCGCTAAAAGCTCACAGCATGTCTGGTATTTACTTTCACTTCAGTAAGTAACTTTAACAAAATTTGTCAGGTCGAAATTTGGTTTTGTGCAAAATGGTGTGTATGGGCTTTAAATCCCGTTTCCTTAGATGCAGCATTTGAGTGAAGAGAGACGATACCTTGATGTACTTGTCCACAAAGGATTTGGGGAAATCTCTCGATGCTCCAAAATCCAGTAATGCGAGCTGTTACAATAAACCAAAACAACAACAACAGGGGGGTTTCAAATCTGACCTAAAATCTCGAGGGTTCTGACCTTTTGACCCTAGCAGGACCATTGTCAACAGTAGAAATAACCTGAAACGGTAAGCCTTAGCTCCAGAGGTCAGACAAATCCTCAAAGGGTACGAGAATGACCTCCGAAGGTCAGAAATTACCTCCAAGGTCAAAAGTACCGCTGTGTTCCTTCTGTACCTGAAGTCAAAGCAATGCTTGTTATTGATTCTTGCTTTTTAATCTGCACATTTTCCCACTTTAATCACACTGAAGCTTCTATGCCTCGTTGGCAACTACGGTAACAAGCATCTTCAAAACTGAGCTAAAAGCCTGTTCACAACAAAAGTAATTACAAAATTCATAAATTTACGGGGCCCCGACGTTGCGATCCCAGCAAGCCTTTGAGAAAGGTCCATTAACTGCTGCTTATCTCAAGGGATCATACCAACGCTTTCATTCAGATGCAAACAACCAATGGTTGTGAACCTGGCTACAGCAGCTCGGGGATCACACAGAGTGGATGTGGCTTTTCTTTCTTCAAACAAATCGATGCAATGAAAGAAAATCATGGAGGATTACCTTCTTGGTGTGCTGGTTGTAGAGGAAGTTAGACCAGTTAGGATCGGTCTGCATAAACTGCCACTCAAACACCTCCCTCAGACACAGTCTGAGGATATTCGAGCAGATCTACGGTATTCAAAGAATGGAAAGTAAAAACGAGAGATTCCACAGGCCCCAAAAAACGCATTTCTGCATTGGGACACTATAGTCGACTATCGTTAATCCAAAATCCACAGGACCCAGTGTTCAGGTGTTCATTACATCCAAAATTTGTATCATCTGACACAGTGATTCCTTGAGCAAATTTCTTTTCCTAGAAATGTGCATTTTTTTTGCCAGGACCAAAGACATGTGTTTGTGTAACCAAAATCTTGTTCCAACTGTTTTTTTTTTTGTATTAACGAGAGTCAACTTTATTTGTTACCCGGTATGGAATAATGAGGAATAATTGAGTTGCCAAGATGCTCACACAACTGCAAAGAGTACATTATTATCTTTCCAATGATATCAAAATAATTTCCATGTGTTGCCGAAATCCAACGTTACGATGCGAGAAATATGGCCAGCCAATGCACAGTAGTCAAGGAAATCACTTTCCGAGGAAATCCAACGTTACGATGCGAGAAATATGGCGAGCCAATACACAGTAGTCAAGGAAATCACTTTCCGAGGAAATGAGGCTCGAAAGATTGAGGTCATGCACACGGCGCGCCGACAGTGATAGCAGCGTATGCACAGACTCACTTAGGAATTCCCTGATTTTTCAATATTTGCAGACATTTGTCGGAAAATTCCTTCGGACAGATGATTCTCTTACACATAAGCTTTCTGAATTTTGCATTGTCGTGCTTGTTGAATGCTATCAATTGGCGCCAGAAGGCACCGTGCCCTTACGTTGTTTCTGGTCTCCTGGTCCAGCGCTTCGGCCTTGTCCAGGGACATCCCCTCCATCAGCTCGCTGGTCAGTATCTGCGAGGTGGACAGCTCAGTCACGACTTCCGGCACGACAAAGTTCGGGTCGTCCCTCAGGATGCGTCTGGTGGGAGGGGCCGACAAGTTAGTTTGCATGATTCCGCTCCCCAATACAATGCCAACTTGCTAGCCATGTACAACCCTCCTAGGCGCTCAAGATGATCGGATTCCTTTTCGCTTGCTGTCCCTCATGCTCACAATTCATGGGGTGATCGATCTTTTTTCTAATACCGATCCCCGTCTCTGGAATTTACTGCCGCTCATTTTGCGTTCTATTCATTCAATCTCTGAGTTCAAAGTAACCCTTAAACACCACCTCTTTGTAATGTTTGTTAATAGTTATAATAATTCTTAATGGTTTTATTTTCCTTTACTGTTTTTTATTGTATTGCGCAATGAACGTCTCTTGAGGCGGATACTGGTGCCCTATATATGCCTTTTATTATTACCATTACAAGAAGGATATCATATCATATTACATTTACTGGTTTATCAAAAACATCTCATGGCAGCCAGCCTGCTGAATTGCAATACAGATTTAGAACCACCAACATTTTTAGATAATACTCCAGGCTTTGCATGGTGAGTTAAGCAATATAGGAAGGTTTGCGGTGACACCATGTATAAGGTCTCTTAAAGAAGAGGTGTGGTTCTGAAAAGAACCTGAGTGGTAATTCGACTAGGACCAGTATGCTCTGGCCGTCATCAGGAGAATGCCTTGGACGGGTGGTTGATCTGCTTATATACACTGGTGGTCGTTGAGGCGGGAAGGCGGGAAAGATAATCCTCTGGGGAGGATAATCTTAGGGGGGGGGGGCATGGCAGGGGGGGGAAGTGTGGGTGCCTCAGCGATCTAGCCCCCTTAGGATTATCCTCCCCAGAGGATTATCTTTCCCAGAGGCATTCTTCTGATGACGGCCAGAGCATACTGGTCGAAACGTCGAGTTACCACTCAGGTTCTTTTCAGAACCACACCTCTTCTTTAAGAGACCTTGCATACATGGTGTCACCGCAAACCTTCCTATATCAACAATTTTAGGGAAATATTATACATTATACAATACCCGCTTAAATCCCGGTCACCTGATTGGTGGATCTTGATCAAATGTCACCAGTAATTTTCATTCCAATACACATGGCGTTCTATTCAGGTTCAGGTTCAGGTTCAGGTTTATTTCCACACAGTACAGAAGTTCTATTCAACGGTACAGAAGTTCTATTCGACGGTACAGAAGGTCTATTCAACGGTACAGAAGTTCAATTCAACGGTACAGAAGTTCTATTCAACGGTACAGAAGTTCTATTCAACGGTACAGAAGTTCAATTCAACGGTACAGAAGTTCTATTCAGCAGTACAGAAGTTCTATTCAATGGTACAGAAGTTCTATTAAACAGTTCAGAAGTTCTATTCAACGGTACAGAAGTTCTATTCAACGGTACAGAAGATTAGTTGACTATTAGGGAAGGCCACCATCTAAGGGCTGGATAGCTCAGATGGAAGAGCACTGATACGTTAAACCAGAGGTCATTTTTTTTTTACCTGAACTTATGACACCATTCGGCCTCTCTTTTGTAGTCTACCTCCCAGGCTAACTCACGGCGGATAACGTGAACGGCATTCTCTGCGTAAAGGCCTTCAGAGTGGGGCCAAGAAGAAAGGGGGAAAAGAATTTTAAGATACGATTTGAAAGTTTGCATGGCGGTATCACAAAGCAGGCAACGACATCGGTATAAGTCATCTCTCACAGTTTCCCATTTGTGGTCATTTTCAATACAATGTTTTAAGGCCCCATACAACATTGGTAAAAGTCAAAAGTTGGTGTGTTAAACCATTAAACATTCCAAAACAGAAATCCAGCAAAGGTTTTAGCTCAAATGGCAATCTGAGAAAGTAGAAAAAGGCAAAAGAACCGTCAGAGTATCTGTTTGCGTGCAAAACCTCTCTGTCTGCGTGGCTATTTGTCATGCTGCCTATTGTTTTGTGAGTCGGCCGAATAGAGTCTGTGCTGAAAACTTGGGACAATAGCAGTGCCCGGATTCCGAGGGTCTGGCGCACGGCAGCACCACCGGCGCTCTGAATCCCGAGGTCCTGACGTGAAGTGGCGAATACTGAGACCCTCTGAAAACTCTGACAAAACAGCTCGAGCTGTTGTTTTCATCAGGCATCAGGCAAAGCACCGGGTATTCAGTGTGTATCACGTCGAGCAGGGCAAACCCCTGATTGAATTACATTCTCCTCGACGCAAACATCATGTTTTATCTATGAATCGCAATTGGGTGGATAACGGAGGACATTGGGACGTCACCTTCAGGTAGAATGTTCCAGACCTTGAGTATGGACATAAGGTTGTTGATGTCGCTGTTTATTCCACGGGCAACCCCTGGATACTGGAGTGAATAACAAATAAAAAAATAAAAAAATCAGGAGATCCATTCCATGGCAATGGAATGGTTACATGATTTGGGTTGCAGCGGAGAGCCTCGTTTTTTTTCTGATGAACGGTCTGATGAATGATGAATCTCTGATGAATTGTTGTAAACGGGGACAAAACTGCGCATGCACCAATCAGGAAAAATGCCATAATATTATCAATTTTCAAGTGCCCAACAAAATTTCAATGGAATCTTGTAGGAGGCCTGTTCTATCAAGCGAGACCAGCCCTTCTGAGACTGAGACCAGCCCTTCTGAGACTGAGACCAGCCCTTCTGAGACTGAAACCAGCCCTTCTGAGACTGAGACCAGCCCTAGTGAGACCGAGACCAGCCCTTCTGAGACCGAGACCAGCCCTTCTGAGACTTAGACCAGCCCTTGTGAGACTGAGACCAGCCCTTGTGAGACCGAGACCAGCCCTTCTGAGACCGAGACCAGCCCTTCTGAGACCGAGACCAGCCCTTCTGAGACTGAAACCAGCCCTTCTGAGACTGACACCAGCCCTTCTGAGACTGAGACCAGCCCTTCTGAGACTGAGACCAGCCCTTCTGAGACTGAGACCAGCCCTTCTGAGACCGAGACCAGCCCTTCTGAGACTGAGACCAGCCCTTCTGAGACTTAGACCAGCCCTTCTGAGACTGAGACCAGCCCTAGTGAGACTGAGACCAGCCCTTCTGAGACTGAGACCAGCCCTTCTGAGACCGAGACCAGCCCTTCTGAGACTGAGACCAGCCCTTCTGAGACTGAAACCAGCCCTTCTGAGACTGTAACCAGCCCTTCTCAGACCAAGACCAGCCCTTCTGAGACTGACACCAGCTCTTCTGAGACTGAAACCAGCCCTTCTCAGACCAAGACCAGCCCTTCTGAGACTGAGACCAGCCCTTCTGAGACTATAACCAGCCCTTCTCAGACTATAACCAGCCCTTCTCAGACCAAGACCAGCCCTTCTGAGACTGACACCAGCTCTTCTGAGACTGACACCAGCCCTTCTGAGACTGACACCAGCCCTTCTGAGACTGAGACCAGCCCTTCTGAGACTGAGACTAGCCCTTCTGAGACAGAGACCAGCTCTTCTGAGACAGAGACCAGCCCTTCTGAGACCGAGACCAGCCCTTCTGAGACTGAGACCAGCCCTTCTGAGACTGAGACCAGCCCTTCTGAGACCGAGACCAGCTCTTCTGAGACTGAGACCAGCCCTTGATAGACTCTAATAGGACGAAACTGATACAGAGACCACACAAACTCAAATGTCCTCAAGAGAGTCTAGGGACCTTGCCTCTACTAACACTGGCCCACATGCTGGTGCATCCCCAAGGGAGGTCTAGTACCAACTAGCCCTACCTGTATCTTCATGGCCACTTCCATGCCGTCGTGCGTGGTGGCCGCGTGCACCTGACCAATGGAGGCCGCGGCAAAGGGCTTCTCCTCGAAGGAGGCCATCCTGCTCCTCCAGTCCTCCCCAAGTTCCTCCTTAAGGACTCGCTGGATGGACAAACCCAAGAAACACCCATCTAATGAGGGGAAAACTGCATTTGAGTTTCTAAAAAAAGGGAAATTCCATCCCAGGAGATAGATGAGAACTTGCAGGTTTGCGTGGTGGAATCGCGATGTGGAAAGTTTGCGCTGTCACCATATGGCCCTAACACTTTGTGTATCAAACACCGTTTTGTGATAATTTGGGGATGCAGGTAGGGTTAGGGATACGTATATCATCTCAATCGAGAAGGAGTGTGGCAGTACTCAACGGTGCAGACAGTGTGTACTCTGCCAGTCGTCAGAATTCAGATAACTTGGATGATCACAACTTTGACGTCTGTCAAACCAGCACGTGCACTAAATGCATTATATTCACGGGATTGAAACTTACTGGGGACAGCATTGCGTTTTGAGTGGCCACTGGCAAGAGGGCCAACGTTTTTAATTTCAAGCAAAAGCTCCCGCGAACGCAGCTCATACCTTCATTTGCCAGGCCGGCATGAAATCGGCACTCTGCCTCACTCTGTCAAACACCTTCTGCAGCTCCGGACTGATCAAGGCATTGTCTGGTCGCGACAAGAGAGAAGGGAACCGGTGTAAAGAGATCGGCAGTGTCATCATGTGCACAAGGGCCCTTTTTCCAAAACCTTAGCTTAGGCTCGGGCTCCGGCCATTTCTTCAATTCTGTCGTCCAGTTGAAAGGACAAGGCATGAAAACAGGAGCCCTTTGGCTTGGTTTCTGAATGTTATACTGCGTTTGGAGGAAAAAATCCAAAGCTTCAACTTCAACAAAGAACTTCAACCTGTGTTTTCAGCTTTTGGATGACAGAGACAAAGCCAAAGCCTAAGCCTAAGCCAGGTTTTGGAAAAGGGCCAAGATAAGTCAGTATGGGTCTGTATTGAGCCGGCGACTCCGTTTTGGGGCATTTTTTTACCCCGTCATTCGTCCAGAAAAGAAAAGGAATGCAATGCCTGTATGTGATGCTCTGTGTAAAAATGAGTCACTTCTTGCACAACCCTTTCCAATGTACGGGGCATCTGTAAGTTGTGGGGGGGGGACGGACTATGATTTTGGTTTATATTGCTTTGAGAGTGTCCATATTTTCCTATTTGCCGATTGAAAAATTGATTCTTAATCTAAAACTTGAAACAAGAGGTGGTTTTGTGGTATCCAACCCAGAACACGATTGGAAAAAATAACCCCAATGTGGCTCATTGCGGCAGAGCCCATCATGGACTGGGCCAAGCTCAACGGGTCAGCCAGCGTTACTGCACTGAGCAGATTGGCCGGCGCTCACTGCGCTCAGTACCTCGCTCTCAATGCGACGGCCCTGTTGCCTCTCCGTGCTTACCTTGTACGCTAAAGCCGCGTCCGCACTGGACGGGTAAACTAAACCGAGCAAATGGGTAAATTGACCATTTTAAGTCCAGTGCGGACAGCCCAGGAAGTTTTCCTCCCAGGTAACTTACCCGACTCCAGTGGGTAGTTTAACCGACCAACTTCTGTCCGGTTAAATTGACCAGGTCAGTTTAACCGAGTCGATAAGTCCAATGCGGACACGACGTCTCGGTAAACGACTCGGTAAAAAACCACATCCGGCGCCCCGCACGTTACGTTACTGTATGCAAGACTCGTGCGGGCGCAGGGTAACAACGTGTTTGTGTACCTACAGTACATGCACATGTACAAGAGTCGGTTAGTTTTACCCATCGTCTCGGTTAGTTTACCCGAGTCGAAAAGTCCAAGTGCGGACGCCGGGAAGATTTACCCATTGGAATGTTACCCACGGGCTCGGTAAAAAATAAGTCCAATGCGGACACGGCTTTAGCATGCTTACCTTGTATGCTAAGCATCTGGCCCAGTTTAAGCGCGGCCCCTCTCACTCGGCACAACGTCTCCACAATGCGCTCAGCATTTGCCTCAGTCAGCAAAAAACTGCCCCCTATCTTCCCATCTAAAATAAAGTCAAGCAATACCAGTCAGTTCTTCATTAATTTGTCTGACTTGAATGGAAAATCCCGATCCAGTTCAAGTTTTCTTTGCCACTTTATCAATTTGTTCAAAAGTTCCCAGTCAGTTTTTCATTGATTTGTTTGACTTGAATTGAAAAGAAGAAGAAGAAGCTGCATCCACAATGTGCGATACCTCAGATGCGGTAGCCAGGTTTGCAACAATTGCTTGCGTGCATCTGAATGAAAGCGGGGGCGTGATCCCTGGAGATATGCGGCAAGTTAATGGTTGAATTGCTTCTGACTGGCGCCCCCACCCCAGCACAGACTGGTTGACTATTTGGGAAGGCCACCACCTAAGGGCTGGATAGCTCAGATGGAAGAGCACTGGTAAATTAATCCAGAGGTCTCGGGTTCAAGTCCCAGTCCAGTCAAAGCTTTCTTTGCCAATTTTTCAATTATCTGGGAATTTAGTGTTACAAAGAAAATTGTCCTTACTTTTGGATCTATTGTTTGCCACAAAACCCAATTTAGTTTCCTTTCCTTAGTTTGAAAATAAATATCCATTTTTGGAAACCTAAATAAAGATCACCTAAAATTGATGACAACAAAATCCCCTCTAGACCATCAGTAAGGTGGGTGAAACACCTGCACTCCAAAGCAGCAGTCGCAGGTTCAAATCCCATCAGAGCGGTCAGGTTGGGCTAAGCACTGACCACACAGATAAGGAGACTCACCTTCTGTCAAACCCAGGCTCCTCTTGGCTTTTTCGGTGACCGCTCCAATTCCTAGACTGGCTGCCAGCCCTGCGGGAGAGGGGGGAAATGAAAAAAACCCATCAATCCTGCATTAATCCTGCGTTAATCTAGACTTTGACTTTTAATTTCTTTTCTCCCTACTAGCCTGCAACGCCCATGAGAGTGGCCATAAACTTGCAAGATACATTTTGGAAGTGAAAAATTGGCAGAGAAAATATCCACAAACCTCCTACTGACTGTACTTGGTATTTCCACCATGCAACTGGACAGATGGGCTATCAGACTTAAATCTAAACTGCACTTCCAATTTTTCTTTTTATTTCTTTTCTCCCAACTAGCCTGCAACGCCCATGAGAGTGGCCTTAAACTTGCAAGATACAATTTCGAACCGAAAAATTTCCAAAGAAAACTTCCACAAACCTCCTACCTGGTATTTCCACCATGCAAACCTTCAAATCTTATATCACCAAACCCAATGTAACCTTATGATCAATCGCAAGACGATGAGCGATGCACAGAAACTACGGTGTATCGTAACTAACCATGGGTCATCCATTGTATGTTGAGAGAACATCAACTTTGTGAAACCCACCCAAGGCAGCACAGTTAGGGCACTCTATGAATATTTCTCACCTCCAAAGTTCCAAACTCGTCCCAGTCTAGAAGCGGGTACGGCCCTTTCTTTGGCTTGCTCACTCAACTGTGCGGGAAAAAAATGAACACACACAAAATTGTGCAATTTGTATTCCCTTTGTTCTCCCTTGGTGTACATCTGCATCCAACTCCCTTCCCTTTTGTTCTTCCTCTGTCATGTGTGTCAGGGCTTTCCTTCCCCTGACTGTCTGTGTACATCCTTGTCACTTTTGACTCTGAGAAAGATCCTGCTAGGATCGAAACGTCAGGCCCTCTATCTTCTGAGATTTATGTATTGCAGGTCATTTTAGTCAGTGAGCAGTTTGCAACAGTTGTTTTGTGTTAACTTCAAATTGTTGATGTTTTGATTCTAGCAGGACCTCTCTCAAAGGCAGCGTAAGGAGTTCTTTCTTGAAGGCAAGTAATAGGCTCTGCATTGGAGAAGGGTCCTGCTAGGATCAAAACGTCAGGCCCACTAAATTTTAAGATAGGATCTGATGCTTTAATTTAGTTGAAAAATTAGGAGGGCCTGAAAGTTTTGATCCTAGCAGGACCTTTCTCAAAGGCAGAATGACCGGGACAAAACAAATAGGAAGGGAAGAGTAGTAACAGGGACATGGATGACAGACAGAGGACAATGGGCAAAGTGGTTCAGTGTGAAGTGGCTAAACTCTTCCAAAGATTGCACCCCTTCCCCAAGGCCTGTCCCAAAGCCCAGTAAAGGAGGAGGGATGGACACTGGGTCAGCAATCCAATCCTGTAACAAAAATACCTATTGCAAGAATGGCAACAAGTAATCTTAACGTCAATCCAGGACTGGGGGCAGGGGACTTGCTCAGGACTGGCGCGGTTGGTGGAGACTTGTTTACGGCCTACATATGTCCCAAGATATGGGTGATAGCCTCAAGTAAGTAAGCTTTAACTTTGACAACCCCCGGCTGAAATCCCCAGAGTTTCCCCCGAAGACACCTGTGAGCCCGTCCAGTGCCCCCCTCTTTGGATTCAGTGAGAATCACAGACTCCAATACTGGTCATTTGCTTTACTCACGTCTGGGGGAAAAGGGAGAAATTTCCCCCCAGTTGATCGAGAAGATGTCTCTCACGTCCAACGCGCCAAAATGAGGCGGCCATCTTTGATTTCTGATACACGCAAATCGATGACGTTGAGACTGGTTTAGGTGGGCAATGCGGGCTGCTTCGCGCTGTTCAGGAAACAGTCGCGGGGCTCAACGCGTGCGTGCGTGCGCACACACTCGCACAGACACACCGCGCACCTGAACAGAATGTCATCGATTTGAGTGTATCGGAAATCAAAGATGGCCGTCTCATTTTGGCTCGTCGGACGGGAGAGACATCTTCTGGATCAGGACTGGCCCGGTTGGCAGAGACGTGTTTTGGTGGCCAACATTTGTATGTGTGTCCCAAGATGTGGGTGATAGCCGCAAGTAAGTAAGGCCAAAAACAAAATAGTTCTGCTTCCAGTTGCCTGACCGATCCAATTTCTAGCCTGCAACCCTAAAATATTAATAGGGAAACAATGATAGTCTTGTGTCTTGTGTTTTATTATTACCCTTAAGGCTTGACCACATACAGATGCCTCCATATGATTGTACACCCAAAAAATTGGGCCCCCCAAACAAATTCCCTACCTAACTACCCTATTTTGAAATGCCATGTAATCGGAAGCAGAACAATATAAGCTATCCTTAGGTTTGCTATAAGTTTGTGATTCCAATCAATGTCCGACGACTCCAACTTGTAGACAAGCTCACCACGGCCGACTTACCTTGGGCTTTCTGATGGGACCGCGGGCCTTGGGAGATTTGGCCTTGACCCTCAACCTCCGAAGCTGCTCCTCGGTCATCCCCGTGGGGGACTCGTAGTGCAATGACCGCCACCGCTGCTGCTGCTGCTGCTGCTGCTGCTGCTGGTGGTGAAGGCCGGAGGAATGGAAGCTGGACGTATGCAGTCCTCTGCTCTGGCCGGACGGTGCATTACCATTGGACGGAGGCACTCTCCTCATCCTGTACAATCGAATCTAACATAACTTCAAACTCTGGATAGAACACGAGTCTTGTCGAGGAGAATGAAGTTGAATGAGAGTTGGAATGGTTGGATGTGCTTGCTCAGTGCTTTTCCCAGAGGCCTGGTGATTTGTGTGAAAGAGAATGTAGTTCAACGAGGGCTTGACTAACTCGATACTCGATGTACAGCGAAATCTGCATGCTTAATGCTTTAACCAGATGCCAACAGGCAAGCGGCAAAGCACAAAGCACGCAGAGCTTATCATACATAGAAGGCCAAACCATACACTCTACCTATCCCAAGGTGTAGAACGGAGAGGTATCAGAACAGCTTCTTCCCTCATTCTGCCTCTATCTGGAATTCCCTTCCTGGTTCATGTTTTCCACCCTGCCTACAATCTTGCCCTATTAAAAAGGAATGTCAATTCCTATCTCCAACCTTCCTCAGTCCCTCTCTATCTCCTTCCTTTCTTTTAGCCCTTAAACTTGAGTGGCTTTTCAGCCTTGTTTTGGGCGATTTTGCATTTAAAAAAAACCCACCAAAACCCCCCAAAACAAACCAGCAATAAGCAGAAGTGCTATGAGCTTGGCTACGGCAGTCCGAAAAACAGTTCCAATGCCAATTTTCAGGGTCTTTCTAGTGCTGCAGTGAAAACTCATTTTAGACTTAATCCACAACATCGGAGATCAACAAGATATAAACGGACCTATTTGCGCTAGCTGGTTCGTCTGATGTCCCGGGTCCAGATGTGGGCGAATCGGGTGTGGCCGGTCCACCGCTCGTCTCTGGCTGCTCACTGTGCGGGGAACCGGCCGAGTAGGCCCAGCTCGCTGGATCTTCCTCAGCCACGGCCGAGGGGAACTCGTCGATGTTTCTCTGAAAGATTCACAGGCGGCAACAGAAAACTTCACAACGCAGCATCAGGACAGCTGTCCTGAATATGCATGCACTGAACTCAATCACAAAGCAAATGTATGGGGTGCCATCTAAGACTATTAAAACCCAATGGGAAATTCTGCATTTCCAAGCTTACTGCAAATTGACCAGCACCGGACCGCAGTCTGTTCCATTTAATGACCCAGTTGTCTTTTTGCTTGCCGTGTAATGATAATGTGGGCAGTGTGTGTAATGTATTACAATGCTATTTTTAATAATGAGATTTTATTTGCAATTGTAATGTATGTTTGTCGAACCCCCAAGTAGTGTTTACTTGGAACCCTCCTCAATCTTCCAGTGTAAATTTTACAACCTTCCCCAATCCTCCATAATCGTCCAATTGGTAATGTTCCTACTTCAATTCTCCACAATCCTCCAACACAACCCGGAGGATTATGGAGGATTAAGGAAGGTCAGGGTTTTAATAATAACAATTGTGATATTCTTGTAATTTGGCCATTGGCCACAAGAAGAATGTATTCAAAGAGAATGAAATGAAGTGAAATGAAAATTGGTGGAACCCAATTTGGCTGACCGCCCTGGCCACTGACCTGTGAGGTGGTGGCCTTGGCAGCGAATACCATGGCCTTGCTGACTGCTTCCTCCGCCTGGGTCTGGAGCCTCTGGCCGGCCGACCGCAGGCTGCTGTTAGCCAAGACCTGGCCGCAATCTTTGCTCTGACCCTCCACGAAGGCCCGGGTGACCAGGCCGAACCCCCGCAGCGCTTTCAGGCAGTCGGCGAGACGTGTCTGCGCCATGCTCCACTGCTGCTGTTGCTCCTGCTGTTGTGACTATTGCTACTGCTGCTGTGGCTGTTGTTGCTTTAGCTGCGGCTATTTGTGCCGCTATTGCTGTTGTTGCTGCTGCTGTTACTATTGCTGCTGCTATTGCTGTTGTTGCTGCTATAGTTGCTGTTACTGCAGTATGCCGCTGTTGCTATCTGAAGCTGCCAGTTACTGTGGCTTTTGTTGTTGTTGCTGAGCACTGCTATTGCTGTTGTTGCTGCTAGTATTGCTACAGTATGCTGCTGTTGCTGTCTGGAGCTGCCTGTTACTGCTGCTGCTGTTGTTGCTTTTCCTGTGAGTAAAAATGGAAGAAAAAAAAAAATAAAAAAAAATTCAACTTCAAGTCCCCTGCTCCAGTCAAAGTTTTCTTTGCCAATTTTTCAATTTGAATTTGTTCAAAAGTTCCCAGTCAGTTTTGTCCTTTGTTTGTTTAAAACACTAATTTATAATTAATCGTTGAGGTAACGTCCGCCCAAATGAGAGGGGTCTAGCAACAGTATCTGTAGCCTAGTCCGAGTCACTTGGACCCGACAAGTCACCTTTTTTTTTTTTAAATTGGAGGGTCCCGACCCTCCAAATTTCGGGGAAAAAAAGGTGACTTGTCGGGTCCAAGTTACTCGGACTAACTGTAGCCCTACTCCTTTTTGGACTTTAATCGACTACCTCCCCCCCCCCCCACCCCAAAAAAACCACCCACCCCTAGGCCTACAGCATTACAAATGTCCAAAAAAACAAGAAGCAAATCTATGGCCGTGGGAACTGACATGAGAAACTAAAACAGAAACTTTATTATTGAGCCAGCCACCGGCGCCCATGCCACAATAACTACTCACCCCGACCCTCACTTAGCTGGTGTACGTTGCCCCATTGCATGCATTTAATACACACGCATACCATATACCAGTGTAATGCATGAACGGTAACGTCTTTTCAGTGAACCTGTCTCAGTCTGGTTCCCCAACTTCCATGTGCATTACCAATATGATTATAACTGCACTACTGCCGCTGTGTAGACTACTACTCTTTTCACAACAGTACCCAAGAAATTCATTTCATTTATTGCAGCGAGAACGCGCGCATCGCCAATTCTTTAATAAAGGAAAATACAACTGTTAAGTGTAAAGTGCAACATCATATATACTGTACATGCAACATGCCACATGGGTACAAAAACTACAAAATAAAAAGCCATTAATCATATTTATAAACTTTTATTGAAACAAAGATTATCCATGAAATCCAAGCTCACAACCATGAACTTAAGGAAGTTATAAGTCATGCATTACATTAGTCCGAGTAACTTGAAAATGAATTGTGAAATTTTGAGAATCTCAAAATTTCACAATTCGATAAAAAAAAGGTGACTTGTCGGGTCCAAGTTACTCGGACCATTACTAGTATATTAGTCCATGGAGGAATTGATTCCTCCATGATACGACTATGTCACTTGTCAGTACTATATGAGCATGGAGGTTCCTCTATCCCTTCCTCTAGTGTAGTGGCTCTACCTCCATGCTCCATGGTATGACTATGAGTCTATGACTATGAGTATGAGTATGTGCGACTATTTGCGTATTACTACAAATTTTCAACGAAAATCAAAGTGTCCGGGTAATCGGGTATCACAGCTCTGGTGGCAAGGTTGTCACTGTCAGTGCAGTGGCCGGGTCAATAAACACTACCTTACCAACAACTTTATTTACCTGAAGGCTGTACTGTACAAGTCACGCATTCAAACAGAAGACTGACGGAATGTTTTCCACGTTGTATGCCTTCGTAAGTCCAACCATCGTGCGGAGCAAAGGTTTAGTCTATGGTCATACTCGGGTCCGAATTGTGATGTAAGATATGTTAAATTGGTTATTGTTACATAATTCACCAATTCACTAGCTTCAGTCACCAACACCTCGACTGAAGCTAGCCGCATATTACTGCTACATGTACTAGTGTACTAGTACTACAACTAGTACTCCGTACATGTACATGTACATGTACATGTACACACTATGTACATGTACATGTACAGTACATGTACATGTACATGTACATGACCATGTACTGTACATTTACGTGTACATTACATTTATACACATGTACTGTACATGTACATGTACATGTAGTACTAGTGGTGGTAGTACACCAGACTGAACCTGGCCCTAAATTTGGGCCTGAATTTCGGCTGTTGTACTCTTTCAGAAGATTTTAGTGGAATGCGTAGAGTATACACTTACTTTTCCAAAAAGAGGAGTATTTCGAGCTCTCAGCAAAATGCTTATTAGCGAAAAGCGAGTTTCTGACCGAAAGTTGATTTCGGTCAAGGTTACATTTAATTGTCAGGCCGAATGATTGGTTGCACCAATTAAATCGGGAACGCCTATATCCTCTGTAGAACGTTGTACTCTTTCGGATGATATCCAATTTAATAGGTTTTAGTGGAATGCGTAGGGTAGACACACTTTTCCAAAAGAGGAGTATTTCGAACTCTCAGCAAAATGCATAATAGCGTATATCGAGTTTCTGACCGAAGGTGAATTTCGGTCATTGTTCAATTTGTCAGGCTGAATGATTGGTTGCACCAATAAAATCGAGAACGCCTAAATACCCTGTAGAATATTGTACTCTTTCAGAAGATATCTAATTTAATAGGTTTAAGTGGAATGCGTAGGGTACACTCACTTTTCCAAAAGTGGAGTAAATTTCTAGCTCTTAGTAAAATGCATATTAGCGAAAAGCGATCGAGTTTCTGACCGAAAGTTGATTTCGGTCAAGGTTAAATTTGTCAGGCTGAATGATCGGTTACATCAATTAAATTGGGAATGCCTACATCCTCTGTAGAATCTTGTACTCTTTCAGATGATATCCAATTTAATAGGTTTTAGTGGAATGCGTAGGGTACACTCACTTTTCCAAAAGAGGAGTTGTCCAGATTCGTTTCATTTTTAAGTAAAAATTCCAGTAAATTCATTCTTGTTTCGAAAATATGTTTTTGGAAGTATAAATCCAGAATTTAATCTGATTGTGTACAGAATCATGTTATCACAACGTTGCAATACAATATCGCTCTTATTTTTATGTTTAAACTAGCAAAAACGACAATTCAAATATTGTGTGTTATGCATGGGACACCGTAGCGCTTTACGTGTCCGTCAGGGAGCCGAAAACCAGGTTCAGTCTGGTTGTACACGGCCTTTTCGAAATGAAGGCTTAGGCTCGGGCTCAGGCTTCGTCTCCGTCTGACAAAACCTGAAAATCCAGGTTGTGGTTTGTTTCCAAATTTGAAGGTTTGTTGGCTTGATAGGTACAGAGTATTCACCAAGAAACTGGGGCCAAACGCTTGTTTTTAGATGACTGTGATATTAAAACGAGTAGGATCAAATATGACCGAAGCCTAAGCCCAAGCCTATGCCTTCATTTCGAAAACGGCCTAGCTTGGACATTGTCGGTGGTTAGAGGGCGGTCTTCACGGCAGAGATCGCGTCGACGCAACCGAAGCAGCATGGCATCCTCCGTACCCGTACCCACAACCAGACGAGTTTTGTCCCAGGAACCGACAAATTTGCGATTCGAAACGAGCGAAAGTGTAGATGTTACGCCTACATTTGACGCTCTCAACCTTCGGGAGGATCTGATCAAAGGGATATATGCATACGGTAGGGCTCGCTGCAATTGATTTGCCACCGTTACGTGCATTGCATCTAATTCGTGATAAATTATCTTTGACGAAGTAGTCCGAGTAACTTGGACCCTTACAATCGCCCTTTTAAAAAATAACTGAGGTTTCGGGCGATGTAGGGTCCAAGGAAAACTGCTCGGAAACCCGAGAAACTAACTATGTGTTCGACTCCATGACTACCCCCGACCAAAATCCCCAGATTTTACCCCGAAAACACCCGTGAAATCGTCCCACGCACCCATCTTTGGATTAGGTCAGAATCACCGATTTCAAAACTGGTCATTTGTTTTACTCACGTTTGGGGAAAAAGGAGAAATTTCCTCTCAGGTGATCGAGAAGATTCTCTCCCGTCCGACGAGCCAAATTGCGGCGGCCATCTTTGATTTCAAATTGAAATGGTATGCACACAAATCGATGACGTTTTGCACGACCATAGTACATGTACATGTACGTGTACGTGTGCGCACGCGCACACTCACACAGACCCACTGCGCACACGGACCTGTCAAAACGTCATCGATTTGCGTGTGCCGTTAAAAATCAAAGATGGCCGCCGCATTTTGGCTCGTGCGCTGGTGGTTTCGGTCGGGTAGTTTTTCGGTCGAAGTTTTTTTGGGGTTTGTACACATCAGCCATGTTTTACTATGTAGGGACTATGTAGGGTCTAACTCCAAGGGAAGTGGATATGCAAAGTCAGAATCTAATCTTTGAAAAATACCCCCGACCGAAATCCCCAGATTTACCCCCCCCCCCAAAAAAAAAAACACCTGTGACATCGTCCCACACGCCCATTGTTCGGGAGCGCAGTGGGTCTGTGAGTGTGATGCATGCGATAAGCTAGTTGCGGTAACCGTAACCCTCATCCTCCCGAAGGTCGGAGACCTGAGGGTTACGGGAACGTATGTACAAAATTATAGCGAGGTTTTTGTTTTTACCATTTTGGAAACACCACTGTCCCGATCGCCCCCTTTTTCCACCCTTTGGAAAATCGCCACACACAATCTAAGGACATGCACTTGATCCCAAATGTATACTGAATGTGATCAGATAACCCAAAACATCGTGGGTAAAATACTTTTCCGAAAAACGGGCAGAAACTCACCCAAATACTGTCTGTAAATGTCCCGTCAACGTCTCCGCCAGGTTCGGAATCCGAACCTGGCGCCTCGACCAATCAGCGCTTAGTCTCGTGACGTATACCCGCACGACGGCTATTTGCTGTTTCGCAATAACAGTCCACACTCGTTGTGCGCGCGCAGGTCATCGCCCTGTGAAGAGCCGACTGGTACAATGTACTGTATACAACCATGGATACAACACGTGCGCTGTACATGTGATTGTACAGTACATGTACATGTACATGTACCGTACATGTGCAAGCATAGTACCAAAGAATACTCTTTGATAATACGCGTACATGTACTGTACACTGTACATGTACATGTACATATGTACAATACATGTACAACAGTACAGTGTACAGTACATGTACGCGTATTATCAAAGAGTATTCTTTGGTACTATGCTTGCACATGTACGGTACATGTACGGTACATGTACCGTACAATCACATGTACAGCGCACGTGTTGTATCCATGGTTGTATACAGTACCAGTCGGCTCTTCACAGGGCCATGACCTGCGCGCGCACCACGAGTGTGGACTGTTATTGCGAAACAGCAAATAGCCGTCGTGTGGGTATACGTCACGAGACTAAGCGCTGATTGGTCGAGGCGCCAGGTTCGGATTCCGAACCTGGCGGAGACGTTGACGGGACATTTACAGACAGTATCTGGGTGAGTTTCTGCCCGTTTTTCGGAAAAGTATTTTACCCACGATGTTTTGGGTTGTCTGATCACATTCAGTATACATTTGGGATCAAGTGCATGTCCTTAGATTGTGTGTGGCGATTTTCCAAAGGGTGGAAAAAGGGGGCGATCGGGACAGTGGTGTTTCCAAAATGGTAAAAACAAAAACCTCGCTATAATTTTGTACATACGTTCCCGTAACCCTCAGGTCTCCGACCTTCGGGAGGATGAGGGTTACGGTTACCGCAACTAGCGATAAGCTGGCCCTGTGACTGTTTCCTGAGCAGCGCAGAGCAACCCACACTGCGCACTCGAACCTGTCAGAACATCATCAATTTGCGTGTAGCAGTTGCGTGTTCAGTTCAAAATCAAAGATGGCCGCTGCATTTCAGCTTGTCGGACAGGAGAGACATCTTCTTGATCAACTGAGGGTGAATTTCTCCCTTTGTCCCAAACGTGAGTAAAACAAAATGACCAGTATTGGAATCTGTGATTCTCACTGAATGCAAAATGTGCGCGCGGGACGGTTCACTGGTGTTTTTTGGGGGTAAATCTGGGGATTTTGGTCGGGGGTAGTTTTCAAAGTTCAAATTCCAAATTTCGATACAAAAAGGGTGTCTTGTCGGGTCCAAGTTACACGGACTAGATTAAGTGAGAATCACAGATTTCAATATTGGTCATTTGTTTGGGGGGAAAGGGAGAAATTGATAGAGAAGAATCTGTCCCGTCTGACAAGCCAAAAGGTGACCATATTCTTTGGTTTCAAATTGAACTGGTACAAACGTTCTGACAGGTCCGGGTGCGCAGTGGGTGTGTGAGTGTGTGTGTGTGTACATGCACGCGTTGAGCCCCGCGACTTTTCTGTAAAGCAATGTCCTGACATTTCTCCCGTTATTTAATTTTTCATGATTATTCTTGACAGGGTTTGAGAAACCTTCCGCCATTCAGCAGAGAGCCATCAAACCTATTGTCTCGGGCCGTGATGTCATAGCTCAGTGAGTTATTGAACCTAATATAATTGGCATTTGCTTTGAAACCCTGACCTTCAATCCTCCACAATCCTCTGGGTTGTGGTGGAGGATTGTGGAGGATTGAGGCAAGTATGAAGATTTCCAGGTGAAGGCTTTAAATGCATTATTGAGGAAGGTTGTTGAATTCATGCTGGAGTGTTGTGGAGGATTAAGGAAGCATGCCACAATGAGATCTTGGAGGATTGAGGAAGGTTGTCAACTCGTCGTATTTACACCGGAGGATTGTGGAGGATTGTGATGGATTGAAGGGGGCTCTAAGTAAACAGAACTTGGGGGTTAGGGACTTAGGGTTAGCATTAATTAGGAAAAAATGGCTATTTCAAAATGAGTGCTGACAATGACATAGAGTGTGGCTATTGGCTATATGCCAGGCACTTCATACATGACATCTCCGGTGGTGTCAACTCTCCATGAAATGCATGAAGCCTATGATGTACATGCACAAATCCAGAATTGAGATCCACGGTGTCTTACTGGTTCTAATTGGGTCTCAGCAATTATTGTGAATTGACATTGCGGCTCCTGGGTTGTGACGTCAGGCACGGAGTGCCCGGCTTGCAGCCACTCACTCGATATGACCAAAGTCTCCGATTTAACTGTGCATTGATTAGAGATTTCAATGGAATCTTCAAGAGTCTGAGATTGCAACTGATCATTTGCTGGCCATGAATACACGTGTATGGCGGCGAAAGTCAGACTCATTGGAACAAATGCGCCTCAATCTGAGCTCAGGAGGCTGAGGTAGGTTTTGTGGTAACAAATGTTGTGTCCGTCGAATGACCGTGCCTGACTGCACGTCCTTGGCCCACCAGGAGTTCAGTCAAAATAAGATTAATCTTGTTGCTTTCAGGGCCCAAAGTGGCCTTTGACCCAAAGAAAAAAAGAAATGCTGGAAATGTTAACACCGCGCCGTTTTCTGTTTGAACAGAGCTCAGTCTGGTACCGGAAAGACGGCAACATTCTCCATCTCAGTTCTGCAGTGTTTAGATACCAAGGTAGGTTTGTGTGACCCGTGCCGTCAACAAGACTGAATCATTTCCTCATGTAGGGTTTCCTCAGCCCTGGTGACTTTGTGTCTGCCTTGATACACCATTGAACTGATGGAACTTAAAGTGGCAGATTTGTGGTGACTCTATATATACACATGTATGTAAATCATCTCTTGCGGGATGGAGTGTGGCTCTGAAACTCTGGGCTCTTTTCAGACCCACACTCCATCTCGCAAGAGATGATTTACATGGTGTCACTGCTAACATGGAGTCACTGCAAACCTTTCACTTCGCAAACGTTCAAATCTTATTTGCTGGATTTTTGTTTGAAATTCCTACATTGGGGCTCGAAATGAAGAGTGGCCTTGAAGGCCATCAAGCATTTCTACTGGCCTTGGTCTCCTTCAAACAATTCCCTTGTTGCCCTGCCAATTGCGATCATGGGCTCTGTGGAAATGGGTCACAATGGGGTCAATTCACGATTGGGGATTTATGCCACAAAACCTAATTTTATTTCATGTTTTAGATAAAAAAAAAATCAAAGTTTTCAATCAGCAAGCATGAGAATATTCATGCTATGATGCTAACAAAGCAATATCAACCAAAATCAGAAAATTATTGTTGATTGATTTTTTCAAACCCCTTAACTTTGTAGTCACCTCGTTGGGCTGTTCAAGAAGCCACTCAGTTTCACAGAACACGTCAATGCACACCTTCGATTTGCTCCATTTTTTAT
This sequence comes from Luidia sarsii, assembly GCA_949987565.1. Taxonomy (NCBI): domain Eukaryota; kingdom Metazoa; phylum Echinodermata; class Asteroidea; order Paxillosida; family Luidiidae; genus Luidia; species Luidia sarsii. The sequence goes on from OX465101.1 coordinate 35,923,655, forward strand.
TTAATTTTTTTAAATGCTACTTTACATCTGATCTGTGCTCATATATCCTCTGAATCCATACACATTCTGCCCTAGTATGGATTCAGTTTCACATTTCTTTTTTGACCCATAGCACTTACCTCAGCTTTTGACATACTTTGTCCTTCTCCTCGACACTTTCATTTTCCAAGCTTCGGGAAACCCAGGCACTGATTTTGTCGCCGACCCGTGAATTGGCCGTCCAGATCCAGAAGGTAAGACCGTCATCAAATCCCGACACGGTCTAGACATCGTATGCAGCCTATGGGGCCTTGGAACTCACTGTGCATTCTCGGTTGCTAACATCCCTGGATACTAGGAGCCCGCAAACTCGCCAAGCCATATCCTTGATGTGGAAAGTGTTTGAAGTCAACTCATTAACCACTTTCAGAGCTCGAATTTCAGAAAAAAAAATGGACTTGACAACAGGTCTAGTAACTGAAAACTCTTACTGTACCTGACCTAAGATCTGTGCCATAACTAAGAAGAAAAAACCACCAAAATTTTGCAAGCAGTGAAAAGAATGACGGTCATATTAGAAAATGCTGTTTACCTGTACAGGCCAAAGTCAAAGTTATACATGTAGTTGACTTTTGAGTGCCATTTTCTTGATGGTGCAAGAAAAAAAAGTGGCCCCGTGTGAAGTGGTTTATATAATTAGCTTTTTCGCCGCGAAGCAAAAAAGCTATTGTTTTTGTTAAGATTTTTTTTTTTTTCCTATCGGAAAAATCCCATAGACAAAGCACAGGGTTTTTCCGGAGGGCACTTTTGCCATTGAACAAACTTTGTTTTTTTTCAAACTTGACAAATGCATAGAGCCCTTGCTGAAGTTGTGCACACTTGTCTTTAAAACTTCATGACGTCACCACATGTCACGTGACAGCGCTTTGAAGGGGCGAATTTCAAACTGCAATAAAAGCAAACAAGCAATTTCGTTTTGTTCCAAATTTGCACTATATCTAAGTTGGGAAAAGGTGTATCCAAAAATTGCCCTATTTAAGATTTTAACATTCAATTGAGCATTTTTGGCCAACGGAGCAAGATTTTTTTTTTCGTTTATATCTATCGGGGATGTAGTTTAGAAACACCCTCCGGGGCCAAAATGCCATGACGCAATCGTGACGTCATCAAAATGCGTGTTTTTAAAACACATATTTGCCACAGGTCAATCTCCTCAAAATTTGGTGGGCATTTAGCTATTGGGCTAGACATTCTAAATCTTGAGTTTGGAAGCAATTGACCATTGTTCAGAATTATTATGATTTTTTGAAAAATATAATGAAGTCCCATACACAAAATATGCACGTGCGTTTTGGGTTAGGAATGGAGATTACGGGTTCGAATCCCGTTGATGTCAATTTTGTTTTCATCAATTTAAAAAAAAATTTTTTTTTTAAGAGAACCAGATGCGGAAAAGCGTTATGTTCTGTTTGCCAACAGACATAAATTTCTAGTTGTCCCTGCGTTTGTTGTATACCGCCCTCGCAGGTCATCCTGGCTCTGGGCGACTATATGAGTGTCCTGTGCCACTCCTGCATTGGAGGGACCAGCATCGGTGAGGACATTCGCAAGCTGGACTTTGGCCAGCACGTCGTCTCCGGAACCCCGGGCCGAGTCTTCGGTATCCTTGGCAACGACAGTCGTGTATTTTGGAGGATCGGCTAATTGTTGTCCCCACTGCTTTTTCCCTCGTTCTTCTGCAATTAGTTGATGTCTCCTATCATCAGTGAACTATTAAAACACATTGGCTTTATGGCTACCCTTTTAAGAAGAAGAAAAAGAAAATTATTTTGCTTCCATCTAATCAAGCAATTATTGAATGATCAAAACAATGCCATTCTGCCTTTGAGAAATTATAATTCCGTAGTTGAATTTTTTTTGTTGTTGTCTTGTATTAAGCATTGGTGTCTGGCATCAGATATGCATTCAAGTAAATGTCCAACGTTCACTGCTGCACTCTATTAGTCCCTGTTGATAATCCGACAAGATGGATTATCCAGGTGTCACGTGGTTGTTTACATCCTTAATCCACGGGGATTAACCAGATATGATCAAGAGACGGAACCTGAGGACCCGCTCCATCAAGATGCTGATTCTGGACGAGGCAGACGAGATGCTGAACAAAGGTAGCCAGCTCCCCCCCCCCTTCCTCCTCCCCCAATGACCTCCTCTTTGGGGTCGACTTTCATCTTTTCCAAGCGTAGAAAGCCACAGTGATATGCTCAAATGTTGCAAACTACTAAACTGACTGAAATGATCAAAATGCTGGTTGAGGTCGTGCGGCGGATTCGAATAATGTATAGCGGCGGGTACCGCATTGCATCAATGATATAACATGATGCTTGCGTTGAGGAGAATGAAATTCAATGAGGGTTTGCTCTGCTCGAGTTTGCCTTGCGCAGATTGCCTCCATTATGGCGAGTGATGTGTTTCCTTTGGCAGGGTTCAAGGAGCAGATTTACGATGTCTACCGGTACTTGCCCCCGGCCACACAAGTCCTTCTCTTCAGCGCCACACTGCCCTACGAGATACTGGAGATGACCACAAAGTTCATGACGGAGCCCATTCGTATCCTGGTCAAACGGTAAGCGTTCCTTGTCGTTGTTTGGTATTTTTTTTTTTTGAGGTCGGATGTATCATGATACTCTCCTCTGTGAGTTTATTTCCCTTAAACTCTTAAGCCACATTTCCACAGGACTAAAATTTTACCCAGACGATGGTTGAATTTCTAATGGTCAAATTTGACCGTTGTTCCCACGTGGATCAGTGTGTTACCGCCTTGACTGAACTCTGATCCCTTCCTCCCCGTCACCAGTGATGAGTTGACGCTGGAAGGCATCAAGCAGTTCTTTGTGGCCGTGGAGAGGGAGGAGTGGAAGTTTGACACCCTGTGCGACCTGTACGATACGCTGACCATCACACAAGCCGTCATCTTCTGCAATACCAAACGCAAGGTGAGACGCCGACTGCCTCTTCTGAGCCCTCATGCCTGCTCCCACCTGCCCCATCGTTGCTGGTACGAATGGTGTGCAATTTATAGCACACCGTGAACTCCCGCTAACAGTGGGCACGATTGATGCTCCTGTGTGTGGAATGGTTGTGGGTGTCTGTTGAAGAGATGGTGCCCTGTGCGGAATGGCCACTGGTTTGATTCGGTTGTCGCTCAGTGGATCGTTTGATGCTTGGATCAGCATGGTTGACATGGAGTGGTTGACATGGAGTGGTTGACATGGAGTGGTTGACATGGAGTGGTTGACATGGAGTGGTTGACATGGAGTGGTTGACATGGAGTGGTTGACATGGAGTGGTTGACATGGAGTGGTTGACATGGAGTGGTTGACATGGAGTGGTTGACATGGAGTGGTTGACATGGAGTGGTTGACATGGAGTGGTTGACACTGACTTTGTCTCGCTGTTCATCCGCAGGTGGATTGGCTGACAGAGAAGATGAGGGATGCCAACTTCACCGTCTCCTCCATGCACGGCGACATGCCGCAGAAGGAAAGAGACGAAATCATGAAGGAGTTCCGCGCTGGAATGACGTAAGTACAGTACAGTGTACTCGTACATCAGAATGGCTTGATAGGGGAAGTTGTTTGAGTTAATGTAGGACATTAAATCAATGTTTTCCGTAAAATTTTCCGTCAATTCCCCTTCTGAAATCATATCTTCAATGCTTACTTTCAGGTTTTATTCACAAAAATGAATGTGGTTATGACATAGGGACATGTTGGTTACTAAGTGATATTTACGTGCCTACACCTCACAGCCGAGTAAGATTTTTCAAAGCCTATTTTTTTGGCCTTTTGTAATTTGAAATCCATTGACTTAATTGATATGCAGATATGTCAAAACTACAGAAAGGAAGAGGGTATAGAGCTCTGCTATACACCAAAAGAAAGCTTACAATGTGGGCTTTGCAGTCATGTATATAACTTGATTATTTTTTGGGGGGCAACTTATATCACTTACCGGTATATCACCTTTTCCTGGAACGGGGCACAATTTGTATGGTCTGTGTGGAAGGTTTGCCGTGACACCATGTAGCACATCTCTTTCAAGACGGAGTTTGGCTCTGAATAGAGCCGGTAACTCAACGTTTCGGGTATTGGGTACTTTGCCTATCGTCAGGAGACTGCTGGAATTTTCAACTATTATCAGTGTTTATATGCCTGAGGACAACGCTGGGGCGTGGAGAATCTTTCCCACCCAGCGGCAACGGGAACACACAGCACTTTCATCAGGCATATAAACACTGATGGTAGTTCAGCAGTACCTTAGATACAGACTCAAGGTTAATTCTTCAGCATTGAATCAATGTGTATAGTTTTCTATCACTTCATAGCTACGAGTCTATGGCCGTTTTCAAAATAGAGGCTTAGGCTCGGGCTCAGGCTTCGTCTCCGTCTGACAAAACCTGGAAATCCAGGTTGAGGTTTGTTTTCTAATTTGAATGTGTATTGGCTGGAAAGGTATAGGCGTACAGGGTATTCCCAAAGGAACTGGGGCCAAACGCTTGTTTTAGAAGCCTGTAATATTATAACGAGCAAGATGAATATGACAGAAGCCTAAGCCTGAGCCTAAGCCTTTATTTCAAAAACGCCCTATAGCTATCTATCCAATTCAACGTATGTGATACCGTAAACTTCCGTACAAGATGGCGCCGAACAAGGGCGACATGGTTTTGTGAGCTCTTACATTTTTATTCAGTTGTGCTAGGTTATTGTAAGGGGCTAGTTGATTTGGTTGCTTTTTATTGATTGTTGTGGACTTTTGTGTGATTGCTCGCAAGGTCAGGAAAAATTTCAATGTATTTTAAATACATATGACAATAAATTGATCTATTCTATTCTATTCTTCTATTCCTGCAAATTTTTGAACATATGCAACCTGTTATCTCAGTGGACTTGTGTCAAATGCGTGTGACCCATAAGCTGATGACATTGAGTCCAGCATGTTTAGTCGGAATATAAGCCATGTTCCCAACCTATGGTATCAGATTGGCGTGTGTAATCCCCCTAGCTCTTAGACTCTGACTGAATATTTTTCACGTCTGAACAGACGAGTTCTGATCTCCACTGATGTGTGGGCTCGAGGTCTTGATGTGCAGCAGGTCTCGCTCGTCATCAACTACGATCTGCCCAACAATCGTGAGCTCTACATCCACAGGTGAGCCGCTAGAAACCCAGGATATTGGCCATCAGCTGAGTAGTCCCAGCCATTGATTTCCCCCCCCCCCCCATTGACTGAGCCAGTTCCGAGGCCCTCCCTCAGCCAAAGCTGTCATCAGACTCCCAAGACCTCAGTCGCCAACGCCTGTTTTCTCGCCGCCCGTTCTCCCGCCACTCAAAAACCAAACCATTGCGGCTCCAACTTCAACACCCTAACAGCACGGAGAACCAGCTGGCAGCAGACTCCCCGTCCCCCTCAATTCTCAACAGTCATCCCAAGCACTAGATTACCACCGGGTGCTGACCTGTCTCGCCCCAAAAACTGGACAACCCTCAACCGGCCACGGACGGGAGTTGGCCGTTTCAACGCTAACATGCACCGCTGGGGACTGCGCCCATCAGCAGCCTGCCCATGCGGAGCCGCGGAACAGACCGCCCACCACATCGTCCACGAGTGCCCCGCTTTTCCCCGCACCCAACGACTTGGACCTCGAAGACCCAGCCCATGTCACAGTGAGCTGGCTGCAGAGGCAGAGCGACACCACTCAGCCGTCTCATAGGAAAGAAGAAGAGGCCAATGCTTATTTATTGTTTTGCTCCCCTCCAGAATCGGCCGCTCGGGACGCTACGGCCGCAAGGGTGTGGCCATCAACTTTGTCAAGAGCGACGACATCCGCATCCTGAGGGACATTGAGCAGTATTACAGCACACAGATTGACGAGATGCCCATGAATGGTAGGTGATAGATTGAATGGTAGTGATGAATGGTATGTGATAACAGACTGCCTATAGCCCGTTCCCATTGATGTCATCGTCTGCTGCCTCAAAAGGCAAAAAGGACAACCCAAATCCAGGAGATTCCTAGCTCTGGATATACATACAGTACACCACACGGGACGGTCCGATTGGTGAACTTTTGGTGGTCTGATTTTTCAATCTTACGCGGACATTTTACTAAGGCATTCTGCTGTTTTCCGTGTGAAATGGGTCTACTTAATGTGTACAGAAGCGTTTCGCTATTTCATTGTGTTCATTTTTTCCTTCTTCTGTAGTTGCTGACTTGATATGAGCTGGACAGTACGAGGCCGGAAGGGGAGAATCTTTCTACAGCCAGCTGTTGATTATCCATGTACCACATCTAGAAGGCTTGCCTGGTGTGATCCAGGTTTTCTCATTCCATGAAGGCGTCCATCCCTCTCTGTCTCTCCCTCTGTCTCTGTCCCTCCCTCTCTGTCTCTCTGTCTGTGTCGCTATCCCCCCCCCTCTCTCTCCCTCCCCTCTCTCTTTCACCCTCTCTATCTCTGTCTCTCTCCCTCTCTTTATCTCCCCCTCTCTCCCCCCCCTCTCTCTCACTCTCTGCATGTTCAGCCCTCACTGAGAATTCTTCAGACCTGTCTCACTGATCAAAGATACTTGAAGCTGTGTTGTACAAAATCCTGTCTGAAAGAAATTGTTTTTTGGCGAGGGTTGTCCTTTTCCAGAGGTTCTGTACATAGCAATGGGTAGGGCAGGCCATATGTATAGCAGTTTGATAATTTTTAAGACTTCCCTGCTTGCTTTTTTTTTGATCAAGGTAACCAACAGAATTTGGATGTTTGTCTTTTTAAATAGTACACGTAAATCTGTTTAGAACCAGAAGGATGCTGGGTTTCAAGATCAGGTTTTGTTCTTTTCTCTTGATGTTGTTTTTATGCCCATTTTTGTTTTGTTTTGTTAGGATTATTTTGGGGGCCTAATTTTTGGTGAATTCAATTGAGTCAGTGATATGCCTAGTCCAACATTGTGTAATTAGGTGTAGATTAGAAGTGAATACTGTTTGACTTAGGTGTACCATTAGAAGGGCTTATGCATCCCCCCCAATTTTTTTTTTCTCAGAACAGAAAAAATTTACTTAAATGGTTCTCCTAAATACTTCCAATTGTGGCACTCATTCTGGTAAAGATTTATAGTTTGTTAGGTGGTAAGAGCGCTGGTACGTTAAGCCAGAGGTCTTGGGTTCAAATCCAAGTCCAGTCATTTGTTTGCCATTTTTTTTTCTGAAACAAGTTTTACTTCATTGAATAAGTATCACCTACAAACCAGGCAAGTTACCTGTCCATTGATTTATTGATAAATATGTTTGTGAAGTTAATACAAAAAACTGTTGCAAACTGCTCACTGACTATAATGACCTGCAATACACAAATCTACAAAGTTAGAGGGCCTGACGTCCCGATCCTAGCAGGACCTTTCTCAAAGGCAATGTCCTTTGAGAAAGGTCCTGCTAGGATCGAGACGCCAGGCCCTCTAACTTTGGAGATAAATGTCTGTCTTTGAGAAAGGTCCTGCTAGGATCGAAACGTCAGGCCCTCTAACTTTGGAGATAAATGTCTGTCTTTGAGAAAGGTCCTGCTAGGATCGAAACGTCAGGCCCACTAAATGTTAAGATTCACATTTTGGTAATTTTAGTCAGTAAGCAGTTTGCAATATTTTTGTATATCACCTTTTGAGATAAATGTGTTTATAATGTAGCTTCTTTCAAGCATCATTTTGTTTCATGGTCTGATTGCTATCAGCCCATGAGGCAAGCTGTTGGACGTCAACATGTCTGTCCTAAAGTAGACACTATGAAACTTGTGAAAATGAGCATTATGGCTAGCACTTCAGAAATGGAACTTTGTCGGCGGTTTGTGCATGCACAGCTCAGTGGTCTGACCAGTTGTTGCCGAGACATGCATCTTGTATATATGACTGCCTTTACAGTAAAGCATGGTACCTCTAGATAACCTGACCTTGAACAGAGGGTGAGTCCAGAAGCTGTGGTTTGGGCAGATTTTCTGTAAGTTTTTATTAAATACTGGAGCGAAGACATTGACCATTTGAGCACCGGTCCCGGAACATGCCGAATGGGACAGCAGGAGTGAAGAGTTGCTTTTGTTATTGTGTTAGTCAGGTTTTTATCCGATTTTTTTCTTCTTCAAGTATGTCTGGTAAACATTCATGAATAAAATACACACCCAGTGATTTAACTCCTGCCCTGGTTGGCTTTGTTAAGTATTGTCCGTCCTGGGAGTGTGAATGTCTTCAAGCGCTTAGTACTTTGGCAAGGAGCACGCTATCTCAGACCATCGATGTCCCAGAGGCTATATGGCCCACAGTTCTCGAATGAAATCGTGTCTTTGGCACAGTAACGCAATCACAAGTTTACTTAATTTTAATGCCTATGGCTGTTTACGAAATGAAGCCTGAGGCCGTATCCGAAACGGGCTTCCAGAGCTACGCATCTCCGTGTATTTCCAATAGGGGGAAGACCTAGACCTAGCTCGTAGACGCCCGTTTCAGACACGGCCTTAGGCTTGGGCTTAGGCTTCGTCTCCGTCTGACAAAACATAATAATCCAGCAGCCGATTTCACGAAACATTTGTTTATGGCGTAAGTGTTGCGCCTTAAGTAGATAAGGCGTAAGTTACGCATAGTTTCGTGAAATCGGCTGCAGGTTGTGGTTTGTTTCCGAATTTGAAGGTTTGTTGGCTTGATAGGGCCCTATATAGAGTATTTACCAAGAAACTGGGGCCAAACGCTTATTTTTAGATGCCTGTGACGAGTAAGATGAATATGACCGAAGCCTAAGCCTTAGCCTTCATTTCGTAAACGGCCTATGGCAACGATCGGCCGGCGACGTTTGACTTATTTGATATTAAAAAAAAAATCACTTTCACTTGACATTGAAAAGTAAATCCGCTATGAATTGAAATCAGAAATCCCAAAAAACAAAATACATTAATGCCAATGCATTTAAGAATCACTTTACAATGAAAAAAAATCATTTGAAAAACGTTTGTCAATCTTTTCAGCAACACTTTGCATTGAAAAAAAAGGAATTCACTTTAAATCGGAAAAAGAAATCCATACAAATACATTCAAATTCTTTGAAATGTCACTTTTTATTCTAAGTAGAAATCCATGCATTTTGTTGGTGAGAAAAATCCTATATCAATGAATGGCAGTGATCGGCCACCACAGGCACTGCATACAGCTAACAGAAGGGATTAGGCTTTTGTTGTGTGACAGGGCTTACTATACTTGCCCACTGACCTAGTTCGAGTGTGTGTACAAAAAACTTCGCCTGACTAATATCACAATGTCTACGCGGACAATCGACCTTGGCAAACTCTTGCACGTAAACGGCGGCGACTGTAGTCGTGTGGTCGTGGACTTTGTGCGTGTACTAGATATACATGTATCCATACATATAAGTTCGTCCTCACGGATGACAGGTGCAGCCATGGCTGATCATGTCTCCCCGGATGAGAGGAAGGAGTTTACGTGGCGTGGCTGTGTCCTTATCCTGATGTACTTCGTAGAAATGATGATGTGGGAGGGCGTGTACAAGAGTCTGGGAGTGTTGCTGCCCACGCTGAGAGACCAGTTCACTACACACACTTGGATAATTGGCGTTGTGACCTCGTTACTGGGGTGTGTATCGTCTGTATCAGGTAAGCAGTACTACGTAGTTACGTACTTCCACTCATGTGAAGTAGGGGGTAGCATAAGAACGGGGATTGATAAACGGGAATTGCAGGTGAACCCTAATATTCGGTCCGACGGAGTGAGGTCAAGATCCTTCTATCTGAAATGGCTAATTCTGTATCAGACAAATGCAACTGGTTTTTTTTTTAAGGATTTCAGATTGCCACATCTATGGACATCATTGTATGAGTGATTAAACGTGCCATGGTCTAAAGTTCGGCAGGATCTGCCTTTCCTCGTGAACATGGCCCGAGGTAAACAAACATGGACAATAATTTGGAAAAGCTGCATCCACTAAATTTGTGTGATCCCCGAGCTGCCGGAACCAGGTTTACAACAATTGGTTGTTTGTATCTGAATGATTCCGTGATTCCCGGAGATATAATAACGGCAGCTATGATGGTTGAATGCTTCTGGCTGTGGCGTCCCCACCGTACCCCGGCAAAGACTGGTTGACTGTTGTGTTGGGAAGGCCAGCATGGCCATATCTGTAGTGTAGGCATGAAAGCTCAGAAAGTAATAACACTGATACATGGTTCGCAAAACCAGAGATATCGGGTTGAAGCCACCTTCACATTTTCTTTGCCATTTTCAAAATTGCCCTTGGTCATATCCGACATGTAAAATTTATTAGTAATGAGGAGCTTGTTATTGTAATTACCAGGTCATTAATTATGTATTGATAGGCAGAGGGGGAAATTACTTCCTGTATGCATTTTACAGAGCTCTCTGAACAGTTTCCACACCAGTAGCCTAACAGGCAAGTACCCGCCTACCCAGTACTCCAGTACTATTTATACACAGCATAGGGATATTATGGGCACATCGAGGCCGTGTATGAGTGCAGCCACAACTCACACGCCATCACCGTATAATTATATAGCCAACTGTTTGTTATCGCATATCAGGCAAGTACATAATCACCATGGCCAGTCTAACCCCTAATTAAAACGTAAACAAACACCAGTGGTTAGGATGTCCTATAGGAGGGCTCGCCTGGCGGCCTGGATTGCTTTGCCGACTGTTTTCCTTGTTTTTCTTCATTTTATGGTAATAATTATGGACAAGCCCTCTCACCAAGGGTTTTTTAAGTGTTCCTATATGTGGCTTTTCCTGTTTTGTTTGATAAACTTTTGTAATAAAAAATTGGCAAATCTTATTACGAAGTTTCGGTCTGGGATGCTGTACTTTTCGAGAAATCTTCACTCAAGCATCGACAAACAGTCATAATTACTCGCGAGTATTTAACTATTTCTTACACTTCAGACCGGTGCGTAAACCGTGACGGTTTTCTGCATTTTTCTACTTCTCAGTTTACCATTTGAGCTAAAACCTTCGTAGTATTGCTTTTTTGAAATTGAGCCTTCAGCATATGGGGGCTTCCAAGAAGGCTTAAAGGCATACAACATTGGTAAATTAGGTCACAAGATCAGAATGCCGAGTTTGCGTGTTAAACCATAAAACATTCCTGCGAAGGTTTAGCTCAAATGGTCATCTGACAAAATATAAAATTTAAAAAAAGCCGTCACGGTTCACGCATCCGCGTTCTGTAAGAAATATTTCATTACTCGAGAGTAATAAATAAACTATGTCGATGTTTGAGTGAAGATTTCTCGAAAAGTACAGCATCCCAGACCGTAAGATTTCAACATGAGGATTCTATCATGATCATCTACAAACTGTGTTAGAAGGAAATCTGTGGACATCGATGTTTTCCGATCTTCCCAGTGTTGTATTGGGCCTTTAACGAACAAGAGAAAATATTCTAACAAGGGTATTATAATGTCTTCATTTTCTGGCAATTGAAAATTAATTGAAATTGGATGGAATGGAAAATGGGAATTGGAAATGAATGCTCTGTTCTATTTCAGGTATTCTCGCACGGCCAATCACCAGCAAACTCGGAAGTCGGAGATCGGTAATCGCCTGCACCCTGCTCCTGAATTGTGGTCTGATTTTGGTTTCCGTAGCAACCAGTCCCATCTTCATTGCCATTCCGGCGATAGTTCTAATAGGTATGTGCCCCTATAGGTAAGAGTGGCCACATAAAAATGACGCTTATTTTCACAAACACTTTCACAAAACCACACAAAAAGATAAACAAAGTGAAAATAAATCCAAAGGAGAAAATTGAACTTTGACAAAACATCTGAGGAATCAGCTAGCGAAGGCATAAAATAGAAATGTCAAACACAGAAAAAGTCCAAAGGGAAATGAATGTTTGTTATTAAATCAGGATCAATCAATTTGGGAGCTTTACTATAAGAATGATCAGCGTTATCAATATGATAAACAGTTCACCCCCTTTCCCCACATTGTCATTCTCTTGATTGTTTCAGGGTTTTCCCTTGGCATCTTCAGCATTGTCATGGTGGGCTTGCTAGCAGGCCACTTCAAAAGGCATTTCAGCCTTGCCTGTGGGATAGTTCACAGTGGCGGAGCCATCTCCCTCTTCATTTTCGCACCCTTGACGCAACTATTCCTGGACACTTACGGCTGGAGAGGAGCGATGTTGCTCATCACTGCCGTCTGTTGTCACTCCATTCCCGGTGCGATGCTCATCAGAGATGACAAGGCAGCGTACGACTCCGTGCCCGATAGAGATGTCGGTGAGCAAGCCAACACCACCCCGAGATCTTCGATGAAAGCGTTTGTCGTCGGTCTCTGCCAACGGGCAGGGATGACGGTGTTGCTGGAGTCCAAATACTGGGTTATAGTCTGCAGCCAACTCGCCGTCAACTTTTCAAACAGTTCATGGCTGATCTATTTCGTTCCCCATCTCGAGGACAAAGGGTTCTCCTCGGAAGTGGCTGCCTCGCTTTGCTCAGCAGCTGCTGTGGGCTACTTATTGGGGACCTTCATTTGGTCACCTTTCATCGACAGAGGCTACGTGCGATGCACCACTGCGTTGATCGTCAGCAGTCTGATGTTGGGCTTATCGTTTATCGTCGATCCCTGGGTGAACAGCGTTCTTGGCTACGTGTTCGTCACCTTTCTGTGCGGTCTATTCCTTGCTTCAATATTCACGCTCAACGACATCTTGGCTAAAGAAGTCTTTGGTGACGATGAGTTGTTGATGAATGCCCTCGCGTGGCTGAGGGTTGCCACTGTCGTTGCCATGCTACTTGCGGGGTTTTTGCCAGGTAAGACTGCATATCGTCTCACAATAAATTAATAGATAAATGTGGAAGGATAATTGCTTCTCGGCTGTCGTTAAGCAGTAACAATGTTCATCTATTTTAGGATCGCCTTTGTTCCCCTCTTCAAAACTGGCACATGCGCCGCTCTCATCGGACCATTATCAAACGCAATCGCCTCACGCCTGCATAATATAATTCTGTCCCATAAAGATACTCAAAATAAGCCCCGCGCACCACAGTAATATGCGTTACCCATGAATACATTTGCATACATTTCCATACATGAATGAAAGAGTCTGATCTAGGCCCGTCTTGGCGTATGACTGGTACATATATGCGTCAAGGTGTCCGGGTGAGCCTTGCTATCTCACAGTCGAAATGACTTTATCGCAACTACATGGAATGCAACGACCATATTTGAACGACACAAAAAGCTGTGTACAGCAGTTTACAATCTAGCATTCTGGTCAAAGCTCGGGTTGTGGGGGCCCTGATTGGAGTGTTTCAGAGCTCTCGGGTTGAAGGGCATTTTCTTTTGCTTCGAAACACTTGACCCTGTTTTATCAGATAGGCTGCGAGTTTTTTTTAAATCACATTTAAAGTGAAGAATAGTGTGCGCTTATACAATCAGATGTATCTAGAATCAATCCATTTTGTATATACGATGCCGAGAAACGTTACATGTGAGGCTGTGAACCGATTCTTTTCAGAACGAAAACTGAAAAGTAGATTAGTTGTATACATAATGCATCGGGTAATTACACACTATTAATGTCTAGCTTCCTTCATTATGAGTTGCCTACAATTTCACCAGGTGATATACAAAAATGTTGCAAACTGCTTACTGACTAAAATTACCAAAATGTAAATCTAAAATTTAGTGGGCCTGACGTTTCGATCCTAGCAGGACCTTTCTCAAAGGCCTCAGCCTTTGAGAAAGGTCCCTCTGCCTTTGAGAAAGGTCCTGCTACAATATCACCAGTTATACTTTCATTGGCCAATTATATTATTTATGTTACCAATGCATACTTTTACCAATCCTGGTCGAACTTTTCGACCTTTCGCAAAGTCGAAAAGGTCCTGCTATAGGAAGGACAATTATTTCATATTTGCATTTGCATTTGCAATTTTTTGGTTCATATTACACGGTTTTTTTTAACATTCCCCTATGGTAGTTTGTTTTCACATAGTGGTGGATTATGGTCAGTTGTATTAAGTGTTTGATGTACACGTGTTTAATTTTCTCTTGTGTAACCGTCGACCATCTGTTAACGTCTGATTCTTAATGTTCTTGCCTTGGTTTGGCAGGTTGGCTGTACGACGCCACGGGAAGCTATGACATGGCTTTCGTCATCATTGGATGTGTACCCTGTGCTGCTCTCATTCCTCTAGTCATCGGACTCGTCCTGAAAATCATTTAGGAGTCTGAATCCCAATGTGTGCGATTTAAAATGCATTCAAAGTACGTCTGATAGCCTAATTTTGATATTATAAGGGTTGAAATGAGTCCAACCATGCGTAGTGCAATGTTAGAGCAACGGTTTCCGTTTGGTAGATTAGCGTATAATAATAATAATAATAATAGTTTTATTTATAAAGCGCAAACAATTCCACATAATTATACATGATCAAAGGCGCTAATTACTATACAAATTGGTGATATACAAAAATGTTGAAAACTGCATATTACAAATTACTTCATTTACAATAAAAAGTGGAAACAATTAAAAGATATAAAAAGTAAAAAGTTGAACCAATGAAATAAAATAAAATGTTTGTATTTATATCTAAGAGCCATAGGCAGTTCTAAAAAGGTGCGTTTTAAGACGATTTTTGAAAATTTCTGATGATTGACTGGATCGTATCGATAGGGGAAGATCATTCCATAATTTTGGAGCAATATTAACAAATGCACGGTCTGCGAAAAAGCGTTTACCTCTGACATTATATGGCACAGCAGCTTCATAAGCACTCCCAGACCTAAGATTGCGCTTCAGAATGTGCCACTTAACAAGCTATTTCAAGTAGGATGGGGCATCGCCATGTAGACATTTGTAAGTTAAAAACAGTAATTTGAACACAATTCTTTGTGGAATCGGCAACCAATGCATATTCATCATGTGACTGGAAATCGAGTCATATTTCCTAGCTTTCATTATAAGGCGAGCAGCCGACCTTTGAACACGAACCAATGGTTCAAGAACAATACTAGGAAGTCCAGCTAGCAGAGAATTACACTGGTCTAACCGTGATGAAACAAAAGCATGAACTTATTTTTTCAGTGTCCGACTGAGATAATATATTACGAATTCTACTAATGGAACGAATATAAATATAGGAAGTACGACAGACATTTGTGATGTGATTTTTCATATTTAACTGACTATCAAACACAATTCCCAAGTTTCTGGCAGTAGATGAAACGGAAACTGTGTCATCTCCTACAAATAAATCAGGGATGCTGTCTTTGGATTTGGCTGAAAAGCATATCAATTCAGTTTTTGAGACATTGAGCATTAGTAAATTTACCGACATCCAGGAACAAATATCTTCAATACAATTTTCAATTTTTTAATTTTGCGGATGCTGTTTGGTCAACGGGAAAAGATAAGTATAACTGAGTATCATCCGCGTAAAAATGATAAGAAACACCATGTGAAGAAATAAGACGACCGAGTGGTTGTGTATACATAGAAAACAATAAAGGTCCCAAAACAGAGCCTTGAGGAACTCCAGTGACTAGAGGTATTGAGTCAGAGTTAGCATTACCAATTTTGACAAACTGAGAGCGATTTTCTAGATAGGATTTAAACCATGAAAGTACACGACCAGAAATACCAAATGAATAAGACAATCTATCGAGCAGGATTTGATGGTTCAGAGTATCAAATGCTGCAGAAAGGTCGAGATCGAAACGTCAGGCCCACTAAATTTTAAGATTCACATTTTGGTAATTTTAGTCAGTAAGCAGTTTGCAATATTTTTGTATATCACCTTTGGAGATAAATGTGTTTATAATGTAGCTTCTTTCAAGCATCATTTTGTTTCATGGTCTGATTGCTATCAGCCCATGAGGCAAGCTGTTGGACGTCAACATGTCTGTCCTAAAGTAGACACTATGAAACTTGTGAAAATGAGCATTATGGCTAGCACTTCAGAAATGGAACTTTGTCGGCGGTTTGTGCATGCACAGCTCAGTGGTCTGACCAGTTGTTGCCGAGACATGCATCTTGTATATATGACTGCCTTTACAGTAAAGCATGGTACCTCTAGATAACCTGACCTTGAACAGAGGGTGAGTCCAGAAGCTGTGGTTTGGGCAGATTTTCTGTAAGTTTTTATTAAATACTGGAGCGAAGACATTGACCATTTGAGCACCGGTCCCGGAACATGCCGAATGGGACAGCAGGAGTGAAGAGTTGCTTTTGTTATTGTGTTAGTCAGGTTTTTATCCGATTTTTTTCTTCTTCAAGTATGTCTGGTAAACATTCATGAATAAAATACACACCCAGTGATTTAACTCCTGCCCTGGTTGGCTTTGTTAAGTATTGTCCGTCCTGGGAGTGTGAATGTCTTCAAGCGCTTAGTACTTTGGCAAGGAGCACGCTATCTCAGACCATCGATGTCCCAGAGGCTATATGGCCCACAGTTCTCGAATGAAATCGTGTCTTTGGCACAGTAACGCAATCACAAGTTTACTTAATTTTAATGCCTATGGCTGTTTACGAAATGAAGCCTGAGGCCGTATCCGAAACGGGCTTCCAGAGCTACGCATCTCCGTGTATTTCCAATAGGGGGAAGACCTAGACCTAGCTCGTAGACGCCCGTTTCAGACACGGCCTTAGGCTTGGGCTTAGGCTTCGTCTCCGTCTGACAAAACATAATAATCCAGCAGCCGATTTCACGAAACATTTGTTTATGGCGTAAGTGTTGCGCCATAAGTAGATAAGGCGTAAGTTACGCATAGTTTCGTGAAATCGGCTGCAGGTTGTGGTTTGTTTCCGAATTTGAAGGTTTGTTGGCTTGATAGGGCCCTATATAGAGTATTTACCAAGAAACTGGGGCCAAACGCTTATTTTTAGATGCCTGTGACGAGTAAGATGAATATGACCGAAGCCTAAGCCTTAGCCTTCATTTCGTAAACGGCCTATGGCAACGATCGGCCGGCGACGTTTGACTTATTTGATATTAAAAAAAAGTCACTTTCACTTGACATTGAAAAGTAAATCCGCTATGAATTGAAATCAGAAATCCAAAAAAACAAAATACATTAATGCCAATGCATTTAAGAATCACTTTACAATGAAAAAAAAAATCATTTGAAAAACGTTTGTCAATCTTTTCAGCAACACTTTGCATTGAAAAAAAAGGAATTCACTTTAAATCGGAAAAAGAAATCCATACAAATACATTCAAATTCTTTGAAATGTCACTTTTTATTCTAAGTAGAAATCCATGCATTTTGTTGGTGAGAAAAATCCTATATCAATGAATGGCAGTGATCGGCCACCACAGGCACTGCATACAGCTAACAGAAGGGATTAGGCTTTTGTTGTGTGACAGGGCTTACTATACTTGCCCACTGACCTAGTTCGATTGTGTGTACAAAAAACTTCGCCTGACTAATATCACAATGTCTACGCGGACAATCGACCTTGGCAAACTCTTGCACGTAAACGGCGGCGACTGTAGTCGTGTGGTCGTGGACTTTGTGCGTGTAGTAGATATACATGTATCCATACATATAAGTTCGTCCTCACGGATGACAGGTGCAGCCATGGCTGATCATGTCTCCCCGGTTGAGAGGAAGGAGTTTACGTGGCGTGGCTGTGTCCTTATCCTGATGTACTTCGTAGAAATGATGATGTGGGAGGGCGTGTACAAGAGTCTGGGAGTGTTGCTGCCCACGCTGAGAGACCAGTTCACTACACACACTTGGATCATTGGCGTTGTGACCTCGTTACTGGGGTGTGTATCGTCTGTATCAGGTAAGCAGTACTACGTAGTTACGTACTTCCACTCATGTGAAGTAGGGGGTAGCATAAGAACGGGGATTGATAAACGGGAATTGCAGGTGAACCCTAATATTCGGTCCGACGGAGTGAGGTCAAGATCCTTCTATCTGAAATGGCTAATTCTGTATCAGACAAATGCAACTGTTTTTTTTAAAGGATTTCAGATTCCTGAATGTATCGTTGCGTCCAGGAAACAGTCGTAGGCTCAACGGTTGCAGACCCACTGCGCACACGGAACTGTCAGAATGCTATTTATAGAAAAAAGATGGCCGCCTCCTTGTTTTGGCTGTCGCACGGGCGAAACGAAACACCTTCTCGATCAACTGATGGTATTTTTTGCCTTTTTTCCTAAACGTGAGTAAAGCAAATGACCAGTATTAGAATCCTTGATTCTCACTGAATCCAAAAATGGGCACGTAGGACGGTGATACGGGTGTTTTCGGCGGTAAATCTGGGGGTTTGTGTCGGGTAGTTTGTTTCGGTCGAAATGGTTTTTGGCGGCGTGTACATATAATCAGGTTTAGGATACTGCTGGACTTGGACCCTACAGTCACCCGAAACTCAAAATGTCAAAATTCGATAAAAAAAGGGTGATTTGTCGGGTCCAAGTTACTCGGACTAGTGTATAGGGCATGTAACGTCGGTTAAAAACTTTGATAACCAACACCGCCGTTCTTGTGCTTGCCACTACGGCGGTTCTTGGCACGTCAACGCTGGCATGGGGTCCAGGGTCCCACGAAACTAAGGAGACCCAACGACGAAGAGACGTCAAAATGGATGCGATCCGATATGTGTTAAACTCCAGTAAGCTCAAAAATCCCCAGCAAGAAACCTTATCTAGCGCCCTCTGCCGTCGCATAATAAATAACGGTGAGGCCGTAACATCCCGGCTCCCTAATTGCGGGACTAAGGTTAAAAGCAATTACAACATACAACTTAAAGAACAAATAAACACTACTCTGCAAGACACTTAAAATAAGCGAAAGCTAGTCCACTTCCAGCAACAGGCACAGCTTAGTGATGGGCCTTCTCAGTTCTGACGAGCCTGTGCGTACGGTTACACTCCGCACCAAGCCGTCCTCACTCGGAGTAGCTTCCGTGACTCGTCCCAGGGGCCATCTGCTCCTCACTAGGTTGGTGTCTGCAACAAGGACCATGTCTCCAACCTCGATGTTCCGCGTCTCCTTGTGCCACTTCTGACGTTCCAGCAGTCTGGTGAGGTACTCACGGCTCCATCTACGCCAGAAGACGTCGGTCAGGTATTGGACCTGGCGCCACTTCCTCCTATGGTACGAGTCTTCCTTGACGAAGATCCCAGGGGGTAGCCTTTGATCGGAGTTCAAGCGCAACAGATGGTTAGGGGTCAGTGCTGGCTCATCTTCGCTGTGGTTAGAGGTTTTGGTGATAGGACGGCTGTTCAGAATAGCTTCCACCTCGCAGAACATGGTGTGGAGGTCTTCGTCGTCAGTTTGATGGGCTGCTCCTTCATGACGCCGTACAGTACCTTCCGCGTTGATCTAATGAGCCTTTCCCAAGTTCCTCCATGGTGGGAAGCTAGTGGACAGTTGAACTCCCACTGTATGCCTAACTGCTTCAGACTTGAGTCTATCTTGGCTTGGTTTCATTTCTCTATCTCCTCACGCATCTCTCGCTCTGCACCCACTAAGTTGGTTCCGTTACCGGATCTTAGGAACTTGACGGTTCTTCGTGCTGCAAATCGTCGCACTGCATTGATGCAAGAGTCTGCGGTGAGGTCGTTGGCGACTGCTCGGCTGGCCATGCAGGTAAATACCACTCCGTAGCGCTTCAAGGTGCTGCGTCCTCGCTTGATTTCGAATGGCCCAAAGTAGTCGACACCAGATTTATTGAAAGCTGGCCTGTCTGGTTCCAAGCGCTCTTCCGGCAAGTTGGCCATTTTCTGCACCTGGAGGCGTCCACGATATCTGCGGCACGGCACACATTTTGCTATGATGCTGCGTACTAACTGACTGGCCCTTGGAATCCAGTACTCTCGTCTCAATTCTGTGAGGGTGCTGTTTGTACCGAGATGTCCCACCTTCTGATGGGCGCTGCTAAGAATCAGCCGTGAGACGAGGGAATCTCTGGGAAGTATTATAGGATGCTTAACTTCAACTGGCAATTTGGAGTGCTTAAGGCGACCACCTACTCTCAGTAGTCCCGTTTGGTCAACTACAGGGTCGAGTTGCCGCACAGACTCAGCTAGGCCGCTGCTCTGCTGAACATATTTGATGATTTCTGTGCCGGCCCTTTCCAACTCTTCCACACTGAGAGGAGTAGGTCCCTTAGCTCGCGTCGGCTGTGACTCCATCACAGTAGATGTCTGGTGAGCCTTGAAAAGTCGCTGCGCTCGCAGAGCCCAAGCTACTGTTGTCTTCAGTCGTTTCCAGGTCGAATATTGGCTGATCACCTGATCCACGGTAACGGATCCTTCGCGGGGTTTCAAGGAGGCATGGTGAACCCGCTTGACTTCTGGGTCTTCAACTGGTAGGTTACGGAGAACTTCTGTCTTTGGCCATGTTGATTCCGGCTCCCACAGAAATGCCGGGCCCTGAAACCAGAGCTTAGGGTCCACCTCCGGATGAATCCCTCTTGAAGCTATATCTGCTGGGTTCACCAAGATCGGGACGTGCCTCCATTGCTCAATACTGGAGCCCTCTTGGATGGTTGTTACTCGATTAGCCACGAACGTGTGAAATCTGGTCGTCTTGTTTGAAATGTATCTCAAGACGGAGGTACTATCTGTCCAGTAGTAGACATCAAACGATGTCTCCATCTCTGCCGTAATCAGGCTGACGAACTTCACGGCGAGGCTAGCTGCTGTGAGCTCCATCCTCGGGGTGGTGACTTTCTTGAGAGGAGCTACCCTCGACTTGCCCATGAGAAGGTTGCAGAACGCTCTGCCTGAGCTGTCCTCAAGTCGAGTGTAGATGGCGATGCCGTAGCCTTCATCGGACGCATCCGAAAAGGCGTGCATTTGGCAGGTACTGATGTTAGTAAAGTCCCTTGGTCGTATACTTCTCGGTACTGACAAATGCTTTAGTTTGACGATGTCCATAAGCCACTTGTTCCATACGCCCAGTTCCTTGTCTGCAATCTCCTCGTCCCACCCTAAGTCTCGTTTGCAGAGGCGTTGCAGCATGATCCTCGCTGGAAGGACGTATGGACCAGCTAGGCCCAAAGGGTCAAACACGCTGCTGATAACAGACAGAATGCCTCTCCTGGTTGCTGGCCGGTCCTTCAGGCTAACCTTAAACCCAAAGGTATCTTCTACGGTGTTCCAGAAGACTCCTAATGCCCGCTCTGATGGCGATTTGTCGCTGCTCTCAAAAGTCAGCTGCAGTGACTTTGATCTGTCCTCCGGCGGGATGGACTCATTCACTGCCTTGTCATTGCTAACCCACTTGTGCAGTTTGAATCCTCCACAACTGCAAACTGCCTTCGTAGTTTCTCTGGTTTCAACAGCCTCCTTAGCATCATAGACTGCCTTCAGGTAGTCATCGACGTAGAAACTTCTTGGGATCTCGGGATGCTGGTTGTCAGCTGAACATCTACGTAGAGCCGCTGAAGCGCAGGACGGGGAAGACACAGCGCCGAAAGGGTGAGATTTCAGACGATACACCTCTGGTGGTTGGGATGTGTCTCCCTCCGGAAACCACAGATAACGCAAATAGTCGCGGTGGTGCTCGGAGACCCTGACTTGGAAGAACATGCCCCCGATGTCGCCCATGAGGCCAACTGGTTGCTGTCTGAAGCGGAGCAGCACTTCTACTACTGTATTGGTGAGGACAGGTCCTGGTAGGAGTACGTCATTGAGGGAAACCCCTCTCGTCTTCGCTGAGTAGTCAAAGACTACTCGTATTTTGCCTGGCTTGTTGAGATTGTAGATGCCATGGTGAGGCATGTACCACTTGCCCGCTCGCTCGCAGGCGCTATCGGGGTTGTCAGGTACTTTCTCTGCATATCCCTTCTCAATCAGCGAGTCCATGAACGTCACATAGTCATGTTGAAAGGTCGAGTTGCTTCTCAGTCTCTTCTTGAGGGACATTAACCGGTCCGTGGCCTGGCCTTTGTTGTCTGGTAGCTTACATGCTGGATCTCGGAATGGTAAGTCACACTGGTAGTGACCACCAACCAGCTTCAAGGACTTGTTTATGATCTCCTCGAACTGTTTGTCTTCTACTGATGGCTCCTTCTTGCTGTCCACCAGGCGCTCTGGAAAATCTAGGTTAATGGACGATTTAACCATTTCTTCTAGCCTTTGAAGCTGCCCGGCTTCTTCTTTGGGCAACGCTAGCTGAAAGTTGGAAAGGTGGCGGGGCTCTTCCCCGCCTCTGATCATGCCCCAGATAATCCATCCAAGTACTGATCTGGCTCCATGAGGGTCACATGCCGATCCAGTCTTCAGTTCCAGTGGTGTGTAGGCGGCAGGAACGTTGTTGCCTATCAACATTCCGACCTTCGCTTGAATGACAGGAAGCTCGATCCCTCTAAGGTGGTCTAATCTATCAATGTCTTCTTGCGTTGGCATAAGTTCTCTGGTAACAGGCATCTGGGATTTGGTATAGACTGTGGGTAGCTTCACCACCGGACCTGAATCCAGTCCATACACCTCTAGTCCAGAGATACGGCGAGTTGTTAGGTTCTGTGTCTGACCCATGGTGTGTAGTTCCATAGTTGTGGTCTTGCCAGTTACTCCAATCTGCCTCGCAAGGCCTTCGGTACAGAAGGTCACGTTGCTGCCTGGCTGGGTCGAGGAAAGCGTACGTCTCCACTGTAGTGCTGGTGGTAGGTGAGCAAACCCTCACTGGTATGATAGCCATAGTGCAAAGACCTGCGCCGGCTCCCATGTGGTTACCTGCCTTGTCCTGGCTAGGAGCCATGTGGGTGGAACATGAGCTCCCCTGGTCATTGCTCTTGGGTGTCTCTTGGTTTGGAGACTCTTCTAGTTTCTCCTGCTGCTTTCTTTCCATGTGAAGCACGGTGGGGTGCAGGGAACCACAATCGTTGCATTTAGCTCTGGACTTGCACTGCTTACCAATATGGCCACTCTTGAGGCAACCGAAACAAAGTCCTCTAGACCTCAGGAACTGCAGTCTGTCTTCAATTGGTTTTCCCTTCAGCCTTCGGCACTCCTGCATGATGTGGCCTGGTCCCTGACAGAAACTGCACGGTCTGGAGCTCGTTGGGTCAGGGTTAGATTTGGTGGTTGACTCTGCGGAACTGTGCTTCTCATTTCACCACTTCTGGTCTTGGAGAACTTGATAGCTCCAGAGGCGCATCCAATCCCTTTGACTGGATGCCGCTGAGGTTTTCCTCCGCCTGGCTTAACCTCCTTGGGCTTGAATCCCAGTGCTAGTCTTCCATACACAGGGTCTGTTGCCTTCCTTGCCTCTCTTTGGACAAAGTCTACCAGGTGAGTGAAGGTTACTGGTTCTCCGGCATCCTTCTTGTTAAGGATGATGTTTCTCCACCTCTCTTGCAGGGAGAATGGGAGTTTGCAGATCAATCTCTCGATGTTCTCTGAATATTCTAGGAGTCTCATACCATCCATGGCATAAACTGCATTCTTACATTCCACCAAGAATATGGCGAATGCATCAAGTCCCGTTGGGTTGTCGTGTCTTATCTCTGGCCATCCAAGGGCACGCTGGACGTAGGCATTGGTAAGAAGATCGGTGTCTCCATATCGCTTGTCCAATTCCTTAAGTGCAGCTGGGTAGCCGACATGGGCAGGGAGGCAGCTGTATCCGATTACGATTTCATGTGGTTCTCCCTCGGTGAACTGCTCCAGATAATTCATTCGGTCATCATCGTCTACTGTGTTATCAATGACTCTGGCTTTGAATTGACGAATGAACCTCTTATACTGAAGAGGGTCGCCCTTGAACTTGGCTAGGTCAGACACTGGCTTCCTTATCTCCTTCACTATGTGGTGCACGGCTGAAATGGTTGTCTCTTCAGGGTGTTTGCTCTCAGTACGGGACACCTCTACGTCGCTTCCCTTGTCTTGCTTCATACTCGGTGCTTGTTCGGTGTTATTCTTGTATGCTCCGACATCAGACTCCTTAGCAGCATGAGGAAGGCCATATGACTTCACGCTGGTGGTTGTGGGTCCACACACGAGATGACTGGTACACGCAACTGGTGTTTGGGGGTGTCCTGGGGGGGGATGTGGTGATCGATGGCAATGGGAGACAGGGCGTAGGGACATACTCAGGTGCAGCTAGATTGAATACTTGGGCTGATGGCGAGGGTGATCTGGATGGGAAAAGGGGTGTACCACCCAGGTTCCGGTCGTCTTGAACCTCGCTTCTCTCAAATTCATCTAAGATAGCTGCCTTGGCACTTGACACCTGCAGTTCGGTCCGGAGCTCCAGTTCTTCTTCTTTCTGCTTGAGTTTCAGCTCTTCTTCCTTCTTCCTTGCTTCAAATTTGAGCCTCTCTTCTTCCAACTTCCCCTTCTCTTGGAGTGCTCTGGAACGGGCCAAAAGCTCGGCCGTCTTCTGGTGCTCCATTGCTCTGGCTATTGATAGGGAACTGGAAATCCGGCTTCCCGTAGAACGAGAATTATGTGACCTCACTGACCTTACGCTGGCTCTGTCTACCACACTTGTGTGATACACAAGCCACTGATCCAGCGTGGTCTTGAAGTCTTGAAGGCTGCTGAGCTCGGGCTGTAGATCTGCCTGCACAGTAGTCTTCTGCTCATCGGTAACCATTGCAAGGTACTCGCCGTGGAGAATCAAGAATGTCTCGTACTCTTGAAGCCATCTAGAGTGCTCCGCCCTGACCTTCTCTACATCTGGTGGTAGTGATAACAGCAATGGCTGGATGATGCCCTTCATTCTTAGAAGAGCTTGGGCACTGATTTGCCGTCGCTCCATCGCAAGCTTAACCTTGGCTCGTGTAGCCACGGATGTTACCTTGGCTTCATCCTCTTCGTCGGGGCCCTCCATCCTTCAGCTTCAGAATCTGCTCTTGGTTTCTTGACGGTAGCGCCTCTCTGAATTGTCCTCAGGTGTGACTCCTGATGCACCTCAGCGTTGACTGTAACGTCGGTTAAAAACTTTGATAACCAACACCGCCGTTCTTGTGCTTGCCACTACGGCGGTTCTTGGCACGTCAACGCTGGTATGGGGTCCAGGGTCCTACGAAACTAAGGAGACCCAACGACGAAGAGACGTCAAAATGGATGCGATCCGATATGTGTTAAACTCCAGTAAGCTCAAAAATCCCCAGCAAGAAACCTTATCTAGCGCCCTCTGCCGTCGCATAATAAATAACGGTGAGGCCGTAACAGGGCATGAAAGCTCAGAGAGTAATAACTCTGATACATGGTTCGCAAAACCAAAGATATCGGGTTGAAGCCACCTTCACATTTTCTTTGCCATTTTCAAAATTGCCCTTGGTCATATCCGACATGTAAAATTTATTAGTAATGAGGAGCTGGTTATTGTAATTACCAGGTCATTAATTATGTATTGATAGGCAGAGGGGGAAATTACTTCCTGTATGCATTTTACAGAGCTCTCTGAACAGTTTCCACACCAGTAGCCTAACAGGCAAGTACCCGCCTACCCAGTACTCCAGTACTATTTATACACAGCATAGGGATATTATGGGCACATCAAGGCCGTGTATGAGTGCAGCCACAACTCACACGCCATCACCGTATAATTATAAATTATAGCCAACTATTTGTTATCGCATATCAGGCAAGTACATATCACAATGGCCAGTCTAACCCCTAATTAAAACGTAAACAAACACCAGTGGTTAGGATGTCCTATAGGAGGGCTCGCCTGGATTGCTTTGCCGACTGTTTTCCTTGTTTTTCTTCATTTCATGGTAATAATTATGGACAAGCCCTTTGGTTTTTTAAGTGTTCCTATAGGTGGCTTTTCCTGTTTTGTTTGATAAACTTTTGTAATAACAAATTGGCAAATCTTATTACGAAGTTTCGGTCTGGGATGCTGTACTTTTCGAGAAATCTTCACCCAAACATCGACAAACAGTTATAATTACTCGCGAGTATTTAACTATTTCTTACACTACAGACCGGTGCGTAAACCGTGACGGTTTTCTGCATTTTTCTACTTCTCAGTTTACCATTTGAGCTAAAACCTTCGTAGTATTGCTTTTTTTGAAATTGAGCCTTCAGCGTATGGGGGCTTCCAAGAAGGCTTAAAGGCATACAACATTGGTAAATTAGGTCACAAGATCAGAATGCCGAGTTTGCGTGTTAAACCATAAAACATTCCTGCGAAGGTTTAGCTCAAATGGTCATCTGACAAAATATAAAAATTAAAAAAAGCCGTCACGGTTCACGCACCCGCGTTCTGTAAGAAATATTTCATTACTCGAGAGTAATAAATAAACTATGTCGATGTTTGAGTGAAGATTTCTCGAAAAGTACAGCATCCCAGACCGTAAGATTTCAACATGAGGATTCTATCATGATCATCTACAAACTGTGTTAGAAGGAAATCTGTGGACATCGATGTTTTCCGATCTTCCCAGTGTTGTATTGGGCCTTTAACGAACAAGAGAAAATATTCTAACAAGGGTATTATAATGTCTTCATTTTCTGGCAATTGAAAATTAATTGAAATTGGATGGAATGGAAAATGGGAATTGGAAATGAATGCTCTGTTCTATTTCAGGTATTCTCGCACGGCCAATCACCAGCAAACTCGGAAGTCGGAGATCGGTAATCGCCTGCACCCTGCTCGTGAATTGTGGTCTGATTTTGGTTTCCGTAGCAACCAGTCCCATCTTCATTGCCATTCCGGCGATAGTTCTAATAGGTATGTGCCCCTAGGTAAGAGTGGCCACATAAAAATGACGCTTATTTTCACAAACACTTTCACAAAAACCACACAAAAAGATAAACAAAGTGAAAATAGATCAAAAGGAGAAAATTGAACTTTGACAAAACATCTGAGGAATCAGCTAGCGAAGGCATAAAATAGAAATGTCAAACACAGAAAAAGTCCAAAGGGAAATGAATGTTTGTTATTAAATCAGGATCAATCAATTTGGGAGCTTTACTATAAGAATGATCAGCGTTATCAATATGATAAACAGTTCACCCCCTTTCCCCACATTGTCATTCTCTTGATTGTTTCAGGGTTTTCCCTTGGCATCTACAGCATTGTCATGGTGGGCTTGCTAGCAGGCCACTTCAAAAGGCATTTCAGCCTTGCATGTGGGATAGTTCACAGTGGCGGAGCCATCTCCCTCTTCATTTTCGCACCCTTGACGCAACTATTCCTGGACACTTACGGCTGGAGAGGAGCGATGTTGCTCATCACTGCCGTCTGTTGTCACTCCATTCCCGGTGCGATGCTCATCCGAGATGACAAGGCAGCGTACGACTCCGTGCCCGATAGAGATGTCGGTGAGCAAGCCAACACCACCCCGAGATCTTCGATGAAAGCGTTTGTTGTCGGTCTCTGCCAACGGGCAGGGATGATGGTGTTGCTGGAGTCGAAATACTGGGCGATAGTCTTCAGCCGACTCGCCGTCAACTTTTCAAACAGTTCGTGGCTGATTTATTACGTTCCCCACCTCGAGGACAAAGGCTTCTCCTCGGAAGTGGCTGCCTCGCTTTGCTCAGCAGCTGCTGTGGGCTACTTATTGGGGAACTTCATCTGGTCACCTTTCATCGACAGAGGCTACGTGCGATGCACCACTGCGTTGATCGTGAGCAGTCTGATGTTGGGCTTGTCGTTTATCGTCGATCCCTGGGTGAACAGCGTTCTTGGCTACGTGTTCGTCACCTTTCTGTGCGGTCTATTCATTGCTTCAATATTCACGCTCAACGACATCTTGGCTAAAGAAGTCTTTGGTGACGATGAGTTGTTGATGAATGCCCTCGCGTGGCTGACGGTTGCCACTGTCGTTGCCATGCTACTTGCGGGGTTTTTGCCAGGTAAGACTGCATATCGTTTCACAATAAATTAATAGATAAATGCCCAGGGACAAGTTACATGTGAGGCTCTGAACCGATTCTTTTCAGAACGAAAACTGAAAAGTAGATTAGTTGTATACATAATGCATCGGGTGATCAGTGGACACACTATTAATGTCTAGCTTCCTTCATTATGAGTTGCCTACAATATCACCAGTTATACTTTCATTGGCCAATTATATTATTTATGTTACCAATGCATACTTTTACCAATCCTGGTCGAACTTTTCGACCTTTCGCAAAGTCGAAAAGGTCCTGCTATAGGAAGGACAATTATTTCATATTTGCATTTGCATTTGCATTTTTTGGTTCATATTATACTTTTTTTTTTACATTCCCCTATGTTAGTTTGTTTTCACATAGTGGTGAATTATGGTCAGTTGTATTATTAGTGTTTGATGTACACGTGTTT
Organism: Luidia sarsii; assembly: GCA_949987565.1. Classification (NCBI taxonomy): domain Eukaryota; kingdom Metazoa; phylum Echinodermata; class Asteroidea; order Paxillosida; family Luidiidae; genus Luidia; species Luidia sarsii. Next base: position 35,951,914 of record OX465101.1, read on the forward strand.
AATTTTCTCTTGTGTAACCGTCGACCATCTGTTAACGTCTGATTCTTAATGTTCTTGCCTTGGTTTGGCAGGTTGGCTGTACGACGCCACGGGAAGCTATGACATGGCTTTCGTCATAATTGGATGTGTACCCTGTGCTGCTCTCATTCCCCTAGTCATCGGACTCGTCCTGAAAATCATTTAGGAGTCTGAATCCCAATGTGTGCGATTTAAAATGCATTCAACACGAACCAATGGTTCAAGAACAATACTAGGAAGTCCAGCTAGCAGAGAATTACACTGGTCTAACCGTGATGAAACAAAATCATGAACTTATTTTTCAGTGTCCGACTGAGATAATATATTACGAATTCTACTAATGGAACGAATATAAATATAGGAAGTATGACAGACATTTGTGATGTGATTTTTCATATTTAACTGACTATCAAACACAATTCCCAAGTTTCTGGCAGTAGATGAAACGGAAACTGTGTCATCTCCTACAAATAAATCAGGGATGCTGTCTTTGGATTTGGCTGAAAAGCATATCAATTCAGTTTTTGAGACATTGAGCATTAGTAAATTTACCGACATCCAGGAACAAATATCTTCAATACAATTTTCAATTTTCAATTTTGCGGATGCTGTTTGGTCAACGGGAAAAGATAAGTATAACTGAGTATCATCCGCGTAAAAATGATAAGAAACACCATGTGAAGAAATAAGACGACCGAGTGGTTGTGTGTACATAGAAAACAATAAAGGTCCCAAAACAGAGCCTTGAGGAACTCCAGTGACTAGAGGTATTGAGTCAGGGTTAGCATTACCAATTTTGACAAACTGAGAGCGATATTCTAGATAGGATTTAAACCATGAAAGTACACTACCAGAAATACCAAATGAATAAGACAATCTATCGAGCAGGATTTGATGGTTCACAGTATCAAATGCTGCAGAAAGGTGGAGAAGACTAAGTGAAGTAACATGATTTTTGTCATCAATGGAGCAAAGGACATCATTCGCTACTCTCAGAAGTGCAGTTTCCACACTATGTGCGGAACGGTAAGCAGACTGCAACGGCTCATTCAATGAAAACTTCTCCATATGCTCTTTGACACGACCGGAGACAATACGTTTCAATTGTTCAATATGAATGGCAATCGCATCTAAAACCATTGCAGATTTAAAAGATGAATTAATTATATCCGTGATAGATGGTAGCAACAATGAAAAAAACGCTCATCCTTTACAAAAATTCTGTATAAATGAAGATGGAAAGATACCACAAACTGTTGATTTACCAATGATTGAACACGGTTCACCCTACTTCAATTTCCTGATCTAAATTTAATCTTGCTCCCCTGTCTATAGTAATAGTATTGATTAACATAACACATTGCATTTTGATGAACACATATTTTCTGCATGACCTATCATTTCATATTATGGTAGTTAGACCTACCCACTTTTCAGAATTTTTTCATTGTTTAAATATCATTATTCCATAATGCTTAAAACGTATGTGGGTTTAATAAAAAAAAAGTCATTTTTGTAAGATCATAAACATATTATGGGTACATTTAGAGCAAGTGATATAATATTTCACTTTGACCTCGTGTTGAATGCTACAATTTCACTGCTTAAGTTATTCACTTAAATGAAATCGCCAGGGTGTGATGAGCTCATCTGCCATTATTTTGCAGCAGGTTACACCCATCCTGAAATCTGTGGCATTTTGATGATTCGGCATGGTGTTCGTTGCAGGTATTTTATTGAGAAAATATTTGAAAAACAGTCCTTTTCCAAAACATAAGACCGGGCGCCCAGTAAATGTAATTGATAATAGACAGTGTTTGACCCATTTCCTCCTGCTAACATGCAATGGATCATTTTTTCTGCATCTCTCAAAAAAGGACACTAAAAACATAGTGAAACATGGTGAATATTGACTTGAAGAAATGGTTCCTCAAAATTGGAACAGGTGTATAAGCCCCTGTGAGAGTGATACGTTGCTGCTTCTCATGACATCAGTACAAGGGAAAAGTAGGCTAGTCAGCTTCATGATGTGAAACAAATGCGGCGATGCGACGATGCGACGATGCGACTATGCGACGATGCGACGATGCGACGATGCGACGATGCGACGATGCGACGATGCAACTATGCGACGATGCGACGGCACGACGCGACTATTCGACGGCACGACGCGACTATGCGCCGTCGACGGCGTAAACGGCTAGAGACCCTGAAAAACAAAAGGCGACGATGCGACGATGCGACGGCACGACGCGACTATGCGACGGCACGACGCGACGCCGAAACGGCCCTATACACACAGTGCAAAAAGGGGCGACGGCACGACGCGACGGCACGACGCGACTATGCGACGGCACGACGCGACTATGCGCCGTGGACGGCGCATGTTTGGGAGATCCGGGTATAAATGCGAAACATGCGCCGCGTAACTTGGCAGAGATGGAATTCCATAGGAATGGGTGCTTACCAGGGAATGGGTGCTTACCAGGGAATGGGTGCTTACCAGGGAATGGGTGCTTACCAGGGAATGGGTGCTTACCAGGGACTGGGTGCTTACCAGGGAATGGGTCCTTACCAGGGAATGGGTGCTTACCAGGGACTGGGTGCTTACCAGGGACTGGGTGCTTACCAAGGAATGGGTGCTTACCAGGGAATGGGTGCTTACCAGGGACTGGGTGCTTACCAAGGAATGGGTGCTTACCAGGGAATGGGTGCTTACCAGGGACTGGGTGCTTACCAGGGAATGGGTGCTTACCAGGGACTGGGTGCTTACCAGGGAATGGGTGCTTACCAGGGACTGGGTGCTTACCAAGGAATGGGTGCTTACCAGGGAATGGGTGCTTACCAGGGACTGGGTGCTTACCAAGGAATGGCTGCTTCACCGCGGAATGGCTGCTTCACCACGGAATGGGTGCATGCTTACCACGGAATGGGTGCATGCTTACCACGGAATGGGTGCTTCACCACGGAATGGCTGCCTCACCACGGAACGGGTGCTTCACCACGGAATGGCTGCTTCACCACGGAATGGCTGCTTCACCACGGAATGGCTGCTTCACCACGGAATGGCTGCTTCACCACGGAATGGCTGCTTCACCACGGAATGGGTGCTTCACCACGGAATGGCTGCTTCACCACGGAATGGGTGCTTCACCGCGGAATGGCTGCTTCACCACGGAATGGCTGCTTCACCACGGAATGGCTGCTTCACCACGGAATGGCTGCTTCACCACGGAATGGGTGCTTCACCGCGGAATGGCTGCTTCACCACGGAATGGGTGCTTCACCACGGAATGGCTGCTTCACCGCGGAATGGGTGCTTCACCACGGAATGGGTGCTTCACCACGGAATGGCTGCTTCACCACGGAATGGCTGCTTCACCACGGAATGGGTGCTTCACCACGGAATGGGTGCTTCACCGCGGAATGGGTGCTTCACCACGGAATGGGTGCTTCACCACGGAATGGGTGCTTCACCGCGGAATGGCTGCTTCACCACGGAATGGCTGCCTCACCACGGAATGGCTGCTTCACCACGGAATGGCTGCCTCACCACGGAATGAGTGCTTCACCGCGGAATGGCTGCTTCACCACGGAATGGCTGCCTCACCACGGAATGGCTGCTTCACCGCGGAATGGGTGCTTCACCACGGAATGGCTGCTTCACCACGGAATGGCTGCTTCACCACGGAATGGGTGCTTCACCACGGAATGGCTGCTTCACCACGGAATGGCTGCTTCACCACGGAATGGCTGCCTCACCACGGAATGGGTGCTTCACCACGGAATGGCTGCTTCACCACGGAATGGCTGCTTCACCACGGAATGGGTGCTTCACCACGGAATGGGTGCTTCACCGCGGAATGGCTGCTGCACCACGGAATGGCTGCTTCACCACGGAATGGGTGCTTCACCACGGAATGGGTGCTTCACCGCGGAATGGGTGCTTCACCACGGAATGGGTGCTTCACCACGGAATGGGTGCTTCACCGCGGAATGGCTGCTTCACCACGGAATGGCTGCTTCACCACGGAATGGCTGCTTCACCACGGAATGGGTGCTTCACCGCGGAATGGGTGCTTCACCGCGGAATGGGTGCTTCACCACGGAATGGCTGCTTCACCACGGAATGGCTGCCTCACCACGGAATGGCTGCTTCACCGCGGAATGGGTGCTTCACCACGGAATGGCTGCTTCACCACGGAATGGCTGCTTCACCACGGAATGGGTGCTTCACCACGGAATGGGTGCTTCACCGCGGAATGGCTGCTTCACCACGGAATGGCTGCTTCACCACGGAATGGGTGCTTCACCACGGAATGGGTGCTTCACCACGGAATGGGTGCTTCACCGCGGAATGGGTGCTTCACCACGGAATGGGTGCTTCACCGCGGAATGGCTGCTTCACCACGGAATGGCTGCTTCACCACGGAATGGGTGCTTCACCACGGAATGGGTGCTTCACCACGGAATGGCTGCTTCACCACGGAATGGCTGCTTCACCACGGAATGGGTGCTTCACCGCGGAATGGCTGCCTCACCACGGAATGGCTGCTTCACCACGGAATGGGTGCTTCACCACGGAATGGCTGCTTCACCACGGAATGGCTGCTTCACCGCGGAATGGCTGCTTCACCACGGAATGGGTGCTTCACCACGGAATGGGTGCTTCACCACGGAATGGGTGCTTCACCACGGAATGGCTGCTTCACCACGGAATGGCTGCTTCACCACGGAATGAGTGCTTCACCACGGAATGGCTGCTTCACCGCGGAATGGGTGCTTCACGGAATGGCTGCTTCACCACGGAATGGCTGCTTCACAGCGATCTCGAAATATGATATTCTCTGTTCCGCTATTCAAGAAGAAGACAATATTATTGCTTGCATGTGAGAAGCAACTCATATCTGTATACGTACAACGGACCAAATGGAAAGAACACTCTCACAGAAACGGGTTTCTGCATAGTACTGAGTTTAATAATAATACCAGTCTGGAGAGTAGGGGTGACATAATTTAATAACCTGCAAGTTGAGTTCGTGCATGGTGTGAGCCGTGGTTGGGCCATGGCGACCGCGATAAGTTCCACCGCTAAGGCTATCGCATAGAACAGCGCACTGAGTGCAGCAAACCCCAAATACCATTCATTAATTCAATATCAGGTGACGACAATGTCATAAAGTGATGCATTAATAAAATGTGATGCTTCAACAAGCGATACAAAAAGACTGGCAAACTCCCTGACCAATAAAAATGCCTGAAATACGCGAATGTTTCAATGTGGAAGGGCTCACCTTCCTCGAAGGCAAACATTTTCCTTTGAGAAAGGTCCTGCTGGGATCAAAATTTCAGGCTCTCCTTGTCTTTACGCTTCGATATAATAAACATCAATTCTTCAAGTAGTGAATCCTATGCTAGCATACACTTATTAATATAATGATTGCGCGACCGCTGTTTACATGCCATCACGTGACTTGTAGTGGGTATTTTTGCATCTCATTTTGGTGCAGAACAGGAGTGGAAATGAGCAAAGAAGACTATCATATTGTGCACATTCTTCTTTGTACATTTCCATCGCTGTTCTGTGCCGAATGAGATGAAAAAACAAATACCCACTATAAGTCAAGTGATGGCATGTAAATAGTGGTCGGGCTACCAGTCTATTGTACAATTAATGGCTGCATGTAATGTATAGGCCCTATGTAATGTCCAGCTTTGCTTTTTTGGTATACATTTGATACATACAAAATCAGCACTATATCTGAGCTGACTTTTACTATAATTATCAAGGACTATTTGAAATTCGATATCTCTTCATTTTTTGCAAGGACAGAATGTTGTCATGTCAGCAGTGAACAAAAATAAAACTTGGCAACTGGAAGTCAATGGGAAAAATTAAGGGCAAGCATTACACAATAGATAATACATGTACATCAACATGTACATCAACATAATACATGTAAACAATCATAAATATTAATTGCACTTCTTATTATTCAAATTTGTGCAAAATGTGCTAAGTGCACATTGCTCATAATATGAAAAAAATGATAATAGCTCCATCTGATACGAATTAATTAAAGATATCAAATGATCAGAATTATTATTTACTTTGCCATCAGTTTCCCAATCTGACGGGTGAGTGGAGCAATTAGCACCTTGAAACTACACTACACATGTAGAAGGCCAATCTCAAATTACCCACGGCTGCGGCTAGGTCAGTGCTGTCCGTATGCAGTGAACTTGTGGTCGGAAATGCCTCCAGCCACAGCCGTAGCTTTAGCCACTACTCCGATCCAGCCTGAGCAACATTACCGCTAGAGTTTTCTAGATAAGATTTGAAGGTGTATGTGGAAGGTTTGCGGTGATACCCTGTACATCATCTCTTGTGAGATGGTATGGGGCTCTGTAATGAGCTGGTTAACTCAACATTGAGAGCAGTGTGTACTCTGCCTGATATCAGCAGACTGCTGGTGACCAGCAGAGTACACACTGCCTGAAACGTTGAGTTACCGGCTCTTTTCAGAGTCACGCTCCGTCTCACAAGAGATGATGTGCATGGTGTCACAGCAAACCTTCCACGGAATTTTCTAAAAAAGGGCTGGACAGCCCCATTGACTAAAATGTTGGCTAGCAGGAATAAGACCGAGGAAATTACAGAGCTTAGCTGGACACAGATGCCACAGGCTGTTCGTATGCAGACCGTCTCCACAACACCTGAAGTGGGTAGTGAGCACAAGGGCGCCCAATAGACTGATTGCACGACTAAAGTTTACATGCCATCACGTGACTTAGAGTGGGTATTTTTTCAATTTGGTGCAGAACTGGAGTGGAAATGAGCAAAGAAGACTATCGTATTGTCCACATTCTTCTCTGTATGTCTCCATTACTCCTCTGTGCCAAAAGCGATGAAGAATTGCCCATTGTAAGTCACGTGACGGCATGTAAACAGTGGTCGTGCAATCGGTCTATTGTATGGAGGTAGGGACACGGCCGATTCCCTGATTGGCGGTTGCCACAGCAACTGAACCTTGTTGCCACGATACAAATCCTATCGAGAGATTTATGCTTATCACACAAAGCTGCACTACTGGTTTCTTTGTCTCTTGACAAGAAGTTCACAATTAGATGGTCAGAGGACGAGGTGGTCCCTATTTCACCGGAGAAAAAGCCTTCTTGACGGAAGAGACCCCATAATATTTCCAGTCTCTGCCTTATACAGCAAACACCATTGGACTGGGCCAGGATTGAACCCAGGACCTCTGGTATTGTGTACCAGCCTTCTTACCATCTGAGCTCTCCAGCCCTTAGATGGTGGCCTTCCAAATATAGTCAACTAGTCTTTGCTGGGGTGGGGGCGCCAGTGAGAAGTATTATAACCATTAACTGACATGTATCTCCAGGGATCACGCCCTTTTTCCATTTAGATGCAAACATCCGATTGTTTTGTTCAGGGATCACACAAGATGGATGCATTCATATTGTCTTTGCTGTTTTAAACCAAGATAATAAAAGTATGTGCCATATACTTTATGGACATTACCTCTCTAATAATTTCCATTATGATGATTGAATCAAATATATATATATATATACATGTATATCATAATATACATTTCACAAGCTTACTCCTCAAATTCTGTCAGGAAATAATGATCCATTGCTTAAATTTGCAAACACCTCCCAAATATATGTAGTACTCTACTTTGCCTTTGTTCATTCACATTCAATTTAAATCAAACAAATCATTGAAAAAAAATTTAAAGGAAAAACTGACGAAACTTTTAGAACCATTTTCAAAAATGGCTACCAGAAAAGAACTGCTTGGATTGAGACTTGAACCTGAGACCTCTGGATTTGTGTACCAGTGCTCTAACCATCTGAGCTACCCAGCCCTTAGATAAAGGCCTTCCCAAAGAGTCAACTACTGGTCTTTGCAAGGGTGGGGGCACCGGTCAGAAGCACAGCAATCAAACAGCATTCAAATAAAAAGATTTCTATGAAATACTTCAAAAACTGGTGTGGAAGGCTGACCGCTTACAATCTCCTTAAAGAATGAGTTCATGCAAACAGTCATGATAAATTCATTTTAACATAAAACCAGGGGTCTCAGGTTCAAGTCCCGGTCCAGTCAAAGTTTTCTTTTGCAATTTTTTCAAAATCGCTCCAAAGCTCCCAGTCAGTTTTTCCTGTATTTGTTTGAAAAAAGAATAGACCAATAACAAATGTCCATATAAAAAAAAATTGAACGCAAAAAACTAAAACTAAAACCTTAAGCTACAGCTTCGGTGTTCATAAACGTCAAGGTGGTGCAATATTGCGTGGTGTACATTTCAGATTCAATTCAGGACTTTTTGATCCTTGTTTTGTGAACTCCTCCTTTTTACAATGCAGGGTTGTTTTTTTGTGGGCCTTTTCTTACTCCTTCACAGCAACACCGAACTGTTGTTTCCAAGGCTTGCTCTTTCCCGTTAGGACTGCCACTTGCAGTTGACAAAAAGGCAAGGCCCTTTGCAACGGAAAAGCGGGCCTGCCCCTTACAGAACTGAATTCACAAGAACAAAGAGGTATCGGAACAGCTTCTTCCCTTGGTCAGCCTCTCTCTGGAATTCCCTTCCTTGTTCATGTTTCCCCCCAGCCTAGGATCTTGCCCTCTTTGAAAGGAATGTCAATTCCTATCTCAAGGCTTCCTGAGTTCCTCCCTATCTCCTTCTTTCATTGGGTGGGTATAGTTATAGCCGTGTTTTGAGCAAAGTTCCATAAACAAACCCAACAACAACAACCACAGATATAATATGATGCTTGTGTCGAGGAGAATGCAATTCGATGAGGGTTTGACTTTTCCCAACTCAACGTAATAAGCATTGAGTGCTCAGTGCTCTGCCCCACTGCACGCCGATAATAAAAAAATTCATTCAAAATGTGAGGGGGGGGGGGAGGGGGAAGATGGGAATGTCTCTTTGCAGTCTCTCGGCGGTCACAGCAACTCCCAGTCGTCCTCGCCGAGCGGCGACGCTTGTTGCTCCACTGGCGGTGTGCCACGGCGCTGGAACATCTTGGTGAAGCGCTGGAAGAGCTTGCCCTCGTGGCTGATGGCCCAGAGATCGTCACTCTGGCTCACTGAGACCAGGAGGTGATGGGGGAAGGGGAGGGGGGGAGAAGAGGGCAGATATGGTTCAAGATCAAACGCAAAAGAGAGGAGGCTGTGGCTGGAGAGTGCCTCTTCTTTGGAATAGCATCAATCCAGCCGTACCATCTCAGTCACCTGTCATACGTACTAAGTGCCCTGTAGTACCCACTATTGCCCACTGCCATCATGAGAGATCCATGCCTTGTACCCAGATGCACACACAGCCAACCCCATCCAGAATCATCCATGCCCTGTACCCAGATGCACCCACAGCCAACCCCACCGAGAATGCAAAATTACCAAGTGCCCAGTAGTACCCACTGTCACCCACTGACTTAGGGCTTATCACAAAACCCACCCATGCCTTGTATTCAGGAGTGCATGTGCCTGCTGCCAACCCTCTCCCGAACCCAACCATGTATAGGTACGTACCGGTAGCACCTAGCCCAGAAGCCTTGTCACCCTACTGCCAACCCTATCCAGTCCCCATCCACACTTAGTGCCCTTTAGTACCCACTACCACCCCCTGCCAACCCTCTCGCAAACCCAACCATGTCTGGCACCCAGCACGGAAGCCTTGTCACCCTACTGCCGACCCTATCCAGTCCCCATCCACACTTAGTGCCCTTTAGTACCCACTACCACCCCCTGCCAACCCTCTCGCAAACCCAACCATGTCTGGCACCCAGCACGGAAGCCTTGTCACCCCACTGCCGACCCTATCCAGTCCCCATCCACACTTAGTGCCCTTTAGTACCCACTACCACCCCCTGCCAACCCTCTCGCAAAGCCAACCATGTCTGGCACCCAGCACAGAAGCCTTGTCACCCTACTGCCGACCCTATCCAGTCCCCATTCACACCTAGTGCCCTCAGGTACCAACTATCACCCCCTGCCAACCCTCTCCCGAACCCAACCATATCTAGCACCCAGCCCAGAAGCCCTGTCACCCCCAGTAACCCTCCAGGCTCCCTCCCCACCCAGCTGTCAGCCCATGCCCATTCTACTGCCGCACCTGAGAGGTAGGTGTAGGTGCCGGGCACCTTCTTCCAGTAGTCGCCGACGATGTTCTTCTCGGTGATGCCAAAGCGGCAGGCCACGTCGCCATTGGGGCACAGCGCCCACACCGTGCTGGAGCTGATGCACAGATGAATAGCCTGGGTTCCTGGGAGAGAGGCAAGAGTGGATTTAGAGACATTTCACTTTCGAATTGTTGAGGAAAAAAAAAAAGAACAAAAAATCCACAGGGTTCAGATTCAATCTCAAGTTTCGAATCCCAGACCAGTTTTTTTTTAACAATTTTTTTTTTTTTTTTTTTTTTTTTTAAATTGTAATAAAATTTGACTGGACCAGGACTTGAACCTGAGACCTCTGCATACCAGCACTTTTACCATCTGAGCTATCCAGCCATTAGATACATTTTAGCCTTTACAAATAGTCAACTACGTAGTCTTTGCTGGGGTGGGGGTGTCAGTAAGAAGCATTTACATCACACATGGTGGATGCATTCATATTTTCTTTGCTGATTAACACCTTGCTTGTTTACCTATACAGTGAAACGTCGCTATAACGAATGCGGATATACCAAACACTGCCTTGCCCTTCAGCTCCCGATTTTATGTCTGTGGATATGCAGCGGCAACTGCTATGACGAACGACCGCTATACCGAACTATTCTCATGGATCCCAGGATGTTCGATATAACGACGTTCTACTGTAATCCATCTTTTCTGTTCACTCCCCCACTTTCTTTCTCTCTTTCTCTTTGATGTTTCCCCCTTCCACTGCCTAATCCAAACCCTACCCACCGCCCTTCCCTTTGATCTCACCCTACAAGCAATCCCCTTTGTCCTCCATGTCCCTGTTACACTCCCCTTCCTATTTTTTATTTCGTCCCCTGTCATTCTGTTATTTGAGAAAGGTCCTGTTAGGATCAAAATATCAGACTCTCCTCACTTTTGATATAATGGATTGTTAAAAGAAAAAGACAATCACACCCGATAAGATTTTCCAATAACCAATAAGGTTTCCAAGGTGGAAATACCAAGTAGAAGGTTTGCAGTGACACAATGTACACCATCTCGTAAGAGAAGGAGTATGGCACTGAAAAGAGCCGGTGACTCAATCCACACCATGGACATCATCTCTTATGAGAAGGATTATGGCACTGAAAAGAGCCGGTAACTCAATCCACACCATGTACATCATCTCTTATGAGAAGGATTATTGCTCTGAAAAGAGCCGGTGACTCAATCCACACTATGTACATCATCTCTCATGAGAAGGATTATTGCTCTGAAAAGAGCCGGTGACTCAATCCACACTATGTACATCATCTCTCATGAGAAGGATTATGGCTCTGAAAAGAGCCGGTGACTCAATCCACACTATGTACATCATCTCTTATGAGAAGGATTATGGCACTGAAAAGAGCCGGTGACTCAATCCACACCATGTACATCATCTCTTAAGAGAAGGATTATGGCACTGAAAAGAGCCGGTGACTCAATCCACACCATGTACATCATCTCTCATGAGAAGGATTATGGCTCTGAGAAAGAGCCGGTGACTCAATCCACACTATGTACATCATCTCTCATGAGAAGGATTATGGCTCTGAAAAGAGCCGGTGACTCAATCCACACTATGTACATCATCTCTCATGAGAAGGATTATGGCTCTGAAAAGAGCCGGTGACTCAATCCACACTATGTACATCATCTCTTAACCCTTTAAGCTCAGGCCCATTTTTGTGAGTTTTGCATGTACTGTGATTTTGTCCTCACAAGTCCACTTTTCTTTTCAGAAACCTCATCACATTATATACTATTCTAAAGCTTACATATTGAGCTACATTTCTGTGCAGAAATGAATTCTCCAGGGGCCATTTTTAATCTCTCATTTGAATTTGAAAATTTCATTTTTTTTTCATATTTATGTAAATTTCATAATTTTAAAAAAATACTGAGAAAGATTTGACTTCATTTTCTGATTATACAACTAATACTCTTTCTATCCATATAAAAATATGTAGACAAAAGTAAGTGTTACCCCCCAAATGATGCCATTCAAATGATCTATTACCATGCCTGTAAACGTGTATTGGACAATGTACATGTACATGCATGGGTAGATAAACAATCATACATCCAGCTAGTATGCCACTTCAAGATCGTCTTTTCTTCGCTCTCATCGAAGAAAATCAACATTATCTGAAATGTCTTCTCCTCCATATGTTGTTCTGGAAGACTGACCAATATGTAGTGCCTTTTCAGGCTTCTTTTGGGGCATTCTGAAGCTGTAGTATGAAGTATTTGACGCGATAATTCAACCGGAAGATGCACACTTCGGGCCGAAACTCGCGAACGTTTGTGAATGACAGAAAAAGGGTTGGTCTGGCTTCTTTTTCATCCCATATTTATTTCTGTATACGTCCGACATAGGGTACCATACTATGGTTAAGAGAAGGATAACGGGTCTGAAAAAGAGCCGGTGACTCAATACCATCCACGGTGAGTAATTGGCCGCCCACCTTCCACGACTTCCCAGTCGCGTCCCACCGGCAGCTCCTTGCAGATGCCCCGGCGCACGTAGACCGCCCGCTTGCTGTCCAGTGCCCAGACCAGCCGGTTGTCCAGGCTGCAGAAGACCTGGACAAAGTGGGCGCCCTGGCCCGGCCCGCCCCGTCGCCCCAGGGGCACCCAGGCCGGGGGCAGCGACTCCTCGCTGGGCACGTGCACGCCGATGCGCAGGTAGATGGTGCCCTCGTTGTCGCACGCCCAGACCACCTCGGTGCCGCAGGAGAAGTGCACGATCTTGCAGCAACCTGGGCAGAGAAATGGGATGGAGGTTAGAGAAAACATCCCAAAAGAAAGAGATATACAGGGAGAAAGAGAGAGAGGGGGGGAGAGAGAGAGAGGGACAGAGAAAGGGGAAGAGAGAGAGGAGAGAGGGAGAGAGTGGAAGCGTGGGAGGGAGAGAGGGAGAGGTGGAGAGAGAGGGGAAAGAGAGGGGAAAGAGAGGGGAAAGAGAGAGACAGAGAGAGACAGGGAGGGGTGAAAAGAGAGAGGGAGAAGGAGAGAGAGAGGGGAAAGAGAGAGAGAGAGAGGGAGAGAGAAGACGAGTGGGAGGGAGAGAGGCAAAGGTGGAGAGAGAGGGGAAAGAGAGAGAGAGACAAATAGAGACGGGGGGGAAGAGAGAGAGGGAGAAGGAGAGAGAGAGGGGAAAGAGAGAGAGAGAGAGAGGGGAAGAGAGAGAGAGAGAGAGAGGAAAAAGAGAGAGAGAGGCAGAGACAGGGAGGGGAAAAGAGAGAGGGAGAAGGAGAGAGAGAGGGGAAAGAGAGAGAGAGAGGCAGAGAGAGACAAGGAGGGGGGGAAAGAGAGAGGGAGAAGGAGAGAGAGAGGGGAAAGAGAGAGAGAGAGGGAGAGAGAGGACGAGTGGGAGGGAGAGAGGCAAAGGTGAAGAGAGAGGGAGAAGGAGAGAGAGAGGGGAAAGAGAGAGAGAGAGAGAGAGGGGAAAGAGAGAGAGAGGCAGAGACAGGGAGGGGGAAAAGAGAGAGGGGAAGAGAGAGAGAGAGAGAGAGGGGAAAGAGAGAGAGAGAGGCAGAGACAGGGAGGGGAAAAGAGAGAGGGAGAAGGAGAGAGAGAGGGGAAAGAGAGAGAGAGAGGCAGAGAGAGACAAGGAGGGGGGGAAAGAGAGAGGGAGAAGGAGAGAGAGAGGGGAAAGAGAGAGAGAGAGAGGGAGAGAGAGGACGAGTGGGAGGGAGAGAGGCAAAGGTGGAGAGAGAGGGAGAAGGAGAGAGAGAGGGGAAAGAGAGAGAGAGAGAGAGAGGGGAAAGAGAGAGAGAGGCAGAGACAGGGAGGGGGAAAAGAGAGAGGGAGAAGGAGAGAGAGAGAGGGGAAAGAGAGAGAGAGGCAGAGAGAGAGACAGGGAGGGGGGAAAAGAGAGAGGGAGAAGGAGAGAGAGAGGGGAAAGAGAGAGAGAGAGAGAGAGGGGAAAGAGAGAGAGAGGCAGAGACAGGGAGGGGGAAAAGAGAGAGGGAGAAGGAGAGAGAGAGGGGAAAGAGAGAGAGAGGCAGAGAGAGAGACAAGGAGGGGGGAAAAGAGAGAGGGAGAAGGAGAGAGAGAGAGAGGAGAAAGAGAGAAAGAGAGAGAGTCAGGTCCGAGTCGCACAGTCCTACAAGTCTGCAACACCCACCCAGCTGCTCCAGTCCCAGCTTCTTCCAGGCCAGGCCCTGGGGGCACCTGTCCGTGATCTGCTTGCGGACGTAGACGCTGCCGTCCTCCTGCAGGGCCCACAGCGTCTCGGGCGTGGCGCTCAGGTGCTTGAAGATGACGCCGGCCAGGGGCGGGTCCACCTGCAGCGGCTTGCGGTTGTCGGGCGGGAAGCAGAAGACCTCGCCAGATTTGATGGCCGCCCAGACCATGCCTGGCAAAAGAAGGCAGACAGTCTCTCTCATATTCTTTTTTTCCTTCCCCTTTTTTCTTGAGTGAAGGACCAGAGGCGAAAGGGTTTCGGGATATTTCAATGGTTGAAAATAAAATAAGAAAAACAAATCAGATTCAATCACAGGTTCGAATCCCAGTCCAGTCAATATTAAAAGAAAAATGGACTTGGAGTGCAAGACTTCATCGTACTATCACCCCCACCGTCTGAGGTTAGCCAACTCTTAGATAGCGGCCTGGCCAAAATAGTCAACTAGTCTTTGCTGGGATGGGGGCGCCAGTCAGAAGCACTCAACTATTAACTGCCATATATTTCCAGGGGTCAAGCCCCTGTTTTCATTCAGATGTAAACATCTATCCGCTGCAAACCTGGCTACATCAGTCTGGGGACTGCACACAGTGGATGTAGTCACATTTATTCTGCCATTTTCAGGGATTGTATTTTTTTTCCTAGTGGGTAAGATGGCTGCACAAAAAAAAACGGGTGTCACAGGTTCGAATCCCGCACAAGCTGCCTTTTTTTCCAAGCAGGTACATGTATTAGATTACCTTTTCAATTTAAGTAGTAGGTGAAAGCAGAGCTAACAACAGAAGGGGAAACCCTCACTGATTTTTTCCAAATAGTTTTGAAAATTATTTTGGACAGAAAGGAGACAGATTGGTGCAATTTGGAGAGTTGCTCTTTTCACAAGCATAAGGCTCTGTGTAAACAAGGTCAGGAGGCTAACTTACAAATCAAAAGTCGTAAACATTTCACCTGAAAGTTGCTGAAAGTAATCCTGTTTACTCCAGGAGGCTCTTCATTACAAGCCACGTGGGTGCTCAAAACTTGAACTCACAGATTCTACGAGAGTAAAGGAGTCTTCTCATCGAAGGTGACTTACCACTGGGCCCGTACACTCCTGTTGTGCTAACGCTGACCCAGAAGGCTGACAATGGCAGGCCCACTGGACAACCATTCTCCCAACGAGAACCTAAGGTGGTAAACAAACCAGAGCGGTGAACAACTGCAGGAAGGGAGGGCATACGCTGTATAAGGAGAGTAATGTATGGGACTAAAAGTGAAGGTCAAGGAATTGGTTGGGTCGGGGGCCAGGGGCTGGGGTTGGGATGGGGGTAGGGGTTGGGGGCTAGGGGCAGGGGCCAGAGGGCTGGGGGCAGAGGGCTGGGGGCAGGGGGTAGGGGGTAGGGGGTAGGGGGTAGGGGGCAGCGGGCAGAGGGCTGGGGGCAGGGGGCAGGAGGCAGGGGTTGGGGCAGGGGCAGGGGCAGGGGCAGGGGCAGGGGCAGGGGCAGGGGTAGGGGGCAGGGGCAGGGGTAGGGGGCAGGGGCAGAGGGGCAGGGGCAGGAGGCAGGGCCAGGAGGCAGGGCCAGGAGGCAGGGCCAGGAGGCAGGGCCAGGAGGCAGGGGGAAGGGGCTGGGGCTGGGGTTTGGGCTGGGGTTTGGGTTCATCCAATCATAGAATAGCTGAAAGCACAATTGAGTGGTTTTCGTGGAGGTTTCAAAATTTCCAAACATAATTTTTTGTTCCTTCAAAATTGTACCAATAAAAAAAAAAAATATATGGATTCCAGAAATTGACAAAGAAGTCAGAGCCTGACTCCAGAGGCCATGCCACAATACGGTAAACCATTCAAAACTCAACTTACATCGTAACTCAACTTACGATAGCCCATGGTTAGCTGTGATACGCCGTATGGTTTTCTGTGCATCGCTCATCATCTCGCGATTGATCCTAAGTAGCTTAGCGATGGGTTTAGTGAAATTGACTTCAGGCCTGTTTTGGGGGTTGTCTATTGTGTTTACCAAGCAGGTTGCCCTTGGAGAAGTGCAGGGAGCTCCGGTAGTGGTAGGAGCCACAGACCCAGACACTGGAGGCACTGGCAGCGATGTGCGTGGCCCGGTAGTACTGGCGCTTCAGCCAGGTGGTCATCCGGTCCACGGTGGCGTTGGTGCCCGCTATGTTCAGCAGCATCTTCAGCGTGTTGGGGTCCTGCATGAGGTACTCACCCATGGGCACCTGGGCGAGGGGAGGGGAAAGGGGTAGGGAGGGGAGGAGGCGTGGGGGAGGAGGGGGAGGGGAAGTGGGTGGAGGAGGAAGGAGGGGGAGGGGGTGGGGGAGGACAAGGGGAAAGGGTGGGGGAAAGGATGGGGGAATTGGAGGAAGAAAGTTGGTTGGGGATGAGGGGTGAAGAAGGAGAGGTGGCAGTAGGGGATGGGTGGGGGAGGGGTGGTGGGGGAGGAGGGGAAGTGAGAGGGGGAGGAAGGAGGGGGAGGGAAAAGGGAGAGCCAAAGGTATTCATATTAACAGAGGGGAAACTCACTGAGAAATTTCAAACTATTTATCGAAATGGGGTTGTGATCCCTTGAGATATACAATCACAGCCTAGTCTCCTCTCCAGCGAGGACTTGTCTCTGCTGGGCACTGCCAGAAGAGGCATCCCTCCCTCCCGCTCACTCTCCCCTCTCTCCCCCAGTCCTCCCGTCTCTCTCCCTTCCTCTCTCTTTCTCCCTCTCTCCCCCAGTCCTCCTGTCTCTCTCCCTTCCTCTCTCTTTCTCCCTCTCTCCCCCAGTCCTCCCGTCTCTCTCCCTTCCTCTCTCTTTCTCCCTCTCTCCCCTTTCTTTCTCTTTCTCCCTCCTTCCCTCCCTCTCTCTCTCTCTTGCTCTCTGTCTCCCCCCCTTTCTTGGTCTCTCTCTCTCTTTCTTTCCCCCTCAATCTGTATGTATATCTCATTCTTTCACTCCCTCTCTACTTCCTTCCCTCCCTCTCTCTGTCCATGTCTCTGTCCCTGTCTCTGTCTTTCCCCCTCTCTTGGTCTCTCTATCCCTCTTTCCCTCTTCTCTCTCTCTTACCCCCTCCTCCTCCTCCCCCCTTGGCCGCAGTTGACAAGGGACTCACCTGCCACCACTTCATGTCGTCACCACGTGGGGCGGTGGGGGTGACGCCTGTCCGAAACCAGACCAGACCGTCCTCGTCAATGGCCCAGCCCACCTTCCGGCTATCCAGGGCAATGCTCACAAACTGCAGTTTGACACTGCCAACGTCAAAGATCAAAATCAAAAAGGATCAAAAGGATCATATTCCCAGACAATGGCTACTGTCTAAGTAACAATAGAAGGTCTACTTTGGATTATGGGTTTGTTCAACCCTTTTACGGTGTAGGTATTAAACTAAAATTTTCTGCCAGACAATGGCTATTGTCTAAGTAACAAGAGAAGGTCTACTGAGGATTATGAATTTGTTCAAGCCTTTTACGGCGTAGGTATTAAACTCAAATCTTTACGCACCAACGACTACATCGCATTGCATCGGATGAAGTAGTTGTTGCTACAGAAGCACATGCACTCTTCCCTACTGGCTGATCTTCAAGTGCTATCCATAAAACCTTACACCATTGGGAATAGGGAAAATTCCTGCTATGTCCTGCTATTTTTGTTGTTGTACGTTGAATTGCAAATGACTGGCACCCCCACCCCAGCAAAGACTAGTTGACTATTTGGGAGGCCACCATCTAAGGGCTGGATTGCCCAGAAGGGTAGAGCGCTGGTACGCAAAACAAGAGGTCTCGGGTTCAAATCCTGGTCCAGTCAATGTTTTCTTTGTCATTTTCCTAGTCATTTTTTTAATTGATTTGTTAGACTTTTTTTTTTTTAGATTTGAGATCTCAGTTACATGCGTGTGATTGATGTTTTGCGCATTTGTTACCTATCTTCGTCCAGGTCCTCCCAGCGTTCCCCCTCAGTCTTGGCCGGGGTGATGCCGCCCCTGTACATGATTTTTCGGTTGGAGCCAATGGCCCAGACCACGCCCCGGTTGGCGGCTATCTGGGTGACAAAGGCGTTGCTGTGCAGCTTGCGGTCCCTGGTTAGCGGCAGGTCCCGGCTGATGCTCTTGTGGACGCAGATCTCGCCGCTCTGCTTGACGATCCAGGCCACGCTCTCGTCCAGGCAGACAGAGGCCACGCCCACCGAGGCCTTGGTCCAGCGGGAGCCGACGGGCGTGTGCGGGCTGATGGGGGCGCTGGCAAAGGCCGTGCCCGACTTGCGGTGGAGCCGCCAGACGATGTTGCCGCTGGGCGAGGTGGCGATCAGCATGGCCGGGTCCTTCAGCTTGCTCCAGCTGACGGCCACGTTGGCCACCAGTGCGTGGTAGACCTTGTCCCGGTTGTCCACGCACCAGACGTGCTTGTCCGACACCACCAACTGCACGACGTAGCCAGGCGTGCTGCACTGCATCCAGCTGCCGGCAAAGCGCTGCTGGATGTTCTCTGGGATGTGCAGCTCCTCCGGAGTCAGGTGGTCGGCGCCGGCGGGTGGGGGCTCCTCAGGGGCCGGGGCCCGGAGGCCGAGAGGCCTCGGAGGGCTCTCCTCCACTGAGAAGACTCCGGGGGGACTGCCGGCCTCGCTGCCCGGCGTCACCGCCGCCAGGTACTTGCCGTAGAACTCTTCGTCGGTGGACTCGGACCGCCGGAGATCCGTTCTCTCCGTTGCCGCTGCACCTCCTGTCGGGTTGCCAGCGGGCGAGGTCGGCGACCACTCCTGATCGTCGCCCTTGAATTGCAGACTCGGTTCGGCCGCCTCCGGCGCAGGCGCTGCCATGCCAAGGTCCAACTGCAGGCTGCTCATGTCCGAGCGCAGCGTGTGGATGGTGTCATTGCCGTCGTCGCCTGGGTTCCCGGCCCCTCCTCGTCCAAGGGCAGCGTCCCCGTTGTCGGGCGCACTCTCCCACGAGCGGAGCGTCCCCGGGAACACCATCGGGCTGATGCCGGGGGTATCGCTGGCCACGGGCGTGGCCATGCGGGTGGCAACGTCGTCGACGCTACTGGAGATGACGCCTCCGAGCACAACCTTCCCAGAGGCCGCCTGATCTGAGTGGACTCCTCCCGGCAAAGTGCTTTCACTGTCGTGCTCGCCAGAGCCGTCGTCATTCACACTCCCCGACATGCCGCTCCTCGATCGGGGTGCCGCAGTCGGATGAGCACCGTCAGGGTGATGAGAGTCACTTCCGTTCTCTGGATGCGAATCGAGCTCAATGCTTGGGGGTTCCTGTGACCCTGAGCTCTGTGTGCTCCCTGACCGGGTCTTCTCCTCCTCCTCCTCCTCCTCCTCCTCCTCAGGGTGACCGTTGGACCTTTGGCTGTGGCTTCTTCCTCTTTCTGGGCTCGGGCTGACGCTGTCGCTCAAGGGCGACTCAGTCTGGCCCCTCTCTGGGTCTGACACACATCTCGTCCTTACAATGCCTTCCCCATCAGGGGTTGGAGACGGGGTGCAGGACCGATCAGCCGACCCTTTCTTTAAAGCTTCAAAGGAGAAAAATGAACAAAGAAGAAAAAAAGAAGAAAAAATGTAAAAAGGATGAAAAACAAAATGAAAATCTTAGAATAAAAAGTGAGAAAGTAAGTAAAAAAAGTAGGCAATATACAAAAGTGTTGCGAACTATTTACTGTCTAAAAGGACCAAAACAATGAGAATTTCAAACATTAGGAGGGCTAGATGAAATAGAAATGTCTGTCCCTCCTAATTAAAGCAAAAAAGTAAGCAGTTTGCAACATTTATGCATATTACTTTAATAGAAAAAAAGGGTAAAGAAGGTAGATACCGGTATATCTCGTATGTCACACACACATACTTTTACGGGACTTCTTCTTCTTCTTCTTGGCGGACTTGTTTGGATGGAAGAGGATGTCCTCAAAGCTCTCTTGGCCTATCTTCAGGAGCCTGTCCTCGCTCAGGGTCGCTTTGGTCTGCTTCTCGGCCGCAACCTCCTCCCCAATGGCCTCGCTCGCTGCCTCTGCCGCGGGATCGGACGATTCGGCGGCGGCGGCGGCCGGGCTCGGACAACGGGCCGAGGGCTCCGGCCGCACCTCTGGGGCGACGGGTCGCTGGTCCCTGCCGGCAAAGCGGGCCACCAGCACCTCGGCCGAGAGGGCGGCGTCGGGGGTCTCGCCGACGGAGACGCTGGCGTCCTCGTCCCGGCTGCCGCGCCGCGAGGAGCCCGTGCTGCCGGCGGCAGAGGCGCTGCCCCGCTCCCCCGGCTCGAGCCGGCCGAACTTGGGCAGGGAGAGCTTGGCGGTGGTGTCGGCCAGCTCGTCCCGGGCCTTGCTGAAGATGCTGCGGACCGCGCTCAGGCCCTGCTTGAGGCCGGCCTTCTTGGGACTGTCGGGACTGGAGCCGCCCGGCTGGCCTCCCAGCCCCGCGCTCATCATCAGCTGCTCGGCTTCGGACAGAGTGAGCTCTTCTACCCAAGCGAAAAAATTGCCGAAAAATCAAATGAGATTTGAAGGCTTTCATGGTGAGAAATTGGTTTGCGGTGACACCATGTAAAATTATCTTTTGTGAGTATTATGCGTGGTTCTGAAAAGAACCGGAGGAACTTGATGTTTCGAAACAGTGTACTCTGTTCATCTTCAGGGGACTGAAGCGTCTCTTCGCGTCTCCTGAAGACGAAAAGAGTATATTATTCCTACGTTTTTTTTCAGAACCACACATATTTCATTGAAAACTTTGAAACCTTGAAATCAAATTGAATCCACTGACTGATTGTTCTCAGGAGACAATTTGTGAAACGTTAAGCCGGAGGGTGGGAATCACCTTTCTCCTCAAAGACGTCCGGTGACGTGGCCACCCGTATGAGCTGCCTGCCCGGCCCTCTCCTCAGGATGTAGATCTCCTCCCCAGTGACGGCAGCCGTGATGATGCTGCCCAGGTCCCCGACACTGCTGGCCACCATCCGGGCCCCGCGAGGTCCCTCCAGCTCCAGCACGGCCAGGAGGTCCTGGGACCAGGTCAGCACATAGCGGCCCCGGTAGAAGAGCACGGGCCCGAACTGGGGGTCGGCGGGCCTGTCCGTCAGCAGGACGGAGTGGCGGGTGGACGGGAGGAGCGCCACGGTTTGGTGCTGGGCGGCCAGGAGGTGCTTGAACTTGAGCGTCGCGCGGACGGCGCCGTCGGTCCCCGCGTGCCACAGCCGCAGGCCGGGACGGGTGGCGCACAGGGTGGCGTCGCGCGCCTTGCACAGCCCCGGCACGAAGTGGCCGCCATAGTGGCCATTGCTGCAGCGGGTAGGAGGATGGCAGAGGTGTTCGTCAGGAGAGGAGGGGGTGTGGGTTGTCGGGTGAGGGGAGGCAGAAGGAACAAAGGTAAGGTAAGGCACATCTTATTGGCAACCATAAACAGGTTGGATTCGTTAAAACCAAAATGACAAAAATACATTGATCACAAAAACTACAAAACCAATAATTAACTTGAATAATGAACTATGAATAAAAATTCAACTGAGTTTAGTAAAGGTAAATGTTAATATTCAATGTGAACAATTATATTACAGGATAAAATGGAAAAGGGGATAAAATGGGCGAAGAAATTCAGCAGCAACAATGACACCATCAAGTGGAATCTGTCAAGACACTTGAGGCTAGGGCCCTTTACGAATCCATGGATAAGGCTCAGGCTCAGGCTTCCTCCCCATCTGACAAAACCTGAGAATAAAGGTTGTGGTTTGTCACCAAAGTTGAAGGTTTGTTAAAGTACAAAGTATTTACCAAGAAACTGGGGACAAACACTTGATTCTAGATGCCTCCAACATTAAAATCGGTAAGAGAAATGTTATCCAAGCCTAAGCCCAAGCCTAAGCCTTTATCTCATAAACAGTCTAGGACATCTCATGATGCCTTTACAGTTACGTGTAACGGGCCTGCAGAATACCGTGTTATGCTGACTTCCTGCCAACTACCAACGCAATATATACACATGCCACAATGTTTAACATTAACAAAAGACATCAACTTTTGAAGGAAAAAACCCTGAATTTCGGTCAGGGCAGAGACACTTGAGACTAGAGCACCTCATGGTACCTTTACAGTTTTTATAGTTAGTTCAACAGTTCAGAGTTGATATGGTTTCTGATCATCGGTCATCGTCTTGCGACTGATTGTAAGTTACGATGGGTTGGATGAAATCGACTGCTGGTTTTTGGTGCCACAGATGATCTTCACATCAGCTACTTACGTTTTCCTGGGCTGCTGGCCGACCTGCTGCAGTCGGTAGTTCTCGTCTGTGTAGCAGAGAAGCGTCCGGGCATAGGTGGAGACAATCAGTATCTTGTGGGCGTAGTTCAGCTGCACAATGGGCATGTCCTCCTTGATCCGCAGCGCCGACTTACACGTATTCTGATCAAAGCAAACGAACGGGACTTCAATCACTTAGCGCCGTTACAGCTCCCTGAATACGGAGTGCTGGTAGGGTTACTATGGCCCTTTACGAAAACGACGGCTTAGGCTCAGGCTCGGGCTCGGGCTTCAGTTCTTCTCTCGCGTTGAGATGCCATAGAGGGCGGGCTTTAAACCGTGGTTTCCAGTCAATTCTCAGCACTGCACAGGAAATCAAGTCTTAGAAATTCACAGGCGAAGGACAGCCTGTACTCTCAGGTGCTGTGCGATGGGGACACAGACTGAGCCCGAGCCCGAGCCTGCAGCCGATTTCACAAAACTTCAAATGTTGCCTACGGAGGCCCTACGCAACATTTTGTTGCGTAGCGTACGCAACATTTTGCTGCCATTTCTAAATATTGGTTAAAAAGAGTCATTGGGGAGCAAGACTTACGCAACATTTGTACGTTGCGTAACTTACGCAACTTTTCTTGAAATCGGCTGCAGATCCTGATCCATGGATTTGTAAAGGGCCTATGTGCCTATGTTCAGGTACCACTATTGTCCAAGTGTTACACAAATACCCTTCTTTTTCAGCCTACCATGACAAAAGCCACAAAGACGTCTGATTTTGCCAGCTTTGGCTCCCTTGTACACAGTGTATATACCGGTACTCATTGATTTATTTCAAAGCTATTCATTGTAAGCAATTGTTTGGCTGGTTTTGAAAATGACACATTATTTTAAAAAAATGTGTGTGGCGATCATGGTCTCTGAAATTTCCCCCATCAATTAAGCTCAATGTGTATTATCCCCTGAAAGTGTGAAAGAGCCCAAAAAACAAAAGTTTTCGAATCGCGATTCAAATCGCGATTATTTGGAGAGGGGAAAAGACCCTATTGTGAATGGCTCTATAAACGGCTTTTCCCTCACGTCTACCATCACCCACCAAACACAAAACAATGTCGGGTTTGTCGTCGTCCAAGACTGAAATCTCTCGAATGTGGACTCAGCTCAGAGACTGGAGTCGGCAGGGGGCTCACCTCGTACATGTCCACCTCGCTGAAGACCACGTTGCCCACAGAGTCGCCGGTGAAGAGCTTCATGCCGTTAGCACTCCACTCAACGCAGGTCACATTGCTCTTGTGACCCCCATCGATGAGGAACTTCCTCACCTGCACCCCCCCAAAAAAACCCAAAAATTTCAACATGGCTGTGGTTTGTTTGATGGTTTGCTGTTTATCTGTCTGTTGGTCTGTCTGTCTGCTGGTCTGTGTCTGTCTGCCTGTCTGTGTGTCTGTCTGTCTGTCTGTCCGCCGGTCTGTGTGTCTGTCTGTCTGTCAGTCTGTGTGTGTGCCTGTCTGTCTGTCGGTCTGTGTGTCTGTCTGCCTGCCTATCTGTCTATCTGTCAGACGAGTCTTTACGAGTTTATTAAAACAGGGTCCGGAAAACACAACCATGACATCTCTTTAGACCCATCAGGCTAGGAATAGGAATCTGGTGTTTGAAGTGGGTGAGTGGTGTACTGTATATGCTGAGACAAGCCGGGCTAGAGCTACCGTGGGTCTAGATATGGAAACAAACAACCACGGTGAGGTACTGCAAACCGGCCGTATCTGAGGCCCTGGAACCTCTTGTCAGAGGCGTCATATCCACTCCAGTCAGCCTCCTCCTCCTCCTCACACCGCTGGCCTTAAACTCGAGGCTGACCAGGGGCATGACAGAGGGGCGGATAGCCGTGGTGGTTACCTCTTCGATGACCTGGCCAGGCCGTTGGGTCGGCAGGAGGTAGACTTCAACCTGGCCGCTGGACGTGCCCACTGCTATCTGGTGGTCGATACGGGTCAGAAGCTTGACGCAGGTGATGCGGCAGCTGCGATCCTACATGTGTATAAGACAAACCCACAAACTTTGAGCTGGTTGCAGTGCTTAAAGGCCCAATATTACAATGGGAAGAACGGGAAACATCAATGTCCACAGATTTCCTAATCTACACAGTTTGTAGATGGTCATGATAGAATTTTCGGCCAATACACTGCTAAGAATGCCCAACACAAATTTTCCCATCGGGATCTGATACGCTAGCCTCAACGTTCCCTATCAACTTTCCCTGCAACTTTCCCTATAAGACAATACACACTGTAAATTCAACTTTTTTGTTTTACATATATATAACAAATTGATTTTATAACACATTGATTTTTGAGCAGTTTTCTCACAATATGAAATTATTCATAACTTCTGACTGAATTAATAATTACTTTTTGCTTCAGTGTTTTTCAATTTTTGGTCCTCAGACCCCAAGCCATTGGGGGGGGGGGGTGTTTGTGCTTTGCGCTTGCTTATTCCAGCAGCCCCACACCTCACTGGAAAACCTTGGTAGAGCCCTGTTGATGGGAGTTGGGGGTTTAAGCCCCGCCCCCTCAGACTTACATCGCAGCGCAACTTGATGACGTTGTTCTTGCGCCGGTCGCAGACGAAGACCATGGAGAAGTTGGCGCCGAGGACGATGAGGTCGGGGCCCACGTCCAGGCAGGTGAACTCCACGGTGATGGCGGGGCCGGCCCGCTGCGCTCGCTGCGCTTTCCTCGGCAGCAGGTCCAGGAGGGCGTCCAGCGGGGCGTACTCCCGCAGCTCCGGCAGCGGCAGCGGGGCGTCGCTGGGCAAGACCGGGGGTCTGGCTTCGGCTTCGGCCCTCGGTCTGGCGGGGCTGGTTGGGACGTCCCCGCCAGACGCCTCCGACGGGGCACACCCTTCAGAAGGGGGCGCTTGGGCGCAGACTGGATCGTCTGCAGTCACCTCCTCGCATGCCTCGGTGTCCGACATGCCTGCAGCACCTTTTTTGGGGGGGGAAAGGAAAAACGGAAAACTGACTCGGAAATTGATCTGGAAAAACAGCATGGTCCGGAGTTAGGATCCAATAATTAGGCCCTCCTGATTTGTTTTGATAATTATTTGCATTTTGATCATTCCAGTCAGTAAGCATATTGCAAAATGTTTGCATACACATGTATTAGCCAGGTTTACAACTTATTGGTCTTTTGCTTCTGAATTAAAGTGGGGGTTACATGTACATGTAGCCTAAATGTACGTAAATGCATTGCCTGTCGTTCTTCATCTCTGCATGTTTAAATACGCATTGATTTTTTTTATCAAATTGTTTCCCGATAACATTTTTACAGTTCCAGCCTAAAAATAGGGTCGGTCAGATTTTGAAACTGGAAACAGAATTTGTTTTTTTTTTGGGGGGGGGAGGGGGGCTAAGAGTGCTGGTACGCGAAACCGAATGTCTTGAGTTCAAGTACTGGTCCAGTCAAAGTTTTCTTTGCTATTTTTCAAAATGAAACTACATGTTCCTTGAGGGTGAAGACCCTCAACAACACACAGCCTCCCGAACAATGGACAGCTGTTTCACTTGCACTACACTCGACTAGGATTATAGGAAGTGAAACAATGATCTAGGCTTTGTCCTCTTGCCTACTGCACTGCAATCTGTTACTGCATTCTAACTAAATATCCAAAAATAGGAGGGTCTGATTTATAGATGCTCAAAGGCAGATTCTGCCATTGAGCATCGAAACGTCAGAATCTCATAATATTTTATTTATATGTTTGCAAATTTGGTCATTCTAGTCAGTGA
This sequence comes from Luidia sarsii, assembly GCA_949987565.1. NCBI lineage: Eukaryota > Metazoa > Echinodermata > Asteroidea > Paxillosida > Luidiidae > Luidia > Luidia sarsii. Next base: position 35,978,290 of record OX465101.1, read on the forward strand.
CCAGTCGGCAACAATGTGGAAGATTACTCTACAGCATGTACTTGTACATGTACTTGTACATACGTGTAGAGAAACTTGCTTCATGCATATTATGCACATTACCTGCACATCCTGTTCAGCATGCAGTACTGTGCGTGACAATGTGCTGGTAGTGGTACATGTGTATTGTACATGTACATGTACATTATGTACATTGTATACGCTGTACTTTGCATACATGTGCATCCTGCTGGTCCATGAACCAGATAAAAGCTGATTACTCCCCTACACTGTGAGTAACCAGGGCATTATTTTGTACACGTCCCAGTGTCACATACAGCAATGACTCACTATGGTTAAGAAAGTCAATGATGTACGTATACAATAATAACAATGAATAACGCAATTGAAAGAATGCTGAGCATTTAATACTAATTATTAAAAGGGATGACCGAATCCCATTTACCAAATGAAATGGGGGATATGGGCCTCTTTGTGCAATTGGTACACGTAAGCAGAACATCACTGACTGCATGTGAACAGAATGGAAACGTGCAGTTAACAGAAAGGCCAACTACATGTACATGTATGTGTAACACAGTACAACCCCACGAGTGGCTGACTAAGTTAAAGCCAACTGAAACAGGAAGCGATGTCATAATGTGGTCGGGTCCGATACTCCAGCCCGTTTCTATCGGAAACAAAGTCACATGACAACAGCAAAGAGGGGGGGGGGGGGGGGGGTCAGTGGAGGGAAAGGGAAGTCAAAGGTTCCAGTACTAGTAGTAGTAGTGAAACTAATCATAATGTCAGATATAAAATCACGGAACCAGCTTCACTGGGGACACTCATTTCACCGCAAAGTGACAAAGTCTGGGACCAGTTTGTGATTCCACAGATTCTCTGTGAGTCGGTGGATCTCAAAAATGCTGGTGTAGGTATCAAACTAAAACATTTCCTATTTGAACTAAAACATGACTTCGAATTTTCTAACCATTGTTGAAAAATAAAAAAAATTACAGGAGGAATAATTTTAGGAAAAAAAACTGAGGGGAATTTTCTCCTTTTTCCCAAACGTGAGTAAAACGAAATGACCAGTATTGGAATCTGTAATTCTCACTGAATCCTCAATGGGCGCGTGGGACGGTTTCACGGGTGTTTTGGGGGGTAAATCTGGGGATTTCGGTCGGGGGTATTTTTCAAAGATAACATTACATAGCCACGATCCTTGGACCCTACAGTCACCCGTCCCTCAAAATTTCAAAATTCGATAAAAAAAGGGTGACTTGTCGGGTCCAAGTTACTCGGACTAGATTTGGCATTAAGGCCATATGCACTTACATAGTCGGAGAGGTTCCCTGACGTGGTCAGTAGGTAATGCACATTTTGTGAGCGCGGCACCATTCTTTTTCTCGGCGAAAAAAAAAAACCTGACAAATTTGTTGGCCAAGACGTCTTTCGACAAGGTTTTTCTTTGGAATCAGATGAATTCTCAGTCGATAACAAGGATAGAGATTCTGAAAATAGTTTTCCTATGGCCACAGACGGGAACACGTTGCCAAACCAAACACGTATGAGCCCGGATGGGCTCCGTGAAAACAAGCTTTGAAATGCAATGCACGATTTGACGGGTCGGATTATTTCGGTCGTGTCAGCATGATTTTTGCGGCTTATTCTAGGAGTACTACTAGTACTAGTAGTAGTAGTACTTAGTCCCACTTACTGGGCCGCTAGGAGCTCCCCTTAAACGTGTTTGGAGGTTAAGAGTGCGACACATAACCTCCAAACACGTTTAAGGGGAGCTCCTAGCGGCCCAGTAAGTGGGACTAAGTAGTACTATACAGTATACTGAGTAGTAGGGGGTCTATATAGCCGCGTCCGCACTGGACTTAAAATGGGTAAACTAACCGAGCAAATGGGTAAATTGACCATTTTAAGTCCAGTGCGGACAGCCAGAAAGTTTTCCTCCCAGGTAACTTACCCGACTCCAGTGGGTAGTTTAACCGACCAACTTCTGCCCGGTTAAATTGACCAGGTCAGTTTAACCGAGCCGAAAAGTCCAATCCGGACACGACGTCTCGGTAAACGACTCGGTAAAAAACCACATCCGGCGCCCAGCATTGCCAGAGGCCCTAAATACCACGTGACGTGCCATGGTCCCAATACAACAATGTTGTTTACTTTTCGAGCAGGGTCGACGTGTCGTAGTTTTATGGTATTTACATCCGGTGAAAGGTCACCACCATAGCGCCCTCTTGCGTTTATACGCGCCAGTCGGTTAGTTTTACTGCGTCGTCTCGGTTAGTTTACCCGAGTCGAAAGTCCAAGTGCGGACGCCGGGAAGACTTACCCATTGGAATGTTACCCACGGGCTCGGTAAAAAATAAGTCCAGTGCGGACGCGGCTTAAGTATAACTATCTAGATACTATAGTAATACTTTCTACTTGTACTTTGTAGTAATACTATGTGTTAGTATAAAATCTTAGTATAAAACTATAATGTTATACTTATAAATAAAAATAATATTGAGAGATTTTCAATCAATGTCAGCCGGCCAATATGGCAATAATAATTAATATTCCTTGGTCTTATGACAATGACATGGTGCATATTTTGCAAAAGGAATAAAATGTGACGCATTTTGGTTTGTTTTGAATGTCTGTCTGGGAAGAGCACACAACTTAATGCCATAATCTAGTCCGAGTAACTTGGACCCGACAAGTCACCCTTTTTTATCGAATTTTGAAATTTTGAGTTTCGGGTGACTACAGTCACCCGAAACTCAAAATTTCAAAATTCGATAAAAAAAAGGGTGACTTGTCGGGTCCAAGTTACTCGGACCATGCTCGGACTAGCCATAATTATAGTGGACACGCCTACTGCCTACTGAGTACTAGTACTAGCAACCTGCCCGAGCCACTTCCATACACTCGTATTCGTAATCCGATCGTATGGTCAGTTCACTTCGGCCGATAAAAAAAACCCAAAACACCAAAATAACCCCCCAATGAAATGGCAAAGGTGAACAAACTACAGTACCTGTCCTCTCACTCGTCATCATTATTCTCGAGGATGGTCACAGCCGAAGAGAGAGGCTTCATTTAGAGCTTGGGTGTCACACAGAACAGACAAAAGCAAAAGACAAACGTAGCATCGACCTTTGCTTAATTGAGCAAAACATTCTGAAGTATGTATCATGTACAGTAAATAAAGGTGCACAGCTGCCACTAACTTTCGACTGGCCGAATTCACTATTTTCACGGCTGCCTGTCCCGGCAACTGCCTACGGTGGCTCAGACGAAAAAAACGACGCAAAATGAAAAACGCAGTGGCTGTTCGTTTACGGCAGTGGCTGTTCGTTTACGGAAGTGGCTGTTCGTTTACGGCAGTCGTCCGTGTGGTTCCCTGACATGATTATATTTCGTCAGCATTGCAGGCTGGTTGAACCAGTCTATTAGCTGATAGTCTGGTTCCAAGAGCTAAACATCCTGACAAATACTGTGAAGTCAGGGAACCACACGGACGACTGCCGTAACAACAGCAACTGCGAATAAGAAATGCATTGCAAATTCTTAATGTAAAAAAAATGATGCGAGGTGATGTTTGTTTCTCCGTTAAACAGCATTACAATGATTCTTTGATTTGTATTCAAGTTGAAATGGATCTTCCAGTTGGGAAACAGTCCACCCTTTCTATCTGGATCGCGATTTATTTTGGTACCGTTATTAATGCTGATCATTTCGCTGACTTGAATAGAGACTATTATCAGACAAGAAATGGATAATTTATGCCGTGTACAATCGTGAAATGCATCAAGTGTCCTTTGATTCAAAATCCGTCTACCCCGAAATATTGGTTGGGAGTCTCCTGACATCCATCCATCCATCCCTAAAAGTCGCGGAGCGCACACGGATATTCTGTTTTGACTGTAGTCTTGATTCAAGACGCTGATGTAGTCGCCTATCAACCCCAAGAGGGCGCTATATAGCTTTCACATAAGTATCGTTATTCTCAAAATATTATTTCCCGCGTACATGTATTCGAAACAGTCGTGGCTTCTTGGTTTCTGTCTCACGAGATAAAAACCGAAAAAAGGCATTAGGCATCGGTCAAAGTATTGAGCGATGCGTGCTTAATATTCATTTACGTCGAACCATGGGCAAACCCTTGGGCCTCATTGAATAACATTATCCCGATCCCCCACGCAAACCTTCAGTCAACTTAAACGAATTTCATTGTTAGAAGGTGTCTTTTGTGGTAGCCAACAAACACAGAAAAGGCCATGAAGTAGATATTATTATAGATAGCCAGCTAGGCTACTGAATCCAGACTTTCAGGTTGACTGAGGATTGAGGGAAATTCGATGGCCAATGACACGGGGAGTACGCGTACGCCAATCAAATTTCTAGTACAGGAATAGCAATATTGGATTGTCATCTTTTTAGAAGGAATTTTTATTATTCATATGATTCTTTCATTCTACGGAACAAAATTACAGATTGTTGAAGAAAATTGTCGAAAACTTGTGCACCGCCTTGCGGTTTTTAAACGCGGAACCGACGCACCTATAGTACGAATACCATGCTAACTCAAACGATTCGGTCTCCGTCCGCCTAATACCTCCTTGGTCCAAGACTGGGGCAGGAGGCAAATTTATTTATTTATTCGACATTCATCAAGCAATACAGTACAACAAACAATTATTTGATCAAGGACTGGACAGTGGACTCAAGCAAGCAACAAACTTAAAGGCCCGATACAACATTGGTAAAGGTCAAACGATTGCCACAGTTAAACATCCCGAAGGTTTTAGCTCAAATGGTGATCTGAGAAAGTAGGAAAAGGTAAAAAACCGTCACGGTTTTTGCACCATTCTGTAGTGCAAGAAATAGTTTATGATTTCTAGGGAAGTACAGCATCCCAAACCGTAAGATTTCAACATGAGGATTCTGTCATGACCATCTACAAATTGTGTAACTTATTGGAAGGAAATCAGTGGACATCGATGTTTTCCGATCTTCCCAATGCTGTATTGGGCCTTTAAATACCAGGAAAGGAAAAAGCAGCATCCCAAACCGTAAGATTTCAACCGATGATGACTTTATCATGACCATCTATAATTATTCAAACTTATTATATGGAAATATGTGGACATCGATGTTTTCCGATCTTCAGGAAAGGAAAGGAAAGCCATAGCTGTGACCATAGCTGTGACAATCTTTTGTTATTTGATATAATTTTGTACATATAATTAAAAATATAATTTTATACATATAATTAAAATAAACTAAAAACATTGTCAGCTAAATGGCAAGACAAAAAGTTGCTTTTAAGTTCTGACCGTCATCCAACAGGTGTGTAGATAGTTCGTTTCTTAGACAGACATGGGGGATCCTTCCAGAAGTGGACTAACTTCTTTAGTCCACACTGAAATAACAATTAAAGCTGTAACCTTATTCGTTGATATTTTAGTTGATGAGGGAAAAAACACTCACCTGGAGGCACTGCATGCAGTGACTTTTTGAATAACCATCGCGGGTAGGGACATTTTTAATTCAGAAAACACGAGTCCCGGTGACTACGCCTCTTGATGAAAAAGGCCCGATAGGTTCGTAGAATAAAGAAAATAGACTAGACGGGTACCCGTGCTCTTTCAACACAATGACAAACATGGGCATCGACGTGCGTGCACCAGTGAAGTTTGTTTAGCACCGCTCTTTATTTTGTGTGTACTACAAGTACAAGCGCTGTATAGGGTAACGTACACGGTACATGTACAGTTAGTTTACGTGCGTATGCATGTACATTGCGCGTTGTGAATCAAGTTATGCCAGGGAAGCTGACGGACTGACAAGTTTAAGTCTACTTGAAATCCAGAGATGGCCGTGTTGTGTGATATCCGGTAATGATGGCATATGAACCAAGATCTCAGGTAGGCAGTGGTGGAGGGATTCGTGCGTCCATGCTCGGGTCTGGTACTCTGGGACGAGAATGGGGTCCACCTGTGGCGGGCCGGGGTTCTGGGCTGGGTCAGTGGTTTGGCCATGGTTGCTTCCCCCATGGAGGAATAAGTAGAGAAGGAGTTCGAACGAGCCTACATGAAAGGAACAACGTGGGCTGCCGCGGTCGTAAAACAGCAGGCTTCTAAACACCCACGGGCGATTACTCGGATTAACAAACCGCAGCTGTCCACGGTCAGCCGGTGCGACATTCTCGGATGTAAACGAAGAGCGCATGCGCGATACTGTTGTTGCTATCGTAAACAAGTCAAGATGGCGTCCTACAGGAAGGAAGACTTTGTAACCGGGTCTGATTTAAGCATGATTTAAGCGATATTAGTGACATTTCTGAAGATGAGATGAATCCTAGTATTTTATCTGATGGAAGTTCCGATGCAGAAGAGGATGGGCAACAATTAGCCTATATTGTGTGTGTGGGAAACCATCCACGTTTGAAATGATCGCTTGTGATGATGAAAACTGCGCGATCGTCTGGTGGCATTATGAGTGCGCCGGTCTTCGGGCAGAAACAATCCCAGAATTATCGTGGGTTTGTGAACGTTGTCGTCCTGATAGTATCCTCCAGTAACCGGTTTTCGACGATATAAGGACTTTTCTTCACACTAAAAGAGGTCTCAGTCACTTTCTCCACACTACAGACTATTAGAATAATCATAGAGAAGGTTGATCAAGCTTGTCACTTCCGTAAGATTACCCGGTTTTGTAGACGTCCGCGGCGCACCGCGCAGTAAGCACCGTGCCCTATTTTCGTCGGTGGTGTTTAGTAAGGTTTCCCAGTGCAGCCAAACGCAAAACAAATTCTTAAAATAACTTAAAATGCTGTGGCACTGTAAAATTCTTCCCTGTTTGTTTTTTGGAGTTCATCTTTTTTTTTTTTTTTCCGACACTGCTTCTAACACTTTCCTCAAATCATTCATAATTTATGCTTAAAACGTATTGGTCTGGTTGATGTCTTCTTTTGTGACGTTTAATAAAACTCCACAATCCTCGTTCTAACTGCTTCTTCAGGTATGACCTTTCCCAATGTCACTCCAGAAACACATTTCCTCCTTCTTGGTACTTTCTCTAGCTGCTCTTTTTTTTATTTCATTTTTTTATAAAAGCCTATTGGGCCATGTTACTTTTTGTCTTTAAATAATAATAAAAAAAATAAAAATAAATAAAAAATTGTTTTCATCGTGCGATGTGAGTTAGAAGGCTAAGCGCCGAAAACGTGTACCGTCGAAAACGGGGGTTCCCACGATACATCAAGCACAGGTACAGTTTAGTTTTGTTTTGTTAAGTCATTATTGTTACCTTAATTTACTTTTCTTTCCTTTATTCTTCAATTTTAAATAAAAGGCAAGGCGGCCTTTAAAATATATATTTTTTAACCTTTTGCTCCATGAATATTTTAATTATGATTCATCAATAGGCCTATATAGTAGATGCATTTAACGACAGTTTCTATGCAGCATGATTCTGAAACCATCTCGGCACCATGAGGGGCATGCTGATCTTAACCCAGTGCCAATTAACTGGGCCCCACAACCAGGAATATCACTGTTGCTAGTACAACTCGACATAAAAAGAAAATTGGATGGGTCCGGCAAATGCAAAGCCTCAAGGACCTTTTTTAAAATAAATTACCGGTATAGGGTCAGCTGTCAAAAGAATAATTTTATCCTGCTTTCACCGAAACCCCAATTGAAATCCTTAGATTTTAACCCTAACTTCTGCCCCCCAAATAAGAGATGGTTCGTGCAACCACCGTTGGATTTATTTAGAATCAGATATTCTATAACTGGGCACTTTGCATTAACATGTTAAGGAGGAAAGGATAACATTTCCTCCGATTGTTGGAGAGTTGACCAGCTCCCTATTGTAATAGAAGTTTAGCAGTGATCTCTTAATTAAAACAATTCTGATTTAAAATTTGTGTAACCCATTCACAAGCTTTATTTTTTCCACTTTATTTCTTAACACCACAGAGGAACCTTCCTGCTCGAGTGCTCTATCCACTGTCGCAAGCAAGATTGATTTTCAATAGACGCATGCATGCAGAGTTTGCGTGCTGTCGTCCTTATACAGTAATTTTCCTCAAAAACCAAAACCATACCCTCTTTCAACATATTATTCCTGCAGCTTGACATTGTAAACAAATTATGTGAGTCTGGAAGCCGAAGCCAATTACTGCAAAGTCTTGTCAAGATTTTATTTTTGTGAATATTATAGATCCCACAAGGCGTGGATATATATAGTACTTTGATCACTAAGATGTGCTCTCATGTTAGAATTCAACAAAACTGGTGTTCTCTCACTAAAGGCAAAATCACTGGAGATAACTCAACTAAACTGCTGACCATGATAGTGAGAAAATGGGTGAAGATACGTTCCAATGTCTTTATCAATGTTTATTTAAATTTTAAAAAGGCTTCAGATGGGCGTGCCTCTCGAAAGGCTGAAAAAGCACTACGTAAGGAAATTCAAAATGTATCTGTACCAAAGTGAAGAAGTAAATATTGCTCTTTCTTGTTGTTAGTGCCATTTAAAATATTAAAAAATGGGGAGGGGGGCGGGGGGGCTGGTATTTCAAGTATTTAATAGGCAATTTGCAATTTCTTTTTGTATTAACATTTTTTTTTATAAATGGTTCATGATTGGATAGACTACAGTACTTTTACTGTCCTCTAATAAGGACATAGGTTTATGGTTTAAACTGACACAACTCCATGAAATCTTCCACCTGTTAAAGGGGTTGTAATTAAATCCAAATGAAAGGAATTGTCATACTACTTACTAGTATTCAATTGCAGAATTCAAACTTATTACCAATTTTCAACCAGATTTCACAGGATAAAAAGTCTGGTTTTCTTCAAATCTTCTTTCCCAGTATTCTCTGTAAATAATAAATGTATCTTGTATCAATAAATACTGTCAGGAACAGACCATTAACTTGATGTTGATTCATTTCTTACAAGGTTACTGCATACACACGTATCAATTATCATATTTGAAACCTCAACTCAAGGTAATCGTGCCATAAAAAAGGAATGAATTTACAGAAACCTTACACATATGCCCAAAACATGCTTATCTGGGAGTTTTAACCATTCATTAACTGCCATAATATCTCCCAGGATCATGGTCCCATTTGCACTTTCATGCAACGGAGTTAAATGTTTTGCAAAAAAAAACATGTTAATATAATAATAATAATAAAATTAAACAGAAATCTAGCTTTATGTTCATTCAGTCTTGGCACAATCCTGCATAAGAGAAGTTACTTCCGTCTGGGGAGGGGCGTTTCATCCAGTGAGGTCTCCTCTGGATGCTGTTGCTGTCGAACGTTAGCTCCCAGAACCTGCAAAAAAATGCAAGAGATGAGTTTTAATATTTAATAAAAAAGGCAGTAAATCCTCATTCCCCCTTATTCCCTTATTCCCCCTTGCCTAAAATACTGTAGGCATGAAGTTTGTGTATAAAAGGAGTCTGGAGTGAAGAAATTTAAGAACGAACTACTCAAAAAGGTCGGAAAATATTCGCTGATAAAATTTTAGGAACAAATCGGACATCGCTATGCGATACACGAATGCAAACACAAAGGAACAAAGATCCCAATCCAAACGTTTTCGTTCACTGGCGGCCACTGGGAGGCCCTCAAAATTGTACAAATATCGATCAATAATTAATACAATATCTAGCCGTAATTTTGGAGTGTCTTTTGACGTAACTTACCTTCCGAATGGCCGATTCTGGCGACTAAAATATCAACATTTGTAGAATCTTCTGCTGCATTCAACGATAAAGATGGCGCATACACATGGACAAGCTAGCGGTACTGCGCATGCGATATACGTGTGTTTGTTGTTCTGTAACTGCCGTTCTCAACAACGCGTACCAACAGTCATTACTCCAGTAATGGCCATGGATCGGCAGCCAGCCTTGTGCACAGAAAGATCCTTATCGCGGTCGGCCGTCTGTCGCGCAGCGGGAGGCCTCCGACCCTTTACTGCTGGCCAGCAAGGGTCGCTAATTGGTCAGTAAATATCCTGTGGGGACTTGGCGGGCCGTTCGAACTCCTTCTCTACTTATTCCTCCATGCTTCCCCCATGGTTGAGTGGGACACGGTGTGGTTGCCTGCCGTTTGTGTAACAATAAAACTGTATAAACTAGTATAATCTGGCCTCGTCGTATTGTTATTTCAAACGCAGTGGCTGTTGTTACGGCAGTCGTCCGTGTGGTTCCCTGACTTCAAAGCATTTGTCAGGATGTTAAGCTCTTGGAACCAGACTATCAGCTAAATAGACTGGTTCAACCAGCCTGCAATGCTGACGAAATACATTCAAGTCAGGGAACCACACGGACGACTGCCGTAACAACAGCCACTGCGTATTTCAAATGGTGATCTAATGAGTGATGTGGGTGTCATGAAGCACAAACAGTGGTTGTTTCATGACTTGAGTAACATTGTAACATGTACGAACGAATTAGTCCGAGTAACTTGGACCCGACAAGTCACCCTTTTTTTATCGAATTTTGAAATTTTGAGTTTCGGGTGACTGGACAAGTCACCCTTTTTTTATCGAATTTTGAAATTTTGAGTTTCGGGTGACTGTTCAGTCACCCGAAACTCAAAATTTCAAAATTCGATAAAAAAAGGGTGACTTGTCGGGTCCAAGTTACTCGGACTACGAACGAATGTAGTCCCACTTACTGGGCCGCTAGGAGCTCCCCTTAAACGAGTTTTGAGATTGTCTGTCGCACTAGCGTCCCACCGCGTTTAATATACAAAAACACTCATTCTCGACCGAAGGCCTTAAAAATAAAAGTGCCCGAAATAGCGTCCAAAGATTCAATGCGCCTGCCGGATTTTACACATGTCCAGACAAACAAGTACCAAGTGGTACGTCAGCAGTACTTACAATCTATTTTTGGACCTCAAATCCGACAAAATGTCTCCGATGTCGGCATCGGACATGTCGCGTTGTTGCAAACTTCAGTCGTGTGTCCGCGATGAAAAAAACTCCATGGGCATTAGCAATGAGGCCCCGTCTGGTACCCAGTCTTCGTGTAGTATGGTTTGTACGTGGCCTCATTGCTAAAAGCGCATGATGAGATTTTCCTCGTGGACACGAATGGAGTTTTCAACAATGCAACACGACATGTCCGATGCCGACATCGGAGACATTTTTGTCAGATTTGCGGTCCCAAAAAAAATCGTAAGTACCGCTAAAGTACCGCTGACGTACCACTTGTTCGTTTGGACATGTGTAGAATCCGTCAGGCGCATTTATTGAACCTTTGAATGCGATTTCGGGCACTTTTAAGGCCTTCAGTTGAGAATTAGTGTTTTTGTAGATATTAAACCCGGTGGGATGCTAGTGCGACAGACAATCTCAAAACTCGTTTAATTAAGGGGAGCTCCTAGCGGCCCAGTACAACACACATGTAAGTGGGACTAGAACGAATGGCTTGCTGAACACGATGAATATACCATTTATTTAGGCCTGCGGCTGCAGTACATAAAAAATACATTTTTGCTCCTTCATTTAAAAAAAATCAAAAATCAAAAATTAGCTAGGACAGGAGTAGACCCACTTACTGGGCTGCTAGGAGCTCCACTGAAATGATTTGTGTGTTGATCTGTCGCACTAGCATCCCACCGCGCATATAGTAAAACAGACATTCTCAACAGACGGCCTTAAGCCTTTTAAGGCTTAACTAGTGCCCGAAATCACGTCAAAAGATTACCGGTAAATAAAAGCACCTGCCAGATTCTACACATGTCAAGACGAACAAGTAATATTTCAGCGGTACTTACGATTAATTTTTGGATTGCAATTCCGACAAAATGTCTCCTATGTCGGCATCGGACCCAATACATGTATGTCTGTACACCATGTACACGAACGATGTAAAATCTCATCAAGCACTTTAGCAATGAGCCCACATACAAACCATATTACACGAAGACTGGATACTAAACGTCTGTTTTATTATATAATTCGGCGCGGTGGGATACCTGGAATGCAAAATCAATCTTTGCGTTGTTGTCTGCTACATGTGTAATTGCTGTGTTTCTAAAATTATTTTCAGCAAAAGGCAACGCTGTTAGTGTTACTGTTAGGGAATTTTCGGTCCCTCTTGAAATTCAACGAATGGTGGCCATTTTCCCCTGTTGTTGCAAACAATTTACATAATCCTCTGTTTAACGCAGAAATTCCGCGATAGCTCTTTAAAGCCCCTACACAACATTGGTAAGATCGAAAAACAAATGTTTACAGATTTACAGAAACAGATTTACATGAAACTTATACAGTTTGAAGATGGTTATAGTAGAAACCTCTCACTGAAATATTTCTGCCTAAAATGTTGTATTTTGGGAGAAATGAGTAAAAGAAATAGTTTACGTCTCACCGAGATCTTAACTATTTTTTGAAACAGTACGGCGTTGAATGCTGCATTTTTGCGAAACAAACAAAGCAGTTTTCACGATTTTCTCGAGACTCGGTTGGCGGATTGAGCTGAAATGTTGTGCTATTTCATGCATACATGTGGTATGTTGGATCAGACAATGTGTGGATGCCATTCTCTCGACCAATGTTGTGTAGGGGCTTTAAGCGCCGAATTCTTGCTTACGGGATCCATGAAATGAATTCTGCGCTTGCAGCGTTCTGTAAGTGCAGAATTCTGCGTTAAGCAGAGCCATGAAATTGGGTCCTGCAAGGATTGAAGCGTCGGGCTGTCCTGATTTATGAGTTAAGTGAGAAGAATCTTAATTACCGGTATTTTAAACAGAGGCAGTAGAATGATTACACATGTTCAAGCAATGGACTGACCTACCGCCAATCCTCTCCCTTTGGTCTGACAAGCTGACAACTACATGTATACATGTACCGGTACATGTAAGTGTTATTCCCATTGGCAGTGGGCACTTTTCTGAGAAAAAAATTAAACACTTCTGTGATGATCTTGTTGTTTGAAACAACACCAGTTCCCAATTAAACTGCATCGTTTGTCTTCCCTTGTGCATGTGGAGGGGCAGTTGAGCATGGTTCATTTATCACAACTTCAGTAACAGTGTGGACATTATTACTACTAGGCCTGGGAACTTATGTACATTATGCCTGAAAGCAGATACTGTAGGATTGTGTATTTAAAGTTGTATACATGCACACTGTATCTCATAATCTGGCATCTGTCATAAATCCGACATGATCAATAGCTTGAGACTAACTTTGGTACACATACTGAACAGTTTCAGCAGTTACTGTAATTGGGCTACAGTGTAAGTACTGAGCACACAGTGCCTATTAATACAATAGTGCCGTTCCCACTACACCAAATAAACGCGATTATTTGGATCGCGATTTGAATCCCGATTCAAACTCCACTCTTTTTGCGTGTGGGGACACAATAAACGCGATTATTAGTGGGATTTGAATCGCGATTCAGACTCCACTAAGAGTGAGACTTTTTCAAATAATCCCGTTTATTTGCCACGCGATGTGTGTGAGAATGCTTCGCTCAAATCGCACCGTTTTTTTTTTTTAAGCCCACGATGCATTGCGCAAGCATGGCATTTCCTGCCAGCAGCTTACTGCCAGGAAGTGCAGCACAGGGCTTGTTTACTTTCGTCAGCGAGTCCCGCCATTCCCGCTTGCGCAGCGCAACCACATGCTAACCGCAATCGTCTCACGTTTATTTGCGACGCGATTATTTGGCCTGTGCAAACACGACAAAAAAACCCTGTTTTTGAATCGCGATTCAAATCGCGATTATTTTCGTAGTGGGAACGGCCCTAATGTAGGGCCTACATGTACTGTACATGTACGTGTACTGTACATGTATACTTTACATAACGTGTAGAATTATGGTGTACAATACATGTACATGTACATGTACATGTACATGTACATGTAAAAAAAATGTGTACATGTGTGTACATGTATACACATGAACACACAATGTACGTGTACTGGTTTGTTGAGAAGGGCAAAAACTCTCATTGAGTTACATACTGTATTGTAGGCCTATGCCGTATTTTCCTTGACTCAAAATTTAATTACATATGTGTATTTATAATAATATTCAATGTACATGTATTGGTACATTTTTTTCTTTCATTCAATCATGTATTGTATACATTATTGCCAACAAAATATTTATACTGTATCATAATGTACATTACGTTACCATGCAGTACTACATACTGTACGTGTTGTATTTAATATGCATTTACATGTTTATCACAAATTGATGAGTTAGATTGTAGTTCAAATAGTACTGCACACAATCACTGTGATACTTGCTGGTACTGTATACTGTAATGTACATGTACCGGTATTTCAAAATAATGAAATATTGTGGAGTCTGGATAGTTTAGTTTTCAATTATCAGAAGGCTCTGGGATTCTTTTGATTTGAAAGGATTTTCACTGGAACACATTTTAACATTACAGCCTACACAGGGCTCGACCTTAGCACTAGCCCGGTGGTCATTGTCTAGTAAAAACAGCTGCGGGCTAGTAAAATGACCCACTTTGCTAGCCCGGCAGACTAGTAAAAAGTAGACAGTGGTGTGGCGGCAAAAAAACCTGATGCTGGCGGGGATGAGAAAGTAAAACTAATAATCTGTTTTACTTGAGCTAATAACCTACTGTTAAATTCAATATTAATTATACAGGGCTAGTAAAACTTGCTGCAGGCTAGCAAAAAACTCAATTTACTAGCCCGGTGGGCTAGTTTAAAGTGCGAGGCTTGCTACAGTACTGTACATGTACATATGTACATGTTTCATTTCAACAAACATGGTACACATGTACATTGTACAACATGTATGTACCGGTATTTATAAATACAATTTCGATCCTAGCGGGACCTTTCTTTGGGAAAGGCGAAGGCCTTGCTAGACATGTAACTGCTAAGCTAATGTTTCTTTTCCTGACCCATTCATACTGTATGAAGAGTATGCCCTAAGCTCTAGTTAAGGTGGTATTTTAAGTAGGATTTGTGGTGCAAGCATTATTCAAATACTACAGTACACATGTACAGTTACATGTACAGTGTACACACATGTACATGTGTACATGTACAGTAGTGAAGTTGTGAAGTTAGTATACATGTACAATGTACACATGTACAGAATGTACCTTACACGTACTGTACATACATACATGTACATGTACATGTACATCATACAAGTTTAATTGAGTTACAACTTGTGTAACTGTATGCCACATGTACCATCAGTCATGTACATGTACAATGTACCTGTACAGTACATTGTAAATGTACAGACTAACAGTACATGTATACCAATCTACCATTGAGATTTGAGTACCGGTATTGTACATGAACATGTAAGTGTACATGTACTGTACAGTACATGTACCGTACATGTACCTTACATGTACATGTACATGTACTGTCTGTACATGTACACGTACAGTGAAGCACACAAAACAGTTGGTGCATATTTTGCACAGTCAGTAGGAGGGGCAGTCTTGCGTGTCAACAAGTCTATTGACATTTAAATTTCAATCATAATGGGACAGAAACTACTGTACCACCAAGTTTTTGAGACTTGATCGCCCCGTAATCAGTATTGGCCAGTTTGCTGACTGAGTGGAGGAGGAAGTCAGTATGGTGAAGCTTGTTAATGTTTGCACTTTGCACATGATTTTAGGACAGGTACATTTGTACATATGTACATGTACATGTACATGTACATTACAGGTATGATGTACAGTGTAGGCTGTGCATGTGCGAGGTTCAACGGCTGGAAAATGGAAAATCAATGGAACTAAGACTTTTTATTGTTTTAATTTAAAAAAAACCACGTGTCCACTTCTTCTGATGCAGCAGCAAAAAATTATGCAGGTGGGAACGAGAAACTAATATACATGTATTTCTTTAATTGGCCTTAAAAATGTTTCAGATTTGTATATGTTTGGGTCATGTAAGTCGCAACTCTTTTAGATAACCCTAGGGTTTGTTAACTTTTTTGTTTGCTTTTTTTTTCTTCTTCATATAATTGCAGATGATTGTGAACGTTTTCCTGAGCAACGGTCCGGACGCTGTGGCTGAGGTGCCCATCACACCGGAGACAACGTGCCGCGACATCGTTGACTGCTGCAAGGAGGTTGGGGAGGAGCATTGCCACCTGGCCGAGCTATGGAGAGGCTGTGGTGAGTCCCACTTGACTGGGAACTTTTCAAACAGTTTTGAAAAAAAAAAAAAAAAAAAAAAGGCAAATAAAACTTTGATTGGACCGGGACTAGAGCCCCGAGACCTAGGGCAGTTAATTGTTTATTGCTTCTGACTTGCGCCCCCATCCTGGCAAAGCCTACTACTGTACATGTACAACTTTGACAATTTGGGAGGCCATTATCTAAGGGCTAGACAGTTCTGATGGTAAGAGTGCTGGTACGCAAAACTACAGGTCTCAGGACTCTCGGCACTCTCTGGCTCAAGTCCCAGTCCAGTCAAAGTTTTCTTTGCCATTTTGTGAAAATCAAATATGAAATTTTATTGAAATTAAGATTATCCATGAAAACTAATTTCACAAGTTCACAACCATGGCGGTTTGACATGCGCCATTCGTTTATTAACTTTAAAAAAAAACCAGCATTGTCACCACTGATTTTTGACTAAATCGGGGTCTCTGTCGCGACAATGTCGACAATCGGCATAAAATTCTCGCGACATGTCGACAAGAATTGGGTTTTTTTCACGACAACAGCCTTAATACATACAGTACATGTACATGTATGTGACCATTCTGATGCCCATTAAATTTCCACACCCACACCACAAAAGCTGGGCCAATTGCTTCCATATTAGAGACACTGCTCCCCACCCCACTCTCCCCCACCCCCACCCCCACTCTCCCCCAACCCTACTCTTCCCCTCCCCTACTCTTCCCCACCCCAACTCCCCCCCCCACCCCCACTCTCCTCCCCCCCCCTCACCCAATTCAGATTTTCAATCTGGTGAGATCATCGGCTTTGGGGCCATCTCAAAAACACGGAGCCGGGATTAGCATAGCTGTGGGAATCAACAGGCCCAGAGTAATCCCAGAGAGATGTCGTAGTGGCCATTCTGGAGGGATTTCTCCTTGCCCCAAAGGAGGGCTGCTGGCCTTGGTGGGATAATGCACATGGATGTCTGTCAACTGAATGAGGAGCCATCAGATTTAAAGTTGGGAAAGACGGATTGGAGGAGAGGGAGCGGTGGGAGCATTGGCTTTATCCTGTGATGCTCTCTAAGACTCTTCCTCTAGGAAAACAACAAGGGCTTATGGTTCGTACAAAATTGCCAAATGTTATGTGCATGTGTACAAATGCAAAGTTGTGCTCTTCTTGCAAAGATACAGTCGATAGTGGTGTACCAACAATGTGCAGTAGATGCACATACAGTTTGTACACCATACACTGTAGTAGCGCACTCCTATCAGGTAGATGTTTTGTCTTTGTCCATAGCATACTACATGTACATGTACAGTACATGTGTACCTAACATTTTGTATGCAGTGCTATCGAATGCGGCAAACATGCACCACTATTAATGCAGCAGTGAGAAAAACTGACTCCTATTTAAAGCCCTTACGTACAATTTGCACAAATCCAAATATTGACCTGACAAATTTTTTTATTAAAGTATCTTACTTAAGTGGAAGTACATACATATATACATGTAAATGCCTGTATCACTCAGATATGCTGTGAACGTTTAGCGCTTGGAATGCTTCCATTTTCATGAAAAGTAAAATTTTAAATTTTGTATGAATTTTTGAAAAACAAAAAATTACCATCCTTAAAGCCCCTACACACCATTTCCACAAATCTAACATGGTCCATTCGCAATTACATGTACCAACGACTGTTTTGAGATTTACGGTTTAAATTCACGGTGGCACTATTGAAAATTATGCTTCATGTACATGTAGGTGCATTTTACGATCCTGGATTAGCTGACACAGTTTAATGAAAAAAAATGCCAGTTTTTCTCTATTTTCTCGCGACATTGTTGATGGATTGAGCTGAAACTTTCGCAGGTGTGTTACAGTGTATTTCATGCATATGCTGGATTAGACAACGTACCGTATGGACGCGTTTCTAAGACCTTGACCTATGGTGTGTAGGGCTTTAGCATGAATATCAACTGAACAGTTTGAGCTGTACGTACATGTACATGTAGATTTAGTATTCTAATGACTTTTGTCTCAAAACAGAGATCTGTTTGAGCTTTTTTACTGAGTTCCCTTATGTATCGATCTCGCATGTGCCTGTGTTGTGCCTTGGTCGTGTGCTACTGCTGTTGCATGGTTGAAATGAATCCCAGTTCCATTCCCCTTAAAGACCATGATAATGCCCAAACTCTGATATCTGAGAAAAAGTGACGTGCTGTGGTGAAGGTTACCATCGTGGGAACATTGCTCAGCTAAACATCCACATGCATGCACACTGCAATCAAGTCCAAGTACTGGTGATACTTGTGTGTGTAGATACACTTCAAAACTACCGGTATCTCGTGAATTTGGGCCTTGGTCACTGACTCTGCCTAGGCAGAGGTTGGCCGGTTCAAAAGTACAGTACCGTGGACCCAGGGCATGTCATGTGAGAGTGAATTCAGCAGAGAAAAGAAAATCATTGGACCCATTCAATTCATGCTGGACTTACGGCCTCCTTTCAGGGAAGTTTATTTTTTTTTACCTCTGCATTGTCAAGTACATACTGTACACACAAGCAGTTTCTCAGCCGAGTTGCATAAAAGGTGGCCGGCGATAACCGTCGTAGAAAGGAACTGCCGACGCGTGTATAAACTGCGTGCGTACGGAGCCCTTTCTTTTTGTTATCGGAGCGGGTGAATCGGTGTGCGGAATGCTGACGTCAGCTGAGCCTGTGGTGCCGGGCTGCCATGTTCACCTCGCTCTCTCTCTCTCTCTCTCTCAGTGGACACTTTTGGCATGGAAGAGCAATCGGAGAAACTTCCCGTCCCCCTCGGCATGCCAGCAGGTGGATAATATGAGGCCCAGGAGTTTGGTAGTGTTTACATGGGCAATGATAGCTGCCTGGCTCTGCTATGGTCAGCTGCCAATGCCTCCCGCAACGCAAATAGCAACCTGACCTTTGGTCTTTCTCCAAATTTTGTTCTCTCTCTTCTTTTTTTATTGTTTATGATGGGGGTGGGGCATGGCTCAGATCCCGGCAGTACAGGGGCCCAATCTCTGGCTCCGTTTCTCAAATATTTCACATTCCTTTGAAGTTTGGGTTCTGAGATAGGTGTATTTTTGTTTAGCAGAAACCTGTGAACTTGAAAAATGCGCTGTTCATGCTACTCTGTCCAAGTGACTTCTTTATCGATTTATACATGTATTTTTTAAAAGTTTGTACGTTTGCATACATTGTGGCCTACTGCACTAGACTGCACATTATTGGACCAGGTGCATGTCCCAGGACTTGGGGGAATTTGATAACATCCTTAATTCCTGATGCAGTACTAGTAATATCCCTGTACCATACAGGGGGGTACATGTACACGTATACAGTATGTAGTATGTACATGTACAGTACATGTACACTGTATACATGTACCGTACTGTACGTTTAGTCACCCTCGTTAAACTGGTCTTCCCGGTATCTACAACTAGTACAAGTACCGGTACTGTACGTGTACGCAGTACAGTGTATAGTATGTTTCAGGACAGGCTTTTGCAATGTGTCCTGGTTGTCCTCATACTGTCCTCATACTGTACATGATACACATACTGGTACAGTATACCGGTACATGTACATGATGTATACGGTACATGTACACAATGTACACAATGTACAGCAGTACATGTATGTAACTTTAAACATTTTGGTACTGTAATCTTACATGTACAATGTACATGTAGGCATTGATTACATACATGTACATGTACTGTATGCATGCAAGTCAAATAGTTAATGCCCTGCCCATGATGTTATGCACATGTGTAAGATGTACATGTACATGTACTGTACAATGTACATGTATGACATGTATGTACCGGTTCATGTACATTGTACGTGCATGTCTGTACTGGTACAATGTACCGTGTACATGTGCAATGTACATGTACAATGTACTGTACATACAGTACTTGTGTCTGGTTTACACATACCGTACATGTACACTGTACATGTACATGTACATACGGTACAGTACAATGTTCCGCACTACTGTTACTACAGTAATACTCTCAACATTATTTCTGCAGTATCACTATCAGTCAATACCACTTCTTACTGTACATGTATGTTTTGAAAACCTGTGAAAATATGTACAAAATGTACATGTTTGATGTACATTTGTAATGTTCAGTACATGTATGGTAGAACATATAAATGTACATTTACATGTACATGTAGAATTGTACATATTCATGTACAGTGTACATGTACATCATGTACATGTTGTACATGTACATCATGTACATGTACACACAATGTATGCTGTACAACTACATGTACATGTAGGTTAATTGGCCTGTCTGCAAATGTGTAGCACAGTGCCATCACTCACGGCACACACATTTCAAGTTAAGATCCATATAATATGTTCATGTCCATAACATGGTATGTAATGCAGAGGTTAGGCTCCCCTAGTACCGGTACACTGTACATTACCGGTACCGGTACGTGTGCCGTCAAAAGCCTAGAGAAGGAGCAATCATGAGGGTCTCCCAGCTGATGCTAATCAAATAAAATCCGCACTCTGCATCAAAATGAAAATTTTTAATGATCAGTCAGTCACAGAAACTGAAAAGATGCCAACCATGTCATAGTTCAGCCCTGAGTAATGTCTTTGTCCTGCTCTCTTTTTCACTCTCTGATTATCTCTCTTTCTTTCTCCCTTTCTCTCTCTGTCTCTGGCTCTATCTATCTGTCTATCTGTCTGTCTCTGTCTTTGTCTCTCTCTCTGTCTCTGTCTTTGTCTCTCTCTCCTCTCTCTATTTTTCCCTATTTCTCCCTCTCTCCCCCCTCGCTCTCTCTTCCTAACTCTGTCTCCCTCACTCTCTTTCACTCTCTTTCTCTCTCCCCTATGTCTCTCTGTCTCTCCCTTGCTCTCTCCCCCTCGCTCACTCTCCCTTGCTCTTTCCCCCCTTGCTCTCTCCCTCTCTCTATCTCTCTCTCCCTCCCCCTCTCTCCCTCTCCCTCACTCCCTCCCTCCCTCCCTCTCTCCCCTATCTCTCTCCCTCCCTCCCCTTCTCTCTCCCTCCCTCACTCCCTCCCTCCCTCTCTCTCTCTTTCTCCCCCTCTCTCTCTCTCCCTCCCTCTCTCTCCCCTCCCTCTCTCATCTCTCCTCTCTCCCTCCCCCTCTCTCTCTCTTTCGCCCTCTCTCCCCCTCTCCCCCTCTCCTCCTCTCCTCCTCTCCCCCTCTCCCCCTTTCCCCCTCTCCCCCCCCTCTCTCTCCCCCTCTCTCCCCCTCCCCCTCTCTCCTCTCCCTCTCTCTCTCCCCCTCTCTCTCACTCTCTATCTATCTCTCTTTCTCTCTCCCTCTCTCTCTCTCTCTCTCTCTCTCTCTCTCTCTCCCTCTCTCCCTCTTTCTTTCTCTCTCTCTCACCCTCCCTCTCCCCCCTCTCTCCCTCTCTCCCCCTCTCTCTCTCTCTCTCCCCCTCTCTCTCTCTCTCTCCCTCCCTCTCCCCCATCTCTATCTCTCTCTCTCTCTCCCTCCCTCTCCCCCCTCTCTATCTCTCTCTCTCCCTCTCCCTCCCTCTCCCCCCTCTCTCTCTCTCTCTCTCTCTCTCTCTCTCTCTCTCCCTCTCTCTCCCTTTATCTCTCTCTCTCTCTCTCTCCCTCTCTCTCCCTCTATCTCTCTCTCTCTCTCTCTCTCTCTCTCTCTCTCTCTCTCTCTCTCTCTCCCTCTATCTCTCTCTCTCTCTCCCTCTCTCTCTCTCTCTCTCTCCCTCTATCTCTCTCTCCCTGCTTCTGCCACAGAGCGCCCCATCAAGCCTGAGGAGAGAATCTTTGACATTTTGAAGCAGTGGGGGATCCACAGCAACGAAGTAAAATTCTACTTGCGTCATCAAAGTGCAAAGACAGCAGAGGACTCCAGCAGGGAACAAGGTAGGGACACTCTGGCTCTCTTTTACACTCCCTCCGAAAATCACTTTCTTTCCTGAGTTGCAACAAGCAGCTGCAAAAGCAGCGGCCGATGATGTTACACGCAATTTGCTGGGGCTTACCTTTTGACTGTCGCCAACAAATCTCCAACCCCTCCCCCCCTTTAGTCTTATGGGTTTAATGTACAGTACATGTAGGTGCTGATCCATTTCATGGAAAGACCACAATTGACTGTTTGAAGCATTATATGCCATTGCACACTAGGCTTGGGCGGTTCCAGGATTTTGGGAACCGGTTCCGGTTCCAGTTAGGAACCGCGGTTCCGAGATAGAACCGGTTCCTAAAAAAACAAAGAAAAACATAAGATTTAATAAAAAACAAAAAGACCTCAGTGAGCGCGGTTTCGCGGACGCCGCCATGAGCTTGGAAGGTTCAACTACATTCACGTCTTTTATGGCGACTTTCTTTTGCTTCAATGCATTGATAAAGTATACCGAATGCTGGTTTGGCAGTCTGACTGTCAGTTATGTATCAATAGGATGTATGAGACATGTTTAAAAGATTTGCTTGAATTGTTTGGCTGCTCATTTGCCCAATATTTTTAACGGAAAATACAAAGCGGTTCAA
This sequence comes from Luidia sarsii, assembly GCA_949987565.1. Classification (NCBI taxonomy): domain Eukaryota; kingdom Metazoa; phylum Echinodermata; class Asteroidea; order Paxillosida; family Luidiidae; genus Luidia; species Luidia sarsii. The sequence goes on from OX465101.1 coordinate 36,000,992, forward strand.
TAACGAAACCGTTAAACGAATGGAATCATCCACACCCAAACTCGGGTCTTCCCATTCTTAAAAAAAGGGTGATTTGATTTAATTTCGATGGAAAAAATAATAATTCATGTAGACCGATGAATAAACCGTAGATTGATATAGATTTAGCTTTGAAAACATGTTTAAATTTTACGATCCTCTTCAAAATTATGCATGGCATATTAAGAACAGGGAATAAAACCCTTTGAGTAAATTCACCCGTAGAAAGTGGACGAGTCAAGCCGTTACCTTTGGACGCGCGCCAGCATGGTTGGCCAGGTAACATGGATAACTTCGCCAGGTACGCTACAGACAAATGTACCACGTGGCTACTTCCCGAGTCCCCGATTCCAACGCCTGCAGTCCCCGATTCAAACGCCCGCAATCTCTAGAGCCAACATCTAGCGCAAATAGCCGTGTCGGTCCCAAATCCCACGCAAAACTCGAACCCAACACTGTCCCGTATCCAGAGCAATACCCGAGCCCCGCGCGGTCCCGAATCCTGAGCAATACCCGAGCCCCACACGGTCCAGAATCCCGAGCAACACCGGGGCCCCACGCGGTCCCGAGCCCAACGCGGTCCCGAGCCCCACGCGGTCCCGAATCCCGTGCAAGACCATAGCCCCACGTGGTCCCGAATCCCGTGCAACACCATAGCCCCACGCCGTCCCGAATCCCGTGCAACACTATAGCCCCACGCCGTCCCGAATCCCGTGCAACACCATAGCCCCACGCCGTCCCGAATCCCACACAATACCCCGCGAGACGCACGTGGTCCCGAATCCCACGCAATACCTTGAGACGCACGTGGTCCCGAATCCCACGCAATACCCCGAGACGCACGTGGTCCCGAATCCCACGCAATACCCCGAGACGAACGTGGTCCCGAATCCCATGCAATACCCCGAGACGAACGTGGTCCCGAATCCCACGCAATACCCCGAGACGCACGTGGTCCCGAACCGAATCCGCTGCCATGCAATACACGAACCCCACCCCACACAACGCCGTACCGAATCCGCTCCCGTGCAATACACGAACCCCACCCCACACAACGCTGTACCGAATCCGCTGCCATAGCAATACACGAACCCCACCCCACACAACGCCGTACCTAATCCGCTCCCGTGCAATACACGAACCCCACCCCACACAACGCTGTACCGAATCCGCTGTCATAGCAATACACGAACCCCAACCCACCCCACGCTGTACCGAATCCGCTCCCATGCAATACACGAACCCCACCCCATGCCACGCCGTACCGAATCCGCTCCCATGCAATACACGAACCCCACCCCACGCCACGCCGTACCGAAACTCCATTCCTGGGACCGGTCCCGAGCCAATTACCCGGTTCCAAACCTGGGACACCTCCCGAGCCTGGGACACCTCCCGAGCCTGGGACACTTCCCGAGCCTGGGACACCTCCCGAGCCTGGGACCGGTTCCAAAGCTGGGACACCTCTCAAGCCAATTACCCGGTTCCAAAGCTGGGACACCTGCCGAGTCATTACCCGGTTCCAAATCTGGTACCTCCCCCCGCGAAGGAACCGGATCCGAGTCCAATGCAATCGTGCAATAGCCGAGTCTTACGCTGGAGCCGCGCGAGTCCGGCCGTATGTACGTGCAGAACAATGTAAGAACACAAGTAACAAGACGAGATAAATATATCTCTACATGTACCTAGGGAGCCAAGTGAACCCGTCACAACCATGTGGTCTGTAAAAGAATCGTGTGATTGGGCATTGGTAGCCGATGAAATACTGATGAAATCACACATGCTTGGGAGCCCTACTCAGACTTGCGCCACACGGCAACACGATCGAATGGGGTCATTCAATGCGTTGCTTATTGCTGCCACGTGCAGTCTAGTACCACAGTAGCAGCCTGCGTTTGATTGTTGTGAATTTACAGGCATACAAAGTAAATTGTGTACATGTACGTGTGTACATGTACGTGTGTACATGTACGGGTGTACATGTACGGGTGTACATGTACGTGTGTACATGTACGTGTGTACATGTACGTGTGTACATGTACGTGTGTACATGTACGTGTGTACATGTGTCATGCACCCATTGCACTGTGCATGTACAAACCAACATTGCATAAGTTATCCATGGTTGGGGCCAGGCCATTGCGTGACTGCGTGTTCGCTAAATGTGCGCTGGGCCGCGCTGGCCACAGAGTTTGGAACCGGTTCCTCTGAAGCGGGAACCGTCCAAAGCGGGTACCCGGTTAAAAAAAAAAGCGAAACCACGGTTCCGGTTCCCATTTTGGAACCGCGGTTCCACTTGGAACCGGGAGAACCGCTCAAGCCTATTGCACACGTTAGAAGAAACTGAGTGTGTGAGTTTGAGTTATGGTTTGTAAGTTTTTGGAGATTTTAGGCACCGGTAATCCTCCAGGTCGGCAATTTGGTTCCTGGAGTGGGAAGCCTGTGTTACTTTTGGGACAGGAAATTTGGGAAATACACTGAAAATGTTTTTGTGGAAACGGGAACATTTTCATTTTCAGTGTGCAATGAACATACAGTATGGCATGGGGAACACGTGGTCTTCACGTGTGTAAAGCCGGCTTTCCACTGGACTTATTTATAACCAGGTGAAGCGTGCAGGTTCTAAAGCTGTTTTTCTACTGGACTTACTTTGGTTCAACTCACCGAGACAATGGTTTCTTTTCCCAATTGAAGTCCACTGTAAATGGCCCAGTAAACTTTCCTCTGAGGTACTTCAACTGAGTCCAACTTCAACTACTTTTACAGGCCTACCTCTGACCCAGTAAAAGTGAGCAGTTGTCAATTTCATCAAAATATTTGTAACAACAAATCTCAACACGATGAGCGATGCACAGAAAATAAAAAGTTACTGTGGGCCCGACATTTTGATCCTAGCACGACCTTTCTCAAAGGTCCTGCTAGGATAGTAACGTCAGGCCTTCCTATTTTTTCATATTTGCATTTCAGTCATTTTAGTCAGGAAGCAGTTTGTGACATTATGGCATTTTACTCAAAGTTGCTGTGGGATACCAAATATGTAGATTCAGTCACGAATCGAAGCATCATAAGGCTTTGTGAAACCACCCTAGGTAATTTTTACTAAGTCAATTAGTCAAATGGAAACGTTCGACTTGGTGTTTGTGTGTAGGTCTACTCTTTACTTGGGCCTACTGGGTTGGTGTTAGAAGTCTCTCGTTCTCTGATTACCGACTTACAGACTCACCCTCGAGGGTCCTTCCAATCTTCCGTGCATCAGGAAAAGAGCGCTGTGCAGTGTGCACCAGCCTGCCAGTGAGTTGTGAATAGGGATTGTCCTGGTTCAAGAGTAAGACCCTGTGTGGCTTTTATGTCAGTACAAGTACATGTACATGTACAGTGTACCACGTTCCAAACATGTACATTAGGGAGGCAAATGTACTCTAAATTTTAGAGTGTAGAAATCATGATATATTATCAATGGATAAATACATGCATACTATACATATATATACATGTTAATGTACATGTATGTGTAACGCAGACATTTTGAAATTTGCATAATTAACTGTACATGTACATGTAGTTTCTATGCACACGTACCGGTATACAGTAAGAAGCATACATGTACATGTGTACATTAGGGCTCAAAATATCCACTAGACCATGGACCTAGTCTAGTGATTTCAGCGTTGGTCTACATGTACTGTACACAATGCCCTGGATCGGCTGTCTAGTGATTTTTTTCTTGCACCATGAAGAAAATGGCATAAAATCAAATGTAGCTTTGACTTTTTCATACAACAATATAATAAACAGCATTTTCTCATGGTATTCCTTTCACTGCATGCAAAATTTGGTTTTTATTTCTTATTTAGCCTATGGCAAAGGTCTTGTAAAAACAGTTCACGTCCAGTAAGCGTCTTCAGTTACTAGACCTGTTGTCTAGTACATCTGAAATTCGAGCCCGGGGTACCGGTACATGTATTGGTACATGTATCGGTACATGTAAATGATAATAATAATGATGGAATCTCCTGTCGATGCGACAGATGAGGTACCGGTAGGCACTAGGCAGACAAGTCATTTGCGGGGGAGGGTCCTCATGTGAGAATGAAGTCCAATTCCCGATGCACACAATCGGCTACAGCTGCTACAAGGGAAGGAATCCATTGGGAACTACTGTACATGTACTGTACATATCATGTACGGTATGTGCACATGTACGGTATGTGTACATATACATGTACATGTACATGTATGTACTGTATGTTTCCTTCTCTCCGTCTTTGACTGGATGGCGATCGCTTTGTTGGTTTCGAAAACAGTTATGGCATTTGATATACCCCCCCCCCCTCAGAATGTGGTTGCCAACCAAACTTCTGCTTGCAATTTATTCTACAGGTACATGTACGGGCAGTACATGTAGTAAGCACCCAATGCTTGAATACAAGACTAGCACAAAAGTTAGCACCATGTATCGAATATGACTGGCAATCTTAATTAATTTTTTTTCACCAAAGAAGAATTGTCATGGGTATCATTTTTTTTTTAATTCTTCAGCAGCTCTTTGAAGTTGGACCCTGAGGCCAAATTCAGAGAACTGCTTAAACCCCCAAATTTGCTTAAAAGCACAACAGAAATCACTGTTCGTAGGCTCACCTGGCCTACATGTACCCAAACTTCACTTGTATGCTACTAATTGTGTACATGTATACATTTAAAGGAGAGTGGAATAATGTCAAAAGCGGTGTGTTAGTGTGTTGTAGTGTGGTAGTATAGGCCTACAGTACAGTTTTTATTTGTTACTGAATACCGAATGTTATAATGTTATTTATTCCATTCTTGTATCTGATTTTTAATATTTGCAATTTTTGCATTGATTTATTCTTGTTTTGAATGATTTAATTGCATACAGATTAGAAATGATATATATATATATATACAGTGTATATGATAATGATCATAAGTCTACGTAAACAAATAAATAAATAATGTACATAATTTCATGATTGTACTGTACATGTACATGTAAGGTGTATAGTATACTGTACAGTATGTGTCTATTTTGGTGACTTATGCTCATGTACTATACAAGTGTACATGTACACGTGCTTCTGCATATGAATATGTACTCGTGTACAATTGTACAGTTTTTTTCAAATCATGTGTTTTCGTGGAAAATGTGTACTCCCCAGTTTAATTTGTCTCCAATTTTAAGCGGACCGACTGGCCGCACTCGATTGCATAAATTGTATACATCTACCATCCCTTCTGATTGATTGCACTCATCGGTCCAAGCAGTCAATCCAAACCTAATCAAGAGAGAGGGATTGCTGGGGAGTGGCCCCACGTTTGTTGCCAGGAGCGACAGATAATACGGGACCAGCTGCCTGTCCAGACATGAGATTTTACACACGCACCCCGCTGCCACTTGTCAACCGTGACACCATGCTTGGCCGAACACCAGACTCTACATGTACCCCTGCCTCCAATCAAGAACCAAAATATTACTCTCTCTCTCTCTCTCTCTCTCTCTCTCCCCCCCCTCTCTCTCTCTCCCTGCCTCTTTCCCTCTCCCTCTCCTTTCCCCTTCTCTCTCCCCTCTCTCTCCCTGTCTCTTTCCCTCTCTCTTCCACTTCCCCCCTCTATCTCCCCCTCTCTCTCTTCCCCTCTCACCCTTCTCTCCCTCTCTCCCCTCTCTCTCCCCTTCTCTCTTTATTTCTCTCCTTCTCTCTTTCTCTCTCCCTCTCCCAACCTTCTCTCTCTCTCTATCTCTCTCTCTCTTTCCTCTCTCTCCCATCTCTATCTTCCCCATCTCCCCTCCCCCTCTCTCTCTCCCCTCTTTCCCTCTCCCTCTCTCCCTTTCTCGTCCTCTCTCTCTCTCCCTCTCCCTCTCTCTCCCTCTCCCTCTCCCTCCCTCTCTCCCTCCCTCTCTCCCCCTCTCCCTCCCTCTCTCCCATCTCCCTCCCCTCTCCCTCCCCTCTCCCTTGCTCTCTCCCCCTCTATCTCTCCCACTCTCCCCCCCTCTCTCTCCCCTTCTTTCCCTCTATCTGTCCCCCCTCTCTCTCTTCCCCCACTCTCTCTTTCCTCTCGTGTGAATGGGTGGTGTCAATGGTATGATGCCCGTACTACTTCAAGGTGGCTTCTTGCTCATCTAGCCAGGGAGAGACCTTTGCACCCTCCCTGCCTCCCCAATCACCAGCCACACTGAACCTGCTGATTTGATTTGTGGATGCAATTGTTTGCCTTGTTTGGTTTTCCTCCTTGGTGTCTGTTGTCTTCCCTATCCTCAAACTCAGAGTATTGCCTGTTCTCCTCCGAGTCCAACCCCTGATTTATCTGCAGGGACAATGTACATCTGTCTGTGCGTGTGCATGGTCATTTGCTCCCTGCATGCTCCATGATCAGGCCAGAAGGTACCCTCGTGTTCCCCTTGTGTGGTTTCTTTGAGAGTAACTTAATTTGTCTGCTTTTGATTAGGCTCTGCCGAAGTGGGCTGGGTCAAGGTTAAACGTACAAATGTACATGTACATGTAGTCAAGGTTGTACAATGTACAGTACACTATACATGTACATTTACATGTATGTACAGGGGTATGGTGCTTGTCAGGTAATAATGGTGCAGGACTGCACACTGTACAGCGACTGTACATGTACAAAAATGTACATGTTCATGTACTGGTACTGATGTACAGTGTACATTCATGTACATGTACATGTACATGTACATCTTATGTACATGTACATCTTATCCGTAGCCTGTGTGTAGCATGTGTGTACATGTACATTGTACAATGTAGATGTACATGTAGATGTACATGTACACGTACACATGTACAACATGTACATGTACTCGTAAATGTACAGTGTACGTGTACATGTACACTGTATATTATATTGTACATGTACATGTACATGTACATGTACATGTGCATGTACATGTGCATGTACATGTACATGTGCATTGAACATGTACATTGTATGTGTGGTCTTATCTGTTTAAAGGGTAAGTAGGCGTACATGTACATGTACATGTACACCATACCGGTACAATCAAAATTAGAATTTATAATCTCAATCAATTCTGGTTGTATTATTAATAAACCAAATCTTTTAAAATACACCAAAAACTACATGTACATGTAAATTGTACATGTACGGTATGTACCTCTTTTTCACTTGATTTCATGAACGTCCATGTACACTACAAAAATATGTAAGTTCTTTCTCATCTAGAAACAATATTTTCAGGGAACTACTGGTACTGTAAACTGTATGCATTTCATGTGCACTGCTTTCTAATTATAATAAATGTTTGCTCTGGGATATTTTTGGGTGAGAGCAATAATAAGTCAGCATGTACATGTAGCAAGTCATTATGGCAGCGTGAATCCATCGGACAGGCCTGACTAAATGACAAGGGTGTGGCCTAGAACTGTCAGATGCCAACAACCCCGTCTCCATCCCCCCCCCCCTCCGCTCTCCGGCCACCCATCTCAGATAGCAACCGGCAATTTTGGCCCTTAGTCTCCCCAACACACTCCAGTGTCAGTCTCAGGAGCACGCGGGCTCGCTGTAAAGTAGCGGCCTGGTGCAGCATTTGGCCGTGCACATGTATCCGTGGTACTGTACGCTCCATTCTCTAGTGTGGGTAATTACCGTTCCCCATTCATCCAGATCCTTTGTGTCTCAACCATGGCCTTGGGTGGGTTTTTACATACATGCTGTACCTCCGCGGATGACTCATGTTATCCACTCAGATTCCTCAAGAGTATGGGGACACTCCCCCACCCCCTCCATCCCTTTTTACTAATTCACAAAGTGGTACAGTACATGTACATTGTTCGTCCCCTCCGGCAATTTGTCAGGATTTTTTTTAGAGAGAGCCAAAACCTGTCCCGCAAGGTAGATTTTATATACAGAAAATTCAAGATGCTATCGGAGACGCTCCTTTCCCAGCCTCTGAATGCATCACGTTTCTCTTCTGAGAGCTCTCATCATCGTGCGCAGCCGGCATGAATTTAAAGAACTTGCACGATGTGCATTTGTATGATTATGTACGCGCGTTCAGGTGTACTGTACATGTGCAATACTTAGTAGTTAGTAGTGTGCTAAATTGGGAACAGTTGGAGTGGTTCATTTGTTCAGTATTACGTACATGTACATGTACAGTACATGCATGTACCGGACTACCGGTACATTATGTACACATGTAGGAAATTGTACAGTACATGTACATGTTGTACCAAGGTTGTACAGTCAGCATGCACCTCATCTCGTTCCATTGCAGTACAGGTGACACAAATAAGAATCTTTTTATCTTGACTTTGAGAAAGGTCTGGCTAGGATCAGAATGCCAGGCTCTGCTCATTTCTTTCGAGTAGTAAGAGTGCTGTTATCATTTTTAGTGGCACCAGTGTTATCTTGAAGATATTGTAGGACATACATGTACACACTGTACTGCCTGTACACATTGTAGAACATTGTAGAACAACATTGACATGATTACTGTTCTGCAGTCTGTCAAGAACAGCCAACAAGAGCAGGCTCTCTGATCATGGCAGGCCTTGACTGGGCCCTCAATTCCCACCGGTGTCTTTTCCTCATTTTTTTTTTCACTGTAACTAGCCCGATACCAACTTCCAGACAAAAAGTTGCATTTGAGTTTCTTCAACTGCCTTAATCTCTGGCTGACCTTCCCTTTATTAACTCACATAATAAGGGGAAATTGGCTGTGCACTTTCACTAAGTGAAGCCAAGGCCTTTAGTATCTGAAGAAACCAATCCAGAAACCAGGTCCAGACCAGAACTGAGCCAGGGTTGTTTTTTTCTGGCCAGGTACAGTACATGTACATTGTACATGTACATCATACATACATGTACATGTACATGTAGTACATGTACATGTGCATGTAGATAATCTGTCTTTGAATTGTAGTGTTAGTGTTACAAGACAAGGTACATTGTACAGTACATGCATACCGGGTACACTGTACAATGTACCACAATAACTACAGTACATGTACATGTATGTACAGTACACATACTGTACCCATACATGTACGACATCTACTGTACAGTTGTACATGTACATGTTAATGTATCATGTACAGTACATGTACATGTTTCTCAGATGGTGAAACAGCAAAGTGGGATTTGAAACTAGGCCTGTGATTAAACAGTGTTGTGCCTGAGCAACATGTAACCATGTAACCCTTAGATTGGGAAGGGGCTCCCCCCAAATAGTCAACTCTCTTTGCTATGAATGGGGGAGGTGGGGGGGGGGGGGCGCCAGTCAGAAGCATTTAGATATCATCTTAATGCCTTGCACTGTATTGCATCTCTCCAGGGATCAAGTCGGGACCCATTTTCAATCAGAAAAATGTAGTTATGTCGATCGTCCTGTATGACATATTTGAGAGGTTTCGTTTTTCCCTGTTGGGTGGGCTAGTTTAGGGCAGATGTTATTTCATCCTCTCATTTTTATTTTTGTTTTATTTGAAGAGAATGAAGACATTCACCCTCTTGTCCTGGCTCCCCCTCCAAATTGTTGAAGACTGCTTACTGACTAAAATGACCAAAATTCAAATTTAATTATATCAAAAACTCATGTACATACAGTCAGTATGAGGGCTGCCCTGACGTACATATACATGTACGTGTACAAGTGTACATGTAAATGTATCGATCTTAACAGGACCTTTCTCAAAGGCACCCTGCCTTTGAGAAACTGCCTTTGAGAAAGGTCCTGCTAGGATAAATTTGTCAATGTATTTTTTTTTTCAAAATTAATATACATATAAGTAAACATGTCAACGTTATCCATTAGCCTTCCTCTTGAGGTCATCCGAGTACATGTAGCTGTGCCCCTCCTTGTGTTTAATGAGGAAGTGTTGATGCAAAAGTGATGCGACTTGGGAGAGAATTCAGGGGAGATCTAGTGAGGTCTTGGGGACTGAGGATGTCTAAAGCCGTGTCCGCACTGGACTTATTTTTTACCGAGCCCGTGGGTAACATTCCAATGGGTAAATCTTGCCAGCATCCGCACTTGGACTTTTCGACTTGGGTAAACTAACCGAGACGATCGGTAAAACTAACCGACTCATGTACATGTACTGTAGGTACACAAACACTTTGTTACCCTGGGCCCGCACGAGTCTTGCATACAGTAACGTAACGTGCGGGGCGCCGGATGTGGTTTTTTACCGAGTCGTTTACCGAGACGTCGTGTCCGGATTGGACTTATCGACTCGGTTAAACTGACCTGGTCAATTTAACCGGGCAGAAGTTGGTCGGTTAAACTACCCACTGGAGTCGGGTAAAGCCGTGTCCGCACTAGACTTATTTTTTACCGAGCCCGTGGGTAACATTCCAATGGGTAAATCTTCCTGGCATCCGCACTTGGACTTTTCGACTCGGGTAAACTAACCGAGACGATCGGTAAAACTAACTGACTCATGTACATGTACATGTTTACATGTATATATACATGTACTCTAGGTACACAAACACGTTGTTACCCTGCGCCCGCACGAGTCTTGCATACAGTAACGTAACGTGCGGGGCGCCGGATGTGGTTTTTTACCGAGGCGTTTACCGAGACGTCGTGTCCGGATTGTACCTACCGCATGCACACCAGTCACAGTAGGTCTACCCATGACAGTTATTACATACATGTACGTGTACATGTACATACATGTACATGTACATTGTACGTGTACAGTTGTACACGTACATGTACATGTACATGTACATGTACAATATGCATGTACATGTACATACTGTACACATGTATGACTAGTACTGTACGTACATTGTACTGTACAATACCTGTCCAAGGACCATGATACATGTACATGTACAATGTGCATGTGTACATACATGTACTGTACTGCATGTACACTGTACTGTACAATAGTGTACATGTCCAAGGACCATGATACATGTACATGTGTACCATAATATCAATGGAGACAGCCTTCACCTCCATTCCCCTCTGCACAACACAATCTGCTGACTCATGTTGTTATTGACATAATCCAATTAAGCAATATGGAGAGGCTGTCCTAACTAATACTTGGTAAGGTACATTCCAAAGGTCCACCGAGGTTCTTTGTACACATACAGTAACTACAGATTATGACACATACATGTACATGTACACACGTACATGTACTGTAAGGTACATTGTACTGTACAGTGTACCGGAAGCCGGCAGGTACATTGCCATGCACATGTACCGGTACATGTACATGTACGTGTACTGTACATACCTGTACATGTACATGTATGTATGTGTGTACATGTACATGTGTATACATGTATGTATATGTGTATACTGTACATGCACAATGTACACGTGTAGGCCTACTTTTTACAAAGTACAGTATAGCCTTCTGCATACGTGTACATACACATGTACATGTACATGTACAAACTGTACACATGTACATGTAGACGTTTTAGTACTGTACATGTACATGTACTGTACATGTACATGTACACGTACAGTATTGTATATTGTATACGTGTACATGTACATGTACATGTACATGTACACTGTACAGTATGTACATGTACAGTACACTTTATCATACAACTTGATAGTTCAAATTTTCGATATTCAATAACAATTAACGATTTTCTACAATGCAACATTGGTCCCATTCAGCAACATTCAGTTTCACTGATCTAACCTACATGTACTGTACATGTACAGGGTACTGTACATATGTACATGTACATTACAATGTGCAAGCTGTGTCAATGAACACATTTCATCTCCATTACCATAAGTGTCATTCCTACAATGTCAGCGGAGATTCCATTGGGATTTCAGGCACACATGGTATTTGCCCCAGCCATGTGGGATAGCGTTCACTGTCACTTCCACTTGTTGGCCAGCCCAATTGCTGACAAGCTCCTTTTGTAGACCACAATGGGCCTCCATCAGTGCTCCAGGTGGTTTCGTCTTGACCCACCCCCCTACCTCAGGAATAGCCTTGAAGTTGAATTGGACTTTTTGAGGCAGCTGGGCATTCCCTGTGCGTCTACAACATTTGCTGTCATCCTTTTGGGTGTTTCTTTGAATGTTTTCGTCTATTTCTTTCTCTCTCTCTCTCTCTTCACAGATCAGAGAATGAAGAAAAACAACGGGACGCCAGATGACTACATGGTGAGTTACAATTAGTACATGTACACGTATGTGTAGCCTACGTGTACATGTACATGTACATCCCGTGGGATGTTTGGAATTGAGATTATGTTCACTGCTCGTGTCAGTTAGCGTAAAAATACAGTAGATGTGATTGCCAGCATTTGGGCTTTTGTGTGCCCCATATCAAGTTATCAACACGTCTGCACCGCCTGTGGGCACATGTACATGTGCACACTCATGTACAATGTACCTGTACAGTACGTGTATTGTCCAGTTGGGGTTTACGAATATGTCAGGTGTTCTTTGGCGGTGGGTCTGTAGTGGTGATACACGTACACTATTACAATGTGACTTTGTTGTACAGTGTACATGGACATGGACAATTGCACATTATTCAAGGCTTCAAGTGCCTATACTGCTGTACAAATACATGTATTTGTATGTGTCTAGAGACTTATGAATCCATGTGCATACATGTACATTATGCACAATGCATACAATTACAAGCAGTGAGTTGGATATGTACATGTACAGTATGTACAGGACTACACCGGTACATGTACATGTACCATACACTAGTGTACATGTACATGTACATACACAGTTTGTACCGTATATATGGGTGCATGTGGGTGATATCTGATTGATTGATGTGCTAGACAATAGACATGATGTACAGTGTGTACACATGTTTTTATCGACTTAATGAATCCGTGAACATGTACATTTACATTGTACATGTACCGCACATGTACATGTACATGTACATGTACATGTACATGTACATCTACATCTACATCTACATGTAGATGTACATGTACATGTACCCGGTACAGTAGACCTGCTCGTGTACAGGTACATGTACAGTACATGTACATTTACATGTACCGTATGTATAAGCAGTGTTGAATCATGTACCCGGTACAGTACACTGTACAGTACATTTGTACACACATGTGCATGAAATCTGATTGACTCATGTGGTTACCATGTAGATTACCATTTACAGTACATACACACATGAACATTCCACATACAGTACATGTACACCTGAACATAAATGACGCAATGTGTGGTATTCATAATTCAAGGTTTAGTAGTCAGTTGGTATGTGTACTATTCTGAAGGCCAATTCCTAGGAAGCTATACAAGTACTACACATGTAGGTGTGTGTGCCTGCCCAACCGTACAGTGAGTCACCCCCAAGGCATGATAGGCTGTCCTCAGTGTGGTCATGGTGTGGTACCAGTACCATACATGTATATTTGCTCTGTCAAGCTCCACAAGTGGCAGTCAGTCAGGGAAACACAGTGCCATTGTGTGCACCACCATATCTCGGGAGTTGGGTCCTGCTCACAAGTACATTGTAGTATGTACCTATTGGATTGCTGGTGTGCTTGTGTGTGATCGTATGGTAGAGCTCACTGGTAACACTAACAAGTAACAGTGTGCAGTAAATGCAGCCACCCTGTTCATGGATACCATACTTTGTCTGTGATTCGTGCGGACCGGGTGCCCAACTCTCATCATCAAGCAGAACTTATTGGCACTGAGAATTGTACTGGCAGACTTTACAGCCCTCATTTTATGAGAGAAGCATGGTAAGTTGTCGTTCACGAATGTCATCCCTGTTCAAAATACACGGTAGTACATAATGTACATGTACAAGTGTACATGTGTACCGGTACATGTATAAACTGTATAATATGATGTACTGTACACTACACATACATTATGTACAGTGTGTATGCAAACTTGCCAGTGTACATGTACATTAATTTTGTACATTTATGTACTACACATGTACATGTACATTGTGTACAATGTACAGTACCGGTACATACATGTATGTGTATGTACATGTACATGTATTGTACAACAAACATTGTACACAATGTACATGTACAGTAGGCCTATACAGTACATACATACAAATGTACATGTACAAATGTACATGTACATGTACATGTACACATACATACATGTACATGTACATGTATGTATGTACATGTACATGTAAGCTGTACATTTACAGGTACAGTGTACATGTACACGTACATGTACATGTACATGTAAGCTGTACATTTACAGGTGTACATGTACATGTATGCGTACATACATGTACATGTACGTGTACTGTACATGTACATGTACGTGTACATGTACATGTACTGTACATTGTATACATGTGTGTAATTAACCCTCTCCAATTACATGTACATGTACATGTACAGTATTGTAAATTCTTTTGTAGCATTGTGATCTTACCAAACCACTTAATAGTTGAGTTGAATATTTATTGAGTTGATCGAGTTGAATATTTATAGATGTTAATAACAGATCCTTCCCTTGTTTGTTCCATGGGGCATTTCAAGGTCGCCAAATACGGACCGCAATGGTTGCTGTAGTGTAGGCTATACATGTACATGTAGTTTTGCTTTTAATAAACACCCAGGCTGAAGTACATGTACTTGTACATGTATAGCGTTGCCGTTGGTAGCAACCTGGGTGTCACCATCTGGCCTTCTACATACGTACGTGTTTAATCATAGTGTACAATTTACATACATGTACATGTACAGCATTTTGGTACACATGTACCTGCCTTATCCGGACAGCAGTGTACGGTACTGTACCGTACATGTACTGAACAATGTACAGGTGTGTACCTGCAGCTTCTGACTCCAGCCTTGTCTCACTTCACCAAAAGTTAGAAATTGGGATTGTTGTCATTTTTCCCATCAGAGATAAATTTAGGCCAGGCTGTGGAGTCTTGTTCAAAACAGTGCACTTGTACATGTGTACATATACAGTACATGTACAGTACATGTACAGTACATGCACAGTACATGTACAGTACATGTACCTTCTTACATGTAGATTAGGAATTCCATGTATTGTATACTTACGTGTACATGTAGAAGACATCCAATAGACTTCTCTTTCCTTGTCAGATTCATGTTTTTCAGTGACGGTTTTTGCCCTGTGCAACATAAATTAAAGCATTGACCACTGAGAGCTCAGTGCTTTGTCCGATTGCCTGGTAAATAAAAAATCCAGGCAGCTCAGACTAAGGCTGTTGTCGTGAGAAAAAATTCTTGTCGACATGTCGCGAGAATTTTATGCCGACTGTCGACATTGTCGCGACAGAGACCCGATTTAGTTAAAAATCTGTAGTCACAATGTCGGATTTTTTTGAGGTATTAAAGGAATGGGGCATGTCAAACCGCCATAGTTGTGAACTTGTGAAATAAGTTTTCGTGGATAATTTTAATTTCAATAAAATTTCATATTAAATGGCTTTCGTATTTAAGATTATAGACAACAAAATAATTTTTGTGCCGATATTGGGTGTTACAGTCGTAATTTCCTAAAAAAATCATAAAAAAGCGATTGCTCATTGTTTATTCATGACGTCATCGATCAGCGATGCGTGCGTTCTCACTGCAAGAAATAGTGAATATTTATTAATTCGCTGCACAGCGGCTGCAGTGGCTTTCCAATTAGCTATGTACACATGTACAGTTGGAGAACCAGATAGTTTCAGTGAAAAGAAAAGACGTCACCGTCCGAACCTAGGTATTGAGCACCCAAAAAACAGCTGCGTATTGGTCCCAAAAACGGAGGAGGCCGCGTATTCAGCCATACATTCAGACAAACCTAGAACGTATGCGGCAAAGGAGGCCTTTTTCCGATGTACTTAATGTACTTCCGGTCCGTTTTTCAACGAAATAAAATACGCGGCCGCCGGGATTTTGGGCCCAAACATGCGGCTACTTTCAACTGGGTACCGACCGCGACGCACGTGCGATCTCATTTCTCGATCCTTCCCTCGGACGTCCACGATCTTTCCCGATCTCTGCATTGCACTGGTATCCCGTACGCACGTGTATTAAATGCATGCGATGCAGCAACGTATACCAGCTACTGTACTGCTGACGACCGGCCATAGAAACGTGCGCTATACAGTAGTGACAGTATTTACACTGTACATCGTAATGGCAAAATGCGTTCGGTGAACGATTTTCTTTGGTCGTGTCGCGATCCCTGAATTCCAACTTCCAACATATTTAGTAACTATTATTTTGTGGCGTGGATAAGCAAAAATGAAATGCTCAGCGCACAATTGTAGGATTTTTTTGTTCCCTTTTTATTCCCTTCTTTTCAAAAATTGGCCATTATGACTATAGATTAATAAGATAGGCTAATGTATTTTATTGTTTTTGTCGCGACAACCGAAAAACCTTACAGTCGACATGTCGGAATATTTTCTTTGTCGCGACAATGTCGACAAAAGCCTTGTCGACAACAGCCTTAGCTCAGACCACCCAACTCAGTCAGGACTGCTTTCCAGTGCAGAGTCGAAAGCCGTGTTCGCATTGGACTTTTTCTTCCGCGGGCCACGCGGTAACTTACCGCGACATTCCTTAAGGTGATTCTACTCAGTACTGTGCGTTCGCACTTGGATTTATCTTCCGCGGCGGAATGAGAAATTCACTGTGTGAGGCTGGCAGAATGTCGCCTATTATGGCCCTGTCAAGTTACCGTGGCTGAGCGGAAAGTTTCCGCGACGTCTCTCGCCCTGTTAGTTTTACATCACGCTCCCGGTAACTTGACAGGGAGGGTAGTTTTCCGCGTGTCCGCATTGGATTTATTTTTGTCATTCTTCGGCTTTAACCTCTGGACCAACAAGCTGGTCAAGGTCATGTGGCGAATTCAAATCTGTATTGTGGCAGTTACTGCATTGCATTCATAGATACACATGTATAATATGATTTAAGATTATGTTTACAATGTACATTGTATGTAGTAATACATGTAGTGTACATGCACAAGTACATGTGCATGTATGCAGTCTCTCAAATCAATGTTGATCTCAGAGAGTTTGGGTATATATATATCAGACAAAGCATAAACCAAGGTACACACAACAATGTACTATACACTGTATTATACATGTTCAGTCAGCTGAAGTTTGAAAAAAGTCCAGCGAAAAAGCCTTGACAGTTTTTACACTACACGCATGGTTATGCTGCAGGTGCATAATGTAGTGTACTTTATTTATCGCCCGTGTAATGCACATCTTTTGAATTGTATTGGAGGGCAGGGCCAGGCCACATTGTTCTGAATATGACGCAAACGAACCATGAGAATCTATTCCGGAGAATTGAATGGCTCCACACAGTGGTGACTGTATTGGGTATCCGGCATATATCACATGTACCGTACATGTAGCATGAGAAACGTCTGTTCTCATGCATCTGCTGCATGTACAGACAGTACCATATTTTCTAAACTAAAGTAATGTGCACAATTAAACAGCGAACACAGAACATAAATTATTAGAATGTGAAATGAGACGTGTTCAAAAAGTGCAATACTCTTTTTTTTATGAATATGAAGTACTGGGAAGTGGGTATATTGTGTACATGTACATATGGTAAATTTTATTTGCACAGTGCATTGTAGTGCAAGCAACCACACAAGTTACATGTAGTTGTGAATGTGACTCAACCAATGCCTGGAAATTACAATATTTAGAATTGCTGTACACATGTACGTGCATACATGTATCATGTACAGTATATTGTACAGTATGTAGTACACATGTACATGTACATGTACATGTACATGTATGTACCGGGTATGCCCTACACATTTATTGACCAGAGAATGTGAATGTGTTGGTGGGGTAAACAATTCCCGGGGATTTGTCCTGTAACTGTGAAAAGGGCTCATCACATTGTACAGTACAGTACACATGCACATTGTACATGTACATGTATGTACACACACAATGTACAATACATGGTACCGGTACACATACATGTACATGTACATGTACATGTACAGTACATGTACATACATGTACTGCCTCATCCAAGAGTGCATATACCGGTATCCTAATGCCTTGGGTTGTCACACAGAATCCTGCAGTGCACCTGCATGATGTGCATATCATGTACACATGTACTGTACATGTACATGTACATGTACATGTTTGTGTACATGTGTACAGTACAAGTAGGGACTCCAGGGAGAAGTGGGGTGGGGTGGGGTGGGGAAGGGAAGGGAAGTCTTTCCATTGAAAGATGTAGAAATTTGATACACCTGTAACTGCTTGTAAGCCACTCATGGGCATACATTATGGTGTGAAAAGTGCAAGACTCTTTGCAAGAATGGTGGTTTCTGCTGCCCCTCTTTCCTTCCCTCCCCCCCCCCTTCCCAATGTGGAAGCAGCCAACAGGTTGCGCCATTAATCATTCATGGGCTTTTGAGGAGGAAGAGGGAAGTGGGTTGTTCTGAGAGTTGATGAATGGTAGACATTCCTGGCTCTTTTTGGGGTACCTCCATGAGTCCATGGAAAGTAACGCCCCCCTTCCAGATAATCAATACTGCATACTGTAGTGTGTGCAACTACTGTACATGTACATGTACTGTACAGTGTACATGTAACTGTACATGTACACAGTGGACAGTGTGTGCACTTGTCTGGTCCAGTTACCTGCCCAGTTCTGCTGGTGGCATGCCAAACCCCAAATGGTGGCGGGTACAAATCAATGTTGGCCGTTTTTTTGTTGGGCTGCACGCAGAACAGAGCAGGGGACAGCAAAGATTAGGAACCATTACTACACAGTACATACAATGTAGGCCGGGTGAGAGTATTATACCCGGTACATGAGCATGTACAGTAGTACATGTACTGTACATGTATATATACTGTACATAATTATGTAGAATGTGTGACTGGTCCCAGATATCGTACATGTACACATGTACAAACGGGACAGGAGGCATGCAATGCCACCGTGCATTCAAGTTGACAAGGACTGGTCTGTGTATTGGAGGGTACGGACTGATACAACCTGTACGTTACCCAGTGTCATCACATATATAACTAAGTCTTATCTATACTCAATTATACAAAACAAGTCTTAAACGAAAGACATGATATTGGCGGTAGCGAAGCATGTTTAGCGCCGCCCATTATACTTTATTGAAAATACAGTAAAGCTCCTCCATTTTTAGGCAAGATACATGTACACCTGTACTTAGATAATGACCGCAGTCCAGAGTAGGTCTCCCAGAAGAGAACCCCAAGATTCTGTTTACTAAACAATTTAACAATTCCTTTGAGCTCAAGTTTTCTCCATGCTATTTAAGTATTTATGCAATGAACAATATCTACATTGATAAAGACTGCGGTCTGCTTCTGTGAAGAGGATCCCTTCCAACAACCAACGTTTGACTGTTACTCTCTTCGTTTACCAGTGTTATTATCTCAACACTATCTATAATGATATACGTCATACTAAATCAAGTGTTCAATGTGAAATGATTGGAGAGATACGATGTCCAGGAAAAACCCAGAGATAAAACTCTTTTAAAGATTCTCTGGAAAACCTGTACCCCAAAACAGTCAGCACTCTCTTAGGAAGGGGTTGGGCTTCACCTTTACAGAAATAAATTTAATGAAAAATCAGGTGGCTTTCGTGAAGTGCTTGCTAGAACTGACTACCTTCTGTTCGCTTCTCCTATTTATACCCTACCAGTACCAGTTGCGTAACGCCTTTGTGCGCCCTTACCACCTGGCAACGTGGTACCAGGTATCCGGCGTTCGAAACCACAAGACAATTATTTGATTTATTTCCAGCTACCGCTATGCTACATGTAAGTACCGCTGGAAATAGTTATTCCTGGGCCACCTGAAATCATAAGGTCATTGGCCTACAAATGTACGACGACCAGGCAACTCCCAAAATTGACACAGAACAATCAATTCACCACTCACCACCAAAGGCTTCAGATTCAAAGTTCTTCGGCCAGACACAGGATCACAACCATCCATCCACTTTGAAAGTTTGCCCAAAATGTACACATGTACCGGACTACCGGTAGTCGTCCACCTGGGTGGATGGCCTACCCGAGAAATAAAAAACAAGAAGAAGAAGAAGAAGTTCACAAGTGTACAGTAGAGGGCCTGATGATTCCATCCTATGTACAAGCACTGTTGAGTACGATACATGTACCGGTAGCAGTACATGTACACATGTACCTTCCTCAGGCTCAAAGGCAGAATAATTCTGCCTTTGAGGGGAGAATTCTGTTGGGATTAGACCGTCAGTTGCTCTACATTTTTTGAGATTGTATTTTGCTCATGCAAGTTGGTATTTATGGTTTGTAAGTACTAAGTACATTGTACATGTACATATGTACTGGTATATGTACAAGTTACAACACTGCAACTTTGCTTAAATTGCTTCAATGAAAAGGTCTGTGGCAAGACTAAGTTGCCCATGAGACTGTACTGCACATCGTTGTACAATGTAAGTTGAAGAGGATTTGACAAACTGGGATGGGGCCTTGTGAGGTTTCCCTTCCCCCGGCTTCTCTCTCATTGTCACCACCGTGCCGGCCACTAATTAAGGGTCTATCCATGGCGACGACACCTCACTATGAAAACATACAGCCTTGGCTGGTTTAATTAAGGGTCTGCAGACCCTCATCTTATGCCTTGGGAAGGGGGGGTGGGTCGGCGTTGGGCATTTGGCTTTGATCCAGGTTGTACGTGTAGGTGCGTTCAATATGTTGTACGGTGTGGTGGTGCTTACATATTACTAATTACATGCACAGCTACATGTACTGTAGGTGAGTTCACACCTAGTCAAATAAATAAATAAATAAATAAATAAAGGAATTTTTTTAAAGAATGGTCAGACAAATAAAGGAAAAACTTGTCACAAATTTTGCAAAGAAAACTTTGACTAGACCCGGGACTTGAAGTTGAGAGCTCTGATGTTTGTGTACTAGTAGTAGTCTTACCATCCAGCTATCCAGCCCTTAGAAGATGGCAGCCTTCCCCAAATAGTCAACTAGCCTTTTTTTTTTTTTTTTTTTAAAGTTCTCAGTCAGTTTTTCCTTTATTTTTTGGACTTGAATGTTATTAAATTGGTGAATTGCTCCGCTAACTACATGTACATGTACATGTACATGTACAGTAGTCCTGACCTTAGTCCCAGCCCCATTCTTTGATCTCTCCCTGCCAACGTTCCTCTTTCTCCTTCAGTCTGTCAACTGGGTCCCCATCATTCTCCCCCCTCCTATCGGGTTTTGGTTCAGTCCTGTCACTCAGCCTTTGGGAAAGGTCCTGCTACGTACATGATCGCAACGTCCAGGCCCTCAAAATGGATGAGATTTGCATTCTATTTGGGTCATGTTAGTCGGCATGCAGTTTGCAACGTTATTTTACAGTGTACATGTACATGCCACCCAGAAATGAATCGCAATTGAAGGAAGTATTTTGGGCTTTTGTTCACAGACATTCATCCAGGGCAGAATTAGCCAAATCTTGATCGCAATCCAGAAATTGAAATTGAAACGTGCCCCAATTAGTCAACCAACCGAAAGCTACATGTACATGTACATGTACATGTACATGGGGTCCTATGGGGTACATGTACATGTACATGTACCATGTATACAGGAACTGCACTTCATATAAAACATGTTACAATAAGACTAAAGAGTGCATTACTTGTACACCGCACACCAAAACCATTGTGGTGACACCAGATGTTTATCTGTGTTAGCGTGCATTGATTTGTATGATGTACAATTTGTATGAATTCTCCGCAGCGTTCGCACAGGATGCAGTGCCCGGTAAATAATTGTGCCAAGTCCCCCCCCCCCCAAAAAAAGCGAGATGGACAGCGATGTGGATTGCGAATCAAATCATGATTTTTAAATATTAATATTAGTGAGATTTTTGTGTTCAAATCCCCCCCCCCAAAGAAAAAAAGCCTGAATCAAAAATCGTATGCTCCTCTTTAAAGTGAGCTTCTGAATGGCTTGGGGAAACTTGGCGTGATCTTCACCCACCCGAGATGCAGGCAAATGCACTTTGATGTCAGGTGGGGGGGGGGGGGATAGAGAGGGGGGATTGGACTGGGGGATCTTTTCCGTCTGCAGACAGACAGACAGACAGTCAGACACCATTGTCACCACAGGAAGGCATGGAATCCATCATCTATTTTTCACACCCCTGCTGTGAATAGTCACAGTGTCACAGTGGGTAGAATAGGACCCCTGCAGTGAATGGATACCGATTTCGAGATATTCAATACTTGCCACAATTCCGCCCCCTTTCCACTTTTATCCCATACACTTTTCGATCCCCCCCCCTCCCTACCTAGTACCGGGTATGAGTGACACCAGATTGGTCCTCCACAGGTCACCGGAATGTTTGATGTGTTTGCTTGAAAGCTCCTGACCTTATCTTTTGTGTTGCCACATCTGCAATGGCGCATTCCACTGGGGTTAGTGGGGCATATTCTGCTGTAAAAAGATGAGAGAGAGAGCCAGACAAAAAGAGAGGGAGAGAGAGGGGCAGAGATAGATAGAGGGAGAGACAGGTAGAGAGAGAGAGAGGGAGAGAGAGAGAGAGAGAGAGAGAGAGAGAGAGAGGGGGGAGGGAGAGGGGGGGGGAGAGAGAGAGAGGGAGAGATAGAGGGGTAGACGGAGGGAGTGAGAATGGGAAAGAGAGGGGGAGAGATAGAGGGAGAGACAGGTAGTGAGACAGAGAGAGTTGGAGAAAGAGAGAGGGGGAGGGAGAGAGGGGGAGGGAGAGAGAGGGAGGGAGAGAGGGGGAGGGAGAGAGAGGGAGGGAGAGAGATACTGTAGATGTACACGTAATATATATGTTGCAACCGTTATATACGAATAGCACTTGAAAGAGCAACTACCGGTACATGTACATGTACCTGTAGTCGTAGTTGGGAAGTGTGCATGAGCTTCCAGCACTAAGTTTGCAGTTTTTAACTTTTGATTTAAAGCCGTGCCACGCAGCAAATGTGGTTTGCTTTCATTTTAAGATGCTACAATGTACATGTACATATCCATACACCAACGGTATACACTTTACATGTCCATGAAAACCAAAGGGCGTACCCATCCGGTGACTGCTTGGTGCATGTTGATGCTGGCACATTGTACTCTCTTGTTTGAATTGTTGACTGCGGTCGCGTCACTTTTTTTTTTTTTTTCGCCCTCAATAAAAGGCATGATTAATCCCTCATCAGTGGCTTTTGTATTTGAGACAAGACCTCGCATTTCCAAACTTTTTTCCGGGAAAGCTGCCTCTGAATTTGTTTGAGGAGGTACATGTACACTGTACATGTACAGTACTGCATGTATGTGTACATTTACACATGTACATGTATGTACTGTACATGTACATGTACATGTACATGTACTGTACATGTACATGTACATGTATAAACATGTACATGTACGCGTATGTGTGTACAGCACAGTCAAGGAGCTTCCATGACCAATGTGACCACTTGGCTGATGAAATGGTGCTTGCTGTACTACAATGTGCATGTGCATGTACATGTACATGTAAATATTGCCCGACCACAGACTCCTGAACTGAAGCACAACAGTCTGAGGGGTCAGAGGCCAATCCACTTCCTAGTCAAGCCTCTTTCTCTTTCTCTCTTTCTCTCTTTCTTGCCAATTTCCAATTCCATTGCAATTAATTACAAGGCCCTCAGGAATTCAGATTCAAATCGGGCCAGGCCCAGGCATTGCAAGGTCTGTCGGGATGAGTGTTACGCTTACTGGCTACCGAAGGCCAAAATTTGGAAGACAAAACAACCAAAGAAATTCAGACTTGTGCCTGATGCTTTTCAACCTCATGGTCTCTTTTTTTCCTCCCTAAGCTTCCTGGGAGGGGAGCTCTCCGACCTTCCACCTTTCTCACCAAATGATTGCAATTTGTACAGGGGCGTGTTGCAGGTCTATGGTGGCACCTGTGTGTGGGATGTTGTTGGTTGGGAACAGGGGATACCAGGCTGTTTGTTATGGCGGTGACCCAGGGGTTGGAAGTGACAGGGGCTGTGTTATTGCAGTTAAGACTTTTACTTCACAATGGTGTACATGACGTACATGTAATGCATACAGTACGTGCACAGTTGTTGTAGCTTCCTGTATTTGCTTTTGATAGTTTCCTTTAGGAGTCAAGTGTTCTTGAAACTAGCTACATGTAGCACTACATGTACAGTAGTTCAAACCCTCTGTGCCAAGGTGTGAACAGTTTGCTGCCAGCATCTACCGGTACACTGTACATAGTGTATTGTCTTCATACATTTACATGATGTACATGTAAACTTCAATGGTGCATTGCCCATTTCCATTGTTCGCTGTACAATGTACATGTACATGTACAGGTAGTTGTTCATGCTGTGTACTCTAGTCTAGTGCCTGTTCTCTACACATACAGTGTATCTTGAGGCTGATTGCTAGAACTACTGTGTACATACACCGGTCGGTACATTTTTCTCCCTGAAGAACACACTCTGGGTCAGAGACCGCTGTCCGCAGTGAACCTCTTCACCACGGCCGGTTCTCGACTGTGTTTGCCCATGGAGCCTCCATGGTTTGCCCCAGTGCAGTGGGATAGTCTTTTCGCAATCCAAACCCCTGATGAGCAATAAGTCCTCCCCAACAAGAAAATGGGTCCTCATTTTAACAACACAGGGAAATGGTCAGACATTGTGTGCAACCTTAAAGAAATAAGGAAAAAGAAAAAGTCTGTTACAGTCCCCTCCTGCATATCCATCCTTGTTTTTCCTCTAAAAGGAAAGACAGGCTGACCTCAGCGATGAGGTCAGCTGTAGCGCCCCCCCCCCCCTCTTGAGACTGCCAAGAGGTGTTTAGTGTGATAATGACCATTGTCTGCTCTGCTGGGTGCCCCATTAGAAGGCCAATTTGGACTGCTCTGTCTGGGCTTGCTTTTGCTAAGCCAGGCCAGAGTCCTGATAATTATCACCTGGCCAAAATTAGTCTTTGGTGGGGGGAAAAAGGGTTGAAATTGCTTGAGTACTGAATGGATACCCCCCGGTAGTGGTACAGTGTACACGTGCCGTTCCCACTGTCCCTGAAAAACGTGATTATTTGGATCACGATTTGATCAATAGCGATTCAAACTCTTTTTTTGTTGTGTGGACACAATAAACTGCAATTATTAGTGGAATTTGAATCGTGATTCAGTCCCCACTTTTAGTGAGAGTTTCTTTCCCATGCGTGACGCAGTGTGTGTGGGAACACTCTGCTGAAATTGCACCATTTTCTTTAATCCCACAATTGATGCACCGCTTGCGCTCTGACAGACAGGAAGTGCTGTGCTTACAATTATGTCTCCCTGCATGGGCCACCCTCAATGATTGTCCTCCATGTACTGGTACTGTACATGTAGATGCGTACATGTACATGTACACATGTACTGTAATAGTAGGCACTGGCAGTGGTCCCACTGCTGGTTCAGTGGTTGATTGGAAGAGAAGAGAGACTCACAAAAGGTGGGTCCAGTTACATGTACATGTGTTATCCAGTCAGTCAGGGCAAGGTTGTTTGAACTCTGAAAGTCCTCGGTAACCAGTGCTGCTGCCTGGCTGACCACTGCGGCTGCCTGCCATTGTCAATGTCTGCTGTGGTTGCTGACACTGCAGGCAGTGACTGTTATTGTTAGGGAATGATTGTCTGTTGCACCACTGTACAATGTACATTACCAGCAGTGGTTTTTGAATCCAAACAAGATTGGTATGTGAAATCACAGCCACACCCGCTTCTCAACCCAGCTCCGTCTGTCAGTCAACTTGGATACAATGCTACATGTAATTTGGAAAATCACACAAGAATGTTTTTGAGGCTGTAGAGAATGTGACTTTGTGCATGTACAGTACATGTGTACACGTTCTCTCCCACTCTGTCTGTCTCTGTCTCTCTGTCACTCTCTGTCTTTTGCTGTCTCTCTCTTTCTCTGTCTTTGTCTCTAGCTATCTTTGTCTGTCTCTCTGACTCTCTGTCTCCCTCTGTCTCCCTCTGTCTCCCTCTGTCTCTCTGTCACTGCCTCTCCGTCTCTTCCCTGTCTGTCTCTGTCTGTTTTCTGTCTCTTTCTCTGTGTCTTTCTATCTCTCTGTCCGTCTGTGTCGCTTCCTCTGTCTCTCTGTCTCTTTCTTGGTCTCTCTCTGTCTCCAACGCTGTTTGGTGGATGTGACATGCCAGTTGAAACACCTCACGTCAGATTACTGTCCAGTGGACTTGGTGATGTAGTGACAGCAGACTTTAATCATTATCCGTGAACGTGTACATGGCGACACCTGCATCACCCCTGATCCCCTGGGTGTTTTGGTGGATGCCTCCAGCAATCCCCATCGGATCTGCACCATTAAGTACGCACACATTTGTCAGTCTTGGTGCTCTGTCTTTGTCATTTTTGTCTTCTTTCATCTTGTGAAGACGCTTGGAACGATGCTCACGATGCTAACCCATGTCTTTACATGCTCAGTGGGGCTGAGCAAATGTGTCTAGACTGGAAACGAAGCAAATGGGACCCACCCCCCCCCCTCTACCCCCGCGCCCACTCCTAAGACCGCTGGTAAACCCGGCCGTAGGTCCTGTGGGACTGTGCTGTGTCTGTACGGCTTAGCTTTGTGGCCTGCTGCATGGTGCAAGGCTGTTAAATGTAGTCTCATAGATGCACAACGGGACCCTGCTCTAATGAACCATAGCCTCAACTGGGGGGGGGGGGGAGGGGAGATGGAGAGAGAATACTGGTACCTACATGTACATGTAGGCAGGGATGCATACGAGAGTACTCAGTCAGTCAGAAACAATTTTTAGGGCCGAGTTTGGACAAATGGGGATTGGACTGCTGTAGACACAAAGAGCATCTCAGATGCGCGCGCAGCATTCTAGGCCGTCTCAGTGAATCTCAATTGATACAGTCTGATCATACGTGTAGTGGCAAATTACTGGAGGATGTCTTGAAGACTACTTGTAAATGAACTCAGTGAAGCATCTAGATCTTGATGAGCATGGACCTAACACCTTATCTGTGCATAGAAGCTAAGATGTGTACAATCATGTACAGTGTACACTGAAGGTTCACGCAATCACGTTAAAAGGAGATTTTTGTCAGTGGGCTATGGGCAGTGTAATGTACATGTACAGTACGTACATGTACATCACATTACAACATTAACATGTATATATGTACATGTACACTGTATGTACATGTACATGTACATGTACACTGTGAACATACACACGTGTACATGTTCACAACTACATGTATAATTGTATACATGTACAGTACTTGTACATTTAGGCCTACATACTGTACATGTCCCCTAATATCCTACATGTACATGTACATACTGTACACTGTACATGTATATTGTACATACATGTACATTTAGTGTGCATAATACATTGTACATGTACATGTGTACATGTAAATTGTAGCTGTACAACATGTACAATTGTACATGTACAAATTCAACGTACAGTACATGTACTGTACATTGTGAACATGTACTGTACTTGTTGTATACAAAAAAACCCCACAAATCTGCATCGGAAAAGTTTCAGCTCAATCCGTCAACCATGTCATGGAAAAACAAATTAAATGCTAACTTTTTTCGGACATACTGTACAATGCCCCCTACACGTAGAGGGTAGCATTTGTAACAGTAAAAGGAACACTTCCAAAGATCGGTCCATGGGGTGATCATTGGAAATTCAACAAATTTACTCTTTTCTTAAAAACGGCAGATTTTCGAGTGCTAAAATTTAAATTGAGTCACAGAAATGCCTGATACACTGTACCATTACAAACTTCCAGATGTACGCATGATACGGTATGTTCATGTACATGTATTGTAACAAAAGTAATTTCTCAATTTGGAACGGACAGAAATTGGACACTCCAAAAGTTGCACGTGCACCCTCTCTTTAAGACTGGCTGCCTTTACATGTACCCTCCAAAGTCGGCGATGGCCAGTCAGCATCACCCAGTCATCGGAATTATGACATCTGCATGAATTTTGGCAAACCTAAATGCGCACTAATGGCCTAAGCCTGACTAATGGACCCAGGTAGGGTCAATCCAAGGAGCAGGTGCCTCTATCACCAATACTCCATGATTTTTTTTTTAAGGCTTCTTCTCCCCCTTTCCCCGCCCCATCGCCAAGGTGTTTGTGTGGCGGAAAGCAAAATCAATGGCTGTAAATCTTGTAGAAACCGCAATGTGACACAAGGCCCCCAACTCTTCGATTTCACATATTGAGGTACCGTGTACCGGTAATCTGATTCTCTTTCCAGTAGTCTGTGTGTGCCTGTGAGGGAGGGGGTGGAGTCAGCAGAGCATCTGTAGTTTGAATCCTGATGCAGTGTACTGATGGGATTCATCTCATCTCAGTCTCCTGTTTTTCAGCTGATATATTTGGCTGGGATAGTGAACTCTGAACCAGGCCCTATGAATCTGATCTTGGATGGGGGATGAAGCATGGGGGGTTGCAGACGTTGCAGTCAGTGGTTGAAGCCAAGTGGATTCAGGTCCTATAGGCCTATATCATTAATTGGCAAAAGTCAAAACATTGTCTCAGTTTGTGTGATAAGCCATTAAACATTCTAGAAAAGAAATCCTGTGAAGGTTTTAGCTCAAATGGTAGTCTGGGAAAGTAGAAAAAGACAAAAAAAGGTCACGTTTTGCACCGTTCTGTAGTGTAAGAAATAGTTTATTACTCGTGAGTAATAAACTATTTTTCCATGTTTGAGTGAAGATTTAAGTACATTTACAGCATCCCAGTCCGTAAGATTTCAACATGAGGATTTTATCATGACCAAACTTTAAAATTTAGTGGGCCTGACGTTTCGATCCTAGCAGGACCTTTCACAAAGGCAGACTGTGTAAATTAGAAGGAAACTGGCTGTGGACTTTTGATGTTTCTGATCTTCCCAATGTTGTATTGGGCCTTTAACTCTAGTTGCATCCTCTGCCTCCCCCATCCCAACCCCCTTCCTCTCCCACCCTCCCTGCATAAATCAGAAAATACTTGATGCCACCCCCCCCCCCTCCCTTCCTCTCTGGCAAATTGACACAGCATTTGGAAGAGATTGCGATCCGTTGACAGACACGATGCCTATCATCACTGGCTGGTCTGGGGTGAAATTACAGAATACAAGTCTACATGTATCCTCCAATAACCGGTTTTCGACGATATAAGGACTTTTCTTCAAACTGAACAATGTGGACGAAAGTATCACACTAAAAGAGGTCTCAGTCACTTTGTCCACACCACAGACTATTAGAATAATCATAAAGAAGGTTGATCAAGCCTGTCACTTCCGTAAGATTACCCGGTTTTGTTGACGTCCGCGGCGCACCGCGCAGTAAGCATCGTCACCTATTTTCGTCAGTGGTGTTTAGTAAGGTGTCCGAGTGCAGCCAAACGCAAAATAAATTCTTAAATCAACTCAAAATGCTGTGTGGCACTATTAAATTCTTCCCTGTATGTTTTTTTGTGTTCATCTTTGTTTTTGTTTTTCCACACTGCTTCTAACTCTTTCCTCAAATCATTCATAATTTATGCTTAAAACGTATTGGTCTTGTTGATGTCTTCTTTTGTGACGTTTAAAAAAAACTCCACAATCCTCTTTCTCACTGCTTCTTCAGTTATAAACTTTCCAAATTTCACTCAAGAGACACATTTCCTCCTTCTTGGTACTTTCTCTAGCTGCTCTTTTATTTTTTTCATTTTTTTAAAAAGCCTATTAGGCCATGTTACTTTTTGTCTTTAAAGAATAATAAAAACAAATATTTAAAAAATTATATAAGCGAGACGCCCTATAGTAGCCTCCATAGTTTTTACCCAGAACGGAGTGCCTCAAGTTGCGTGATATATTTTTTTCTACGGATGTTGGGGTTTGTTATGGTACACTCAGATTTTTTTTAGGACCAACAATAAAGAAAACTGGAGCTTCGAAGCAACTGCCAATTTTGTACCTAGGAAAATAGACCCCAAAAGAGCAACTTTTTGAATAACACGAGTTTGGCCAACTGGAAAAGCCTTAAATTTCCACATTTTCGGTGACGGACAAGAGCAGGAAACCAACTGTAAGATACGAAGTCTGAGATCGTTATACGGAGTTGTTTTCATAGTGCGATGTGAGTTAGAAGGCTAAGCGTCGAAATCGTGTAGCGTCGAAAACGGGGGTTCCCACGATACATGTAGCTAACCCCGCCCTCCCTCTCCCCCCCCCACAAGTCTCTTAGCGAACATTGTAATTTATGGCGCTGGTGAGACACTGCTTGGCCTTACTTTGATATTTTTCAGGGCGCCAACCCACCCCCCCCCCCCCAAAAAAAAAAAAAAAAAAAAAAAAAAAAGATGGACCTGAGGGAATGGTAGTCTGTATCCTGGCAAGCTTCTCTGACAAAGGGGAACGGTTTCCTGAAGATTGAACGTTCACCGATCGATGATGACTTTTGAGGAGCAAAACTTGGATGCCATGTTTTGCATGAAGACTCACACAGTTAATTGCTTTTTTAGTTCCAAGAAATGCTGTTCTCTGCAGCCATACATGTATCAAATTAATGACTGAAATCAATCAGTGATGAACATAATGACATGAAGCCTTGCGATTTCTGAGTTTTACATTTTCTGCAGTACATGTACATGTGGATCTTCTTCACATCTGTCAATTAAATCTTCCCACGTTTCATAAAATATACAGTTCATGTACTTCGTGGCCATCTTCGTGACCAGAAGCAAATTTGGGAAAAAAATTTACTCCTATTTTTTTGACATTTGTTCATAAAGGTTATCCAAAGATTTGTTCAAAAAATATAGGGTAAACAATTTACAAATTTTATGTACATGTACATTGTGCACATGTACTGTACAATGTAATTTATTTATTTTTATTTTTTTTTGGGGGGGATGTTCATGCCAAGAGCAGAACATGTACATTCTGTCATTCAAAGCCCCATTATGTTGTCTTAATTTTTCTTTGAAAGTCAAATAGATCACCTCTACCCCTTGCAAGCAGGCAAGTAAACATTCCGCAATGTCCAGATAGGGTTCAGTGGGTCCTCTCCACCCTGCTGCAATTCTCTGGGGAGGAGGGAGGGGGGGGGGTTTGGGTCACACCCGCTTCGTTCGTTACCCTGGGTCTCGTCAGAGTCGTCATCATGCACTTGCTGTAACCGACCCAGCTTTCCCTTTAGTCCTCAGTCACATCTCAGCAGGTTTTCAATCAAAGCGCACCAGTGGGGTGTCCTGTGACCTCGGAATCGCTCAAATTTCATCCCTGCTTCCCCACATTTTTCCCTTTTGCTTTTTTTGGGTAGTGTTGATATAATTTTATTTTTTTTTTCGATTTTTTTTTTGGGGGATGGGGGAGGGGTTGGGAGCCCAAATGCCATGCAAACAAATTCCCAGACCAAGTGCAATTACTGTTTCGACTTGGCCTGTACTTTGGAGTAGCCTCCCAGTGAACTACATTGTACCACTACCAGTAGGGAGGTGAGATGGTGGTACTTGTGCACTACAGTACCGGTGTACCACAGAACTGGCCATAGGGGCAGAAGGATGGAGTTTTACAGGCCTAGTGTCTGCTTTTACGGCGGACAGGGGACCTGGGGTGGGGGTGGAGGTGGAGGACCCAGACAGGACGATAGGACGCCGGCGATGGGGGCAGATGAGTCCTCCCCGGTTTATTGCCGGCTGCCGGCCTCCCCAAACTCGCCAGTCTGCGGGGACTTTCTGGTAAGTCAGGAGGACCCAGCTCGGGGCCGTGAATCAAGTAGCCAGCACCCCCTGCAGTTGTCACTCTGGTTTTCATGTCTGGACATATTGGTGATTGTTTTTGTTTAGATTTCTCTGGGCTGTGTTTTATGGATTCTTGTTGGGGGAGCTCTGCTCTCTTGGGATTATATAGTATGCCTGCCATTTTGTCTTGTAGGATGAATCTTGGCAGTGCTTTTGTGCTGTTGTTACATGTACAGTATGAGGTGGATGTGGGGTGTTTTTTTATTTTGTAAATTGAGCATTGTGGAGGTTGAGACCTGGGTTGTCCATTCTAGTCGGACTTGATATTCAGTAGGTGAGCTTGTGTACACAATGTAGAATATCTTTGGGTTTTCCCACTGTAATAGGGCAGTTTCCACTGTCCCAAATAGACAATTCAAACTTAAACTTTAAGTCACTGAGAGAATGGGGCCTGTGTACAGGTCTACATGTCGTATGTTCATGTACTGGACTGGTACATGATGCAGGCGACACCTTAAGGGCTCAATCAGCTAATTTGTATTAAGGAATTATGTTCCTCTGGGAAATACATGTACAGTACATACCGGTACTGTATGTATACTTTAACATTTGAACAAAGCGGTGCCAAAGCAATTTGTATGCAGTGCACTGGTGCAGTAGTATAGTAACATAATAACATTACATTTGTACACGCATGCAGAAGAATACATGTAGGTGCCACATGCAGGGTCCTTTAATATGTGCACTTTACTGTGGTACAGTAAGGTACCGGTACAGTGCATACAGTATACAGGTACATGTGTGTGTACATGTACATGTGTACATGTTCCAGTACAAGAACATGATACACATACAGTACATGTACATACATGTACATGTACACTGTACATGTACATGTAGATAACATGATGTTTGTGTCAAGGAGAATGTAATTCAATGAGGGTTTGCCCTCCTTGATGTGATAAGCACCGAGTGCTCAGTGCTTATTAAGTGGTTAATTAAGACACCTGCATTAGAAAGCGGGAGTCGCGGGTTCAAATCCCACCCGAGCTGCCTTTCATCAGGCATCAGGCAAAGCATGATTGAACATGAGTCATGCTGAGAAATGTACACATGTACAGGTACATGTACATGTACCTGTACATGTACATGTACATACGGTACATGACATGCTTGCCAACCTGTGGAACCTTCTGTATTGATTAATACGGTGTTGCACTCATGCACTGTACAGTTGTACATGTGGTACATGTGGTCCTTTCGTACATGTACATGTACTTGAGTTCCAAAGACCCAGTATCTTTGAGGAGGTAACTACGGTACAGTATGTGAACCCACACATGGCACATGTGCTTGCGGACTGTGAAATGTTTATTTTCTGTTGGCCTGACGAGTTCAGTCTGCGAGTAATATATACACACAGCAGTGTGAATGATTGATGGGGGGGGGGGCATTGGTGTCAGTTGAATTAAGGGTTTGTTTGAAAACCGGGCTCCAATTTCATGGCGCTGCTTACATGTAGGTACGAAAATCTGCTGAGCGGCGAAAATTGTTGAAAAAAATTGAAAAAAGTGCTAGGTAAATGTACCAACTTGCGAGGATTAATGACAGTGTATTGCTTTTGAGAGAACAGCTGTGTGTCAGTGATTTCAGGGTGTATGAAGTGACAAACTCAATGCCCTTCGTACAACATGCAAGACACCGACAGTTCAGATTTTTTGTGGGCCATATTCTCAGAATGCAGGAAGATGAACCAAGCAGGAGATACATGTGTACGTGTACATGTACTGTACATGTACATGTACATGTACATGTACCCTACATGTACCGTACTGTATGCTCTTTATTGCCCATTCTGTGGCAAAAATAGAAATCTGGTCGACAAAGATGTATCTCCCTTCCCTTCCGATACATCCAAAGGCTCTTGGGTGACAAGGATGGAAACCTACAGTACATGTAGTGAGAAGGCTCTCACAGACATGTACTGCACATGTACATGTAATGTACATTGTACATGTACATATGTACAGTACATGTACATGTACATGTACACACATGTACATATGTACATGTGTGTACACACACTGTACATGTACTTGTAATGTACATGTGTACACATATGTACATGTACATGTTGTACAGTATACTACACATAAGATACAGGTACATAATGTATACCTATAGGCTATGGTGTGGTGCTGTGTACGGTACAATTTGTACATGTACTGTACATGTACACCTTCAAACAAAGGATACGTACCGGTACATGTACAGTATCTATATTGGTTCCGTATTTGTTGTTTCCAATATATCTGTTTGCTCTTTGCATTTCCTCATGTTATTGTGCTCAACTTGTTTGTTATTGGGATGTGCACCTCAGATGCATAATGATTAATGGACTGGAAATAGTATGTACATGTAAGTGGAAAAGTCATTTTATGATGCAGCCAAGATGTCAACAATGTCTATGCTAATACTGTACATGTATGTACAGTATTGTACATTGCTTATACATGTAGTTACATGTACATGTACATGTATATTGTCTTAATGGAATGCTGTTTACTGCACATGCATTTTATGGCACAAAAATAACTATGAAGAAGGATTTTCATTAATTCTGCATGGATTAAAACAAACTGCAGATTCATGTCTTGCTGCATGTATTGTACACGTACTGTACATACAGGTGTATACTGGTAGTCGGTACTGAACACATACCTTTAGAAAATTACAACCCACCACTTTCTCAAGACATAAAACTCTCAAGACTTTTCCCTCTCTGCTCAGTAAGTGCAATTTGTCCTTCCATATGACATATTTTCAGCGTGGGTGACCCGGCTCCAATTCCAGTGAGAATTGCCCTCCAATATGCCCCATATTTCTTTCTCTTTATCACCCCAATCCCCTTTTATTTTTGTACGGAGTGGTGGCTTTCTCTATGATGGATGATCATAACTGGTTTTCCCTTCCTCCCCCCTGCCCTCAGATTCCGTCCGGCGTGGATCTGTCGCTGAACGAGCTTCAGGACATGGCCGACCGGCAACAGCATCAGATTGAGGCCCAGCAACAGACGCTGGTCGCCAAGCAACAGCGGCTCAAGTTCCTGAAGCAGCAAGAGCAGAAACAGCAGGTGAGTTGGCGGAGGGGGAAAGCAGGTGGGGGGGGGGGAGGGGGTTGGGAGTTACAATGTGCATGTAGAAGTTGTAGAAGCAGGACTGGGCTGGGAGAAAAAAGGTCAGGGAGGAGAAGGTGGGGAGTCTGGCAGACTGGGACCAAACCCCCAAAAATGCCTCCTCAGCCAAATTAGGAGATGAAAGCTTACCAGAGACTGCCGTCGCGGCCGTCGGGTCCTTCCCAGCCTCCTCCTGTATTAGGCTTGACCTAATTGGCCCCAATTTTCCAAGGGTAACCTTTTTAGCTGCATTATCCTGCCACAGTAATACAATTTAACACACACTCACCAGGATGTTCAGGAAAGAGAAAGAGAGTGATTTTTTTTTTTTCCTTCAAGAAAATGTTGCACACTGTTTACTGACTAAAATGACTCCAAATGTAACACTCCGAAATTAGGATGGCCTGACGTTTCACTCCTCGCTGGACCCTTTTTTCTCCTCAAAGGCAGAACGGCACAGACAAATGCAGATAGGAAGTAAAGAGAGAGACAGGGACACGGATGACAGACTCGGGACAAATCGGCCAATAAACACTCTTTATTTTGACAAAATTATACCATGCTGGTAGACTGTGTCAGTGCTGTGCGAGCAGCTCTCCGCCGAGTGTTTTTCTTTCTGATCCAGCTAAGATCGATACGGCTCTAATTTGCCCGGACATTTGCGATGTGTTTACCGTACTTGTCATTTTTTTTTTTTTCAAGTGCCACGCTCTCGATGTTGTGCATGAAGGAAGGTGGGGGTCACTTGCACTTTCTTTGCCCATGTGGGTTTTCTAATATCAGGGGACCGTTTTTCGATCGACTTCGGCAAAGTCATGATTGAACAAGGCACGTTAATATGCAGTTATTGCACATGTTGTGTGCATACATGTACATGTACATGTACACTGTACATGTACTTCAGTGCGCTTTCGGTCAAAGGACGTTGTGGGGCGACTTGACGGCCAACATGTACTGTACATGTATGATGTACCGGTTCATGTACATGTTGGACTTGTTGTTTGGGGGGACTGCCTGATATAATCATTTTATTTACTTCATTTTTAATGAGCGTCGCAAATCTTTGGTTTCATAAACCCAAGGTGTACTGTACATTGTACATTACAGTGTATAGTACAATGTACATGCTGTAGTACACTGTATAGCACATGCTGTACATTGTACATTACCATGTTCAAATGAACATACACTGTACATGTGGAATTGTTCGAACATGTATGTATACACACAATGTACCGGTACGGTATGCATCCCTACTGGTCCATATGCATCCATCCACATACATGTACGTGTGTACAGTACACACATACCGTACTGCACATGTCCCCTTTCTTAATTAAAGGATTTGAATTGTAGGCCCACAAATACAATCATTTACAGTGCGCCGTACCGGTATATCTGCACGTACACGCGCGGAAAAATATAGTAGAGTACATCTATACATGTTACTTGAATGCTTCCGGTACGTACATGTACATAATGTATCATGCCCATGTACAGTATACTTGTACGTGTACAGTGTGTGTACATGTACGGTACATGTACTAATCTGCTTAGACTGCAACGTGTCCATGGATCACCTGATTTCCTCATCTCTCACTCCGCTTTCGCGGTCACTCTATTGTAATGTGAAGAAAAGAACCACTGGGTGGTGTGATGTACAAATGATCGGAATGTATTTCCTCATATCTTGGTTAATGCTCAATGTTACAGTAAGCCTGTGTGTCAATGTACCGTATGTAATCTGTGCAGGTTGTAGACTTGTTCTGTATTAATGGACAATGATCCTACAGTACATGTATTATGTACACATAAAACAGTAAACAGGTAAAAAACAGTCAAACTAAAAGCCCATTAGAACATTAAAGGTCGAAAGATTACCTCAGTTTGAATGTTAAACCATTAAACATACATGTACATGTACAGTGTGCATTACAATCCGGTATACATGTACATGTACATGTACGCCAAAAACAACACAGTGAAGAATTTAGATCAAACGATATCTGAGAAAGCAGAAGAGGGAATCAATTGCTCCGTGGAGCGATTGTTGGAAATTCAACAAACGTCCAGTTTTCTCGAAAATGGCAGTGTTGAAATTTCACGGAATGTACATGTACATGTACACTGTATCGGGTACATGTGTACACGTATGTACATGTACAGTACATGTACAGTGCATGATACTGTACCTAATTTACAAACATACAAGTTGATGAGAAAGAAGGGTAATTTATGAATTTTGAATGTCCGGAAATTGCATGGGCACTTTGAAGATGGTCTAGTCTGCAATTCTGATTTCAGATTCATATTTCAAAAATACTGTACCGTGTACGTACATGTACCTACTGGTACATGTACCGGTACATACATGTATATACATGTGCTGTACGTGTACATACATGTACATGTACACGCGCATGTACGGTACTGTAGCATACAAAGCCTACATGTACATGTACACACTGTACCGGAACATGTACTGTACATAAATTAATGCTAACCATTGACATTTCTATGCAAAAATGTTGCAAACTGCTTTGTCAACTAAAATTACCAAAAAGTGAATATTAAAAATTACGGTAGGAGGTCCTGACTTTTCGATCCTACATTTACATGTACATTGTACAGTACATGTACATGTATGGTAGCACTAGCAGTAGCAGGACCTTTCTCAAAGGCAGAATGACAAGGACAAAACAAATAGGAAGGGGAGAAACAGGATGACAGATGGACAAAGGGGATACAGTGTGTAGCTGGTAGGTTGAGATGAAAGGGAAGGGCAGGGAGTAGGGTTTGGATTAGGTAGTGGTAGGGGGAAAACATCAAAGAGAAAGAGAGAAATGGGGGAGCGAACACAAAAGAGGGATTATTGGTAAACATAGCAAGGTGGAATTTGACATTCTGTTATGGAGTAGAATGTGGGTATGCATGTATGCCTTTGTCCATTGCAACTGATCGTCTCAAGTGGAGATCACAGGGATTATTGTCCTCCTCAGTCCAAAGGGAAACGTGATGTCCTTGCCTGAAGATTTTTATATGCACCCCCCCCACCCTCCATCAAAAGACCTTGGTGGTGTGATTAGGAGTGAAACTCTGAATGGATCCCATCTCCCTGAATACTACCGGTAGTCCTTGAAGAAAGCGCACTTCATACTGCCCATGGGATTTCCTGCTCTGAGATGTGTGGGGAAGCATAATGGCTTGAATAATGATTCCCCTGTCCCTTATTCTCCTCTTTCCTGATGTAAGGGCGCCCACAGAAAACCAGACCATACAGTTTTTGACTTTGGGTTGACTTTTACAGGCCTAAGGGGTTGCTGAACTAGGCCAGAGAACCAAAAAAAAACCCCCAAAACCACCCTGTTTTCTAATGGGTTGGGATCTCTCTTCCTCAGTCCCTTATCAGCACAAAGGGTGTAGATTTCAGGCAGTGAGTGTGGAGAATGTGTCCCGAATCATGTTTTGAACTGGATCATGTGCGGAGGTGATAGCTGATGCTGATGCTGGCTTTGAGTTTCAAATTCTTGGCCCTGTTTTTTCTTCTTCTGCTTTCTGTTTTGAGGCAATGCTTGACAGTAACTCACTTCAGCTCTCCTTGTTTGTTTACATACTTCATTGCTGAACAGGCTACCTGGTGCATGAAGATCTCTAAGTATGCCCGGATTCCCCACAGTCGAAAAAAACATTTACAAAACAGACATTTTATCAGCTGTTTGTGGCTGTTTTGTTTTTGCCAAGTGCCAACTATCTTGTACATGCAGGGTAATCAGAGACACTAGGGCTGTTTCCACCAAAGATCTTATACTTTTTATAGAGCACTTGCGTGCAAGATACATGTAGCCTACCC
The DNA here is from genome assembly GCA_949987565.1 of Luidia sarsii. Taxonomy (NCBI): domain Eukaryota; kingdom Metazoa; phylum Echinodermata; class Asteroidea; order Paxillosida; family Luidiidae; genus Luidia; species Luidia sarsii. The sequence continues at coordinate 36,039,790 of OX465101.1, forward strand.
GGTACTCTTGCGAGATCACACGCATCCGGTTGAAGTACAGTACGCACTGGATGCCATTTTAGTAAGCAAAGCCGCACACATTCTCTCCATTTCGTGGTCACATCACATCGAAAGTTATCATAAATTCATATTCTGTTCATTCATCCAAAGTTGTATCTTTTTATTGTTTGTGACTCTCTCGCTTCATTTTCCGGAGCACTAAAAGCAAACGACAGATTCTGTTGCTTACTAAAATGGCATCCAGTGTACATGTACTTCCCCTTTTGCTCAGAGTAGTCCATATTGCGCTATGCGCGCTATAAGATCTTTAGTTTCAACTACATGTACACTAAATACATGTAAATCCAATTATTTTGATCACGATTCGAATTGCGATTCAAACTGTACTCTTTTTATGTGTTTGGACACAATAAACGGGATTATTAGTGGGATTGAGATCACGATTTGGACGGTTTATTTGCGATGCGGTGTGTGAGAACGCTCCACTAAATCCCACAATGCACCGCTCACGCTCTGATTGACAGGAAGTGCCGTGCTTGTTCATATGTCTCCCTGCGTGGGCCACCCTCAAGGACACACCCACCATTTGACCACAACTGCTAACCACAATGGGCTCGCAATTTTCGTGTCCTGTGTGGACCCTTGGTTTTTGAATCGCAACAAAATGCTATTAGTGTATTTTCTTAGTGGGAACTGCCCTACTGAGTCACTTTGAATCATGAGCTACACACTGTACATTGTACAGTACATGAACTGGATGTACATAATGTGTACGGTACATGTACACGATAATACATTTACAACTCTACATGTACATGTACAATGTACAATGTACATTGTACATGTACATGTACATGTACATGTACAATGTACATTGTACATGTACCGGTACATAAGGTATACAGGTGTATACAATTTGTATGTACATGTACATGGCTGAGCTTTCAATATACATGTAAATCAGTAATGTCTTAACATACATGTACTCTGAAGCAATCGAATGCATTAGAGAGGGGGGACCTTTGATCTGCCATTACATGTAATATACATGTACGCACTGTATAACCCTCAATCAGAAACCATGGCAACGGAAACCCATGCAAAGTATCCTTAGCCCCTCTAGGCTCTAGTCCCACTTAAGAACTGGATCAGTGTGTCACATTCTTATGTGTGTGTGTGTGTCCCCCACCCAGCGATAGGGGGTCAAGCTTTTTTTCCTTTTTCCCCCCAAAAGCTGGAATGAACCTCCGCCATGTCCCGGACCGACTCTGAGTCTGACAGCGTTTCCAATTGACTCGCCCGACAAAATAGCTGAGGGGTTCGTCCATTCTTAGGCAGGGACTTTGAAATCAAAAACTGCCCGGATTTAAAAGAAAAAAAAAAGAGAGAGAAAAAAAAAGGACTCATATAAAATGCCCGACACCAATAATAAGGATCTGTAGGAAGAATGGGAAAGAAAGTCCCACATTGCATGGAATCAGTGCTTAATGGTTCCTGGGGTATTATTGTTAGTATTTCATCAATTTTTTTTTTTTTTTTTTTTTTTTTAGTTGTTACCGATTTTTATCAGGTTACAATGTCACGTCCCAGGCATATAGAGTTTCCCGGTCTTTGGGGGTAGGGGATTGAATGCCCGCTACGTCCAAACGTTGTAAATGTACATTGTACAGCATAAGGCTGTGTGGGCACAGCAGGAACTCTGGGGAGAGAAGACGACTGGGCCTTGACTTTCCACAGGAGCCCCACCAGAGGGCAAGGGCACAGACTTTGGGGTGTTGGCTGGGTGTTCATGTACTGTAATTGGGCAGAGTCGCTGGCTTTCAGAGCCTTAGGGGGTGGTAGGGGTAGGGGGGATTGGAGTGTCAAATGAGCCCCCTTTTGTTGTGACCGGCAGAATTTCACTCCCCCTCATAGTCTCATACAGTTATTTTCATTTTACTTTTTTAGGCCAAACAAAAAAATGGCTGTGCTTCCATGTACATGTATGTTCTGTACATCGCATCTGAAAAAGGGTAGATACATACAGTACCTGTAGGATTTTTTTTAATTTAATGCCGGGTCATGTACACATGTACATGTACATGTACATAATGTACTGGCTATGTACAGTGTTTTATTTATGGTTACCGGTATACATGTACATGTACCGGTACTGTATACTTGAGCCAACGTAAACATGATTTACATGTTTGCAGTTTTGGTTTTATTCAAATCACATTGATTAAATCACTAGTTGCGCTGTCAAAATCCAGGTAGGGTCACGCCGACGTGCCGTCAAAATAGGGCCGGTCGGGAAATGCACTCTCTTTTTTTCTCCCCCCCAACCTTATCGCAAAGTGTTTCTTTCTATTTGACACCTCTGTGTGCAAGTGGAGTGGCCACTAGCTGAGAGCTTACTGCACGTTACTGGGTTTTTTTCTTTCTAATCTGTTATTTTCGGGCGGGCATGTGTTGTCCCAAAATCGGCAAAGGTTTTAGAGTCAACTCAGCAAATGGAGGTGAACCCGTCAGGTATTCCCTGCGTGTGGCCTTTTTCACACGAGAAAATGATGCGCTCCATTGCACGGGCAAACACGGCTTTCTGTTGTTGCTGCCCGAGAGAGCTTCAAGTGTGCCAAGTTTGTTTGAGGCGTGCGCTTGGCCCGGCTGAATTCGCACGTAAGTCGCCCTGAATGTGCGCAAACTGCCACTCGCTGTGAACTCCCAGTTTGATCTGTCAACTTGTCAGGTCCTTGCAAATGCATGTTTCATTTCAGCATACATGTACATACAGTACCTGTACAGGTGTTCATGTACATGTACATATGTACCTGTACACTACAATGTACAGCACTTCAAACGTCAGATTTGGAGTACATGGTTTTAGTGGGCTTGTACGTGTACACTGTATGTACATATCAGTGTCCATGTGCGTGTGTCACTACATGCACGCTTCATTTCACTGTATACATGTACACCTGTAGTGTACAATGTACTTTATTTACAACTTCAGTTGTGGAATAGGGCCTACATGATTTTATTTGGCATGGAAAACGTGCTTGTCATGCATGATGCCTAGATGTCCAATGAGCACACATACTGTACGTACATACATGTACGTCCATCAACATGCATGAGTTCATTTTTTACTCAAAAAGTAACTCAAACTCCGGGTCCTCTCTTTCTATCTCTTTTTCTCTCTCTCTTCTCTCTCCCTCTTCCCCCTCCCCTCTCTCTCTCTCACTCCCTCTTTCTCTCTCTCCCTCCCTCTTCCCTCTCCCTTCTCCCCCTCCTTTCAAATGTTCCATGTCACATTACAACATTCTGGGCCATGTCACAATTCTCCAAGGCAGTTTCCGCCTTGGAGAAAGGGCCTGCCAGGATCAACAGGCAACACATCAGACTCCCCCAAATGTATGAGATTTACATTTCCTGTATGGCTAACGGCCGTACAGGAAGAGCTACACGGATGAGCTTCTGGCTGGTGCCCCCACCCTGGTAAAGTTTAGTTGACTATTAATGGGAAGGCTGCCATCTTAGGGCTGGATACAGTAGCTCAGATGGTAAAAGCACTGGTATGCCAAACCAGAGATGTCGGGTTCAAGTCCCGGTCTTGTTAACATTTTCTTTGCCATTTTTCAAACATATTTTTTAAACTGTCTAAAAAGAAAAGAAAAAAATCCCCTGCCCGTTTTTCTCCAACATTTGTTTCTTGGTTTTATTATAAAACTTAATAATAATATACATGTTTTTGTTTTCCCCCGTTTGCCTCGCCCCAGCAAATGGTTGCCGAAGATGAACGCCTGCGCAAGTTCCGGGAGAAGGTGGACTCCCAGGAGCAGAAGCTGCGCAAACTCCGGGTCCTGCGTGGACAAGCCGACGTGATCAAGAACAGCAACCACACCATGTGTAAGTGTGCCCGCCGCTTGCCCCCCTCCCTCCTCCTCGGCCCCGCTGCGCCTTCCACTCCTGCTCGTCGTGCTCCTGCACGCCTCCGCACCCGCTGCAGAGCTACACGGACGACTTCTGACGGCATCTGACGAGGGTTGAGCCCGGCTGCACATACGTGCATGCAGCTTGGTGTTTATGTACAGCTCATCGCGTACACTCCGCCTCATTGAGTGCTGGAGCCCGGGCCTCACAGTGTGTGCATGTTTTCATCTACACATCCCACCAGGGTGCCAGATGGTTCAAATACCTCGGGAACAGCATCCTTAGAAGCGCAATCCAAAAGGGCCACCTGAGATGCTGGGTTATTGCAAGGACGGGTCCCATTTTTTTCCTCTCGTTTTTTGTGAGGTGGGGTGTTTGTTTGTTTGTTTGTTTGTTTGTCTGTTCTTTTCTCACTGTCCTGTTGTCTCACTGTCTCTTTCTTTCCCTGTCCCTCTTTATTCTGTTCCTGTTTGTCTCTGTCTTTGCCTCTTTTTTTGTCTCTCTCTTTCTCCCCCTCTCTCTTTCTCTTCTCTTTCTCTCTCTTTCTATCTCTTATTTTTCTCTCTCTCCTCTCTCCCTCTTCCCCCTTTTTCTCTCTCTCTCACTCCCTCTTTCTCTCTCTCCCTCCCTCTTCCCTCTCCTCTCCCCCCTCCTTTCCTTCTCTGTCTCCCATCTCCCTCTCTTCCCTCTTTCCCCAGCTCTCTCTCTCTCTCTCTCTCTCTCTCTCTCTCTCTCTCTCTCTCTCTCTCTCTCTCTCTCTCTCTCTCTCTCTCTCTCTCTCTCTCTCTCTCTCTCTCTCACTCATTTCCCTCGTTCTTCTCCCACTCACTTTACCCATGCAGCCACAGAGCTGGAGTCGGTCAAGTCCCTCTTTGCCCAGAAGGAGAAGGAGCTGTCGCTGGCCGTGGCCAGGGTGGAGGAGCTGACCCAGCAGCTGGACCAGCTGAAGAAGGGCCAGCTCAACGGGCTCAACGGGGACACGTACAAGTCGCCGGCCAACGAGGAGCTGAACCGTCTCAGGCAGGAGCTCGTGGTGAGTGGGCCGAGTGGATGGGACCCTCGCCAAAACCTTGCTTTCTCGTTTTACCATCTTGGGATCATCCACTAAGTGGTACCAGCCAATTCGTGATAGATTTCACCAACTTTGCTCCGCAAACCTTCCACTTGGTACTTCCACCATGCAAAACCTTCAAATCTTATGGGAATATTCAAATAATAGCATGCTGAAGTACAGTACCCTCATACTGGAACTCTGTGTGTTTTGGGGATGTAGATGTATGCATGGGTGTACGATGTGTGTTTTATGAAATTGTGTGATTTGTTTTCCCTTGGAACAAAAAAATTGATTTTTGAAGACTAGATACTGGTCTGTCTAAGGATGTCATCTGGCCTGGCAAATCATCAAAACCAAATTCTTCATTTAAATAACCCCAGACATCTCTGGTTTTGTGTACTAGTGCTCTTACCATCTGATCTATGTAGCCTTTAGATGTGGCCCTCCCAAGTAGTCAACTCATCTTTTTTTTTTTTTTTTGCTTGGTTATTCTGACCCAGCTGAGGAACAGGCTGAACGAGGAGCAGAGTGTCACGCTGCAGAGGCAGCGGCAGAGCATGTTCCACCGGAAGGAGGAGATGGCGGTGGTGGACAAGCGCATTGAGGAGCTGACAGAGCGACTGCGCAACAGCCGCAGCCTGGGCAAGCCCCACCTGGTGCCCCGGGGCAACGCCAACAACAATGCCTCGGGGCCAGGCATCCCCAACGGCCTGCCCTTAACTGCTCGCCCCAGGGCAGGCGGGCAGGGCGAGGCAGAGAGGCGCTCGCCCGTGGCCAACGGAGACTTCGCCGGGCATCCTCCGCTGCCATCGGGGCCGCCGGCCAACGGGAGCGGCCCCCAGGTCAGGCCGGTGCCGACCGGCCGCCCCATGCCCCCGAAGCCGGCCAGCCTGCTCCCGCCCCAGGGGTTCAAGCCCCGGACCGGCCAGGGCAGTGGCTCGGGCGTCCCCAGGCAGGGCTCGCCCATGTCGGCCGGCAGGCCGCCCAACAACAACCACCACCACCACCAGCAGCACCACCCCCCGTCGGCCTGGCACTCCACCTCCTTAGACACCTTCCAGCAGTCCCGCGGCCGAGGCGAGGGCGTGAACGAGAGCGGGAGCGACACCTCCTCACTGACAGAGAATTCCAGCGTGGACAGCGTCCCCACCAGCGGTCTGCCCCACAACCAGAGGCAGCAGCAACAGCAGCAGCCGGGGCCCATCAGAAGCCCCGACAACCGCAGCTCGCCGGTCAATCAGCGGCCCGGAAGCCCCAAGACGTCGCAGCCGCCGCCCATCCCCATGGCCAAGGCAGATCCGCGGCTGATGTCGCTGTCGGACAGGCGAGCCGGCGACCGCTCCCCCATGTACAACTTGGCCAACTTGGAGGCCGCCCTCTCTCCCCCGCCCCAAGACCAGATGGGCGACAGAGCACCCTTTCCTTCGGCAGTCGGCCCTGGCCCTGGCCCAGGGAACCCTCCTCTGGTCCCGGCCTACGGGAACCCAAATCAGACGGAGACGGACTTCCGGAGCCGGAGTTCTAGCGTGGATTCCCTCGGTCAGCCTGTCAACGGCGGGGGCAGACAGCTGTCCTCGCCACAGAGCAAGAAGAAGCCGCCGCCTCCGCCCCGATCGGTCAACACAGGATTGTCGGCCGGCCAGGCCCCTCAGCTGGCCCCGGGCTCTCCCTCCAGGGGTGGCCCGCCCGCCCCAAACGGCCAGAGATACCCGTCGGTGCCTAACCAGCAGCCCCCGTCGCCCAGCGCTCCTCCCCGGACCCAGACTGAGCCCATGACTCACCCCGGCAGCCCCAAACTCTCCAGCGGCCGGAGCTCGGGCTCCTCTTCCCCGATCGTCGGTCCTGCTCTGAGGGCCCAGTCGGGCTCTCCTGGTGCGGCCCCCCCAGGCGGCACCACCAAGCCCCCAGCCCCGGCTCATCCAGACGTCCCGCCACCCAGACCGGAGCTTCCCTTACCGTACGCGGTCGCCAGCACCGCCCCCGCTCCGGACCCCACCCGCCCCCGGCACCAGAGGTCCCCGGCCACTGTGGGCATGTTCGCTCCCCCTCCGCCGGCCCAGCTTCGCAACTACAACCGGCCCAGCTACGAGAAGGGCTTCACCGCCGCCGATGGCGGCGCTAAGAAGAACCTGGCCGTTCGCAGTCTCTTCCCCGACGCCCAGCCCAACCCGCCCGGCCAGACCCTGCCGGGGAGCATCGCCAGTCAGCCAGGGCCGCCGCAGCAGCCCTCACACGACAACGACAAGGAGGAGCCGCCGAGCCCCAACCGTCCCTCCAGCCCGCTGAACGTCCCCATGAGCCACCTCTATCACCACCCGGACATCCAGCGACTGCGGAACATGCCGCGCCCGCTCAAGAAGCGCCTGTCCTACTCGGAGGACAAGGAGAGCCTGAACTTTCTCAAGATCGGCACCGGGGAGCCGCCGGCGGTGGCGCCCGGCAACAGCAGCCACCGGGCGACGGGCGAGCCGCAGCCCAAGACGGAGCCGGAGATGAACGAGGCCAACAAGAACCCGGCCGGCTATCGGAGCCACGCCATCCTGAGCCAGAAGCAGTACACGGCGGCCCTGTCCCAGCTCTCCCGCTCCCCCGTCATCAGCAACCGCTCCACCACCGGCAAGGGGTTGGTCAGGGGCATCCTCAAGAAAGAGGGGGCTCCCAAGAAGACCATCCGGGTGCGCTTCGATCCCCTGGCCCTCCTGCTGGATGCCTCGCTGGAGGGCGAGTTTGAGTTGGTCCGTCGGATCATGCCAGAGGTGGGTGGCCATGTTCACAGTCCCGACAGACTAACATCCCCCTTAGGCCTACGCACACGCTTCCAATATCAGCAGGGATGTAAGACTTCTGGAAATTTCAGGATTTCCGGAAACGGCGTGATATATATGTATATACAATGTTATCCTTCTGATAATCCTCCTTTTGTGTTCAGTCCTTCACACTTCTCTCTTTGATCTTTCCCCCTCTTCTCACTAATCCCTACCCTACCCCTTGCCCTTCTCTTTGATCTTTCCCCCTCTTCTCACTAATCCCTACCCTACTCCTTGCCCTTCCCTTTGATCTCTCCCTACCAGCTTCACTCTTTGTCCTTTGTTTCTCATCCGTGTCCTACATGTATTCACTCTCTCCCCCTTCCTTCGTGTACATGTATCTGTTTTGTCCTTGTCACTCTGCCTTTTAGAAAGGTCCTGCTAGGATCGAAAACGTCAGGCCCACTAAATTTTAATATATACAATGTATTTAAAAAAAGATGTCCAACAGGTATAGTGCTCAAACTTTTTATCGGTTAAATCCCTAAAAACTGAAGGGTGTCTGCACCCCTGCCGTGAATCTCTCGAACGCGTAAGCGCTCACTCCTAGTCGCATCTTTCGGTCGCGTAAGCGCTCACTCACAGTCACACAATTGATTGGCCTTCAAAGATTTTCAGGAAATGACTTTGTCGGTCACTTACATCCCTATATTTTACAACTTTGTCTTAAATCCCATTTTCCAGCTCCTCAGTTTCTTCAGCCATAAAAAAAACATAAACCCCTTTTTTGTAAGCAGTCTTCAAATTTCCTTTTTTTTAAGGGTAAAGTAGTGTGTTTGAGTTGATCCATGAGACAGTCCAGATCATCCTTTTTGAAGACCCTCTGATGGGCTTAATGAAAATAAACATTTGAAATATTGGCAATGAATACTTTGACTGAACTGGGACTTAAACCCGGGACCTGTGGATCAACGTACATGTAAATGCACCAGTGCTCTTCCATCTGAGCTATCCAGCCCTAAGATGTTAGCCTTCCCATATAGTCAACTAGGCTGCAGTTGTTTGTATCAGAATGAAAGCGGGGGTGTCATCCCTGGAGATATACGGCAGTTAATGGTTGAATTGCTTCTGACTGGTGCCCCCACCCTGGCAAAGACCAGTTGACTATTTGGGAGGCCACCATCTAAGGGCTAGATACTATACATGTAGCTCAGATGGAAGAGCACTGGTACATGTACATGTACATGTACATGTATGTTAATCCAGAGTTCATGGGTTCAAAGCCTGGTCCATTCAAAGTTCTCTTTGCCAAGTTTTCTATTTGTAATCAATGTTCCCAGTCACTTTTTCCTTTGTTAGTTTAAAATTTAACGCATTCAAACCTGACAGCATCAAAACGAGTTGAGTGTCACAGTACTGTGTGTCCCTTTCACTGAGCGTGTTTGGGCTGAATGAATTATTGATGTCTTGTTCCCGACGCCAGGTGCCCAACCCTAGCGGCGCCAACGACGAGGGCATCACGGCCCTGCACAACGCCATCTGCGCCAACCACTACGAGATTGTCAACTTCCTCATCACCAACGGGGTGGACGTCAACGCTCCGGACAGCGATGGCTGGTGAGGCCCGGCGTCTTCTGAAGTTCTGACCCCCCCCCCCCTCTCTCTCCCTTAAACTTAACCCAGAGGCATTCTGCCCGTTGCACTTTTTTCCCTCCTCTATCGCAATCGTGTCGGGATAGAGTGCCATACTGCACAGCACCATCCCTGAGCATGCAGTGTTTCGTAGGCCAAGCGTGTTCCCCTCGGCAGAAACATCCTGCCAAATCAGGGATGTAAGACTTCCAGAAATTTACGTTTTTTCCAGAAATGGTGTGGTTAGGCTCTTTTTTCGATCATATTTTTTAAATTTTTTTATGAAACATCACCAAACACAAGGCTTTATAAGGTCACTCGAGGTGATGGCTACAGGGAGACTAGAAGAGGAATAGAGGAAATGGGCACAAATCAAAGAACCCCACATATTCCATTCGTTCAGGCATCTATCCACCCATCCCTTCCCTTCCCTTCCGAACAGGACACCGCTGCACTGTGCCGCCTCCTGCAACAACGTGATCATGGTGCGCAACCTGGTGGAGCACGGAGCCTGCATCTTTGCCACCACCATCACCAACAAGGAGACGGCGGCCGACAAGTGCGAGGAGGAGGAGGACGGCTTCAAGATGTGCTCCCAGTACCTCGTCGGTGAGTTTGGCCCGGACCCTCTGAATAGACCGATTGCGCGACCACTGTTTACATGCCATCACGTGACTTATAGTGGGTAGTTTTGTTTTCATCCCATTCGGCCCAGAGCAGCGATGGAAATGTACAAAGAAGAATGTGCACAATAGGATAGTTTTCTTTGCTCATTTCCACTCCTGTTCTGCACCAAGTGAGATGCAAAAATGCCCAAGTGCTGTAAGTCACGTGATGGCATGTAAACATTGGTCGTGCAATCGGTCTATTGATCTCTTTCTGCCAAGCCGGGGGGGGGGGGGGGGGGGGGTCTCAGCCATGTGCGCACTGAAAGGCCCATGGTGCACTGAAAAGGGGTCCTTTTTCATCCACAGCTGTGACTGTAGTTTGGTACATGCAACAGCCTGCCGGGTACAAACTGAATACCTATATTGTATTGATGTCTTTGTTTGTCAGTGGGTGCACTGAATGCCCAGTGTGTACAAACTGAATAGGGTCATTGCATCCACAGCTGTCACTGTGAATGGGTGCACTGAGTGGCGCACTGTGAATTGTGTACACATCTGTGACTTAATTTGGAGACTCCGGCCGTGCATGGAACATATCATTGCTCCAGGATGGTGGATCAACTAAAAAGCCGGAAGTGGTCACTGGTCAACCTCTCCTCTCGACTGACCAATTGATTGTCTCTCTTCTTCCCTCTCCATTCTCCTCTGTGGCCCCCTCTCCCCTCCTCCCCCTCTCCCCCTCCCCCTCTCCCCTCCTCCCCCTCTCCCCTTCTCCCCCTCTCCCCCTCCCCTCTTCCCCCCTCCCCTCTCCCCCTCCCCCTCCTCCCCCTCCCCCTCCCCCTCCCCCTCCTTCCCCTCCTCCCTCTCCCCCTCCCCCTCTCCCTCTCCCCCTCTCCCTCTCCCCTCCTCCCCCTCTCCCCTCCTTCCCCTCTCCCCTCCTCCCCCTCTCCCCCTCCCCTCTTCCCCCCCCTCCCCTCTCCCCCTCCCCCTCCTCCACCTCCCCCTCCCCCTCCCCCTCCTTCCCCTCCTCCCTCTCCCCCTCTCCCCCTCTCCCCCTCTCCCCCCTCCCTCCCCCAAAACAGGAGTCCAGGAGAAGATGGGTATGCTAAACGGCGGCCGCATCTTTGCCGTCTACTCCTACGCCGCCGAGAAGCCGGACGAGCTCAGCTTCAAGGACGGGGAGGAGCTGACGGTCCTCCGGCGGGGGGACGACATGGAGACGGAGTGGTGGTGGGCCAAGAAGGGAGAGCAGCTGGGCTACATCCCCAGGAACCTGTTTGGGGTGAGTCCCTTGGCGTAGGCCTCCACACCGTGACCGGTTGAAGGGTTAACCACTTCGCGCCGGGACCTCCGAATCCGGAGGTCAATCGGATTGCCTTTGCAACGGGGGCCTCCGAATCCGGGCACCACTATTGTCCACATTCTAAACAAAGACTCTTTTCAGCTTAGAACAAAGCAATATGAATCAGTACAAAGACCCTTTTTGACGCAAGTTGCCACATGAATTGCAAGATTAGCAGCAGTAATTGTGCAATTGTGGGACTTTTACTGTGGAGGATCGAGGGATACCGCGCTGCAGCTGAAAGCACGCGGGGGACATTGTCTTTGCATGCCACACAGCCCAACGGGCGTCGGTCTGGCATTGGAATTCCCCCCACATTCTTTACCGTAATCTGTACGCTCGTTTGTGGCCGACCAACTCGAAGATTTGACTGCCTGGAGTGGAGGCTGGAGTCTGCGGTCAGGGATTGTCAGCAGCGTACACGCACCCACACACACACGTCCGTTACGCTCCATTGACGACGCACAAAGGGCCCTTTTTCGAACGGATAATCTCTTGACAAAGGCCACAACGACGTCCGAATTGTGCCAGGTTTTACTCTCTTGTACCAATAGTATACCCTTATCGATTTATTTCACAGAAATATATTGTTCCGATTGTTTTAGCAAGATTTTAAAATGATGCATTGTTCAAAAACCCCCGTATGGTGGTCATCGGCGCTGAAAAACCCCCCCGGCGCGAAGTGGTTAACAGACCCTTTTTGGGGCGGTTACACGGTTACAGTTTTCTGGCTCCGTCTGATAATAGCCTTGAAGTAAATACCCCAAATCAATAAGAGTACACTGTGCACAAGCAAGTCCAACCTTGAATCGGACGTCGGTGTGGCTTTGGTCATACTACATATTGTTTTGTGGTAGGCTTAAAAGAGTCTTTGTTTAAAGCAATAGTGGTGGCCGGATTCGGAGGGCCCGGTGAATGGCAACACCACTGGCACTGTGAATTTGGAGGAGATATGACAGACTGCCTGACTGACTGCCTGCCCTTCCGGTTTTTCCTACAGCTGTTTCCACGAGTCAAGCCACTCTTCTGATGACCCGCACCTTGGCGAAAGCGTCAACGGTCAACGAGTCAACGGTCCCAGGGGGAGACCTTTGGGCCCCCACACTCCGACGTCGGAACCCTCTCATGGAACAAAAACAAATGCAGAATGAAGAAAGGAGTGGATTATTATTATCATTATTTTACATTTTTTTTTTAAGTCAATGTTGAAATGCCAACGTCGGCTTCCTGGACGAAACATTCAAAATGTGTAAGCCCTGAGGAGGTGCGAAATGGGCAGAACTGTACTAGCTGCTGTAAATATTTGATATTTGCTGGAAAAGGGATTGGCCATCGTTCCAAACCTTCTCCTTTCGTATGAGAGAAGCTCGCTTCGACACCAGTCCACGGATTTGCCGCAACCAGTCAATGGCCTCTTGCACTTGGGTCGGACAGGTCGGCTGGGGTCTATCCTCCTCCCCCCCCCCTCCAGGTGGATGGAGTCTAGAGCGCTCGAACAGGATGTGATTGGAGGTCTGCTCTTGGGCGCCACCAACCCGATGGTTGGACGGATGGAGGGGCGATTGGCCTTCCAGAAGTCTGTTGACCCTCTCCCCGTGTCCACCGAGAGTCAATCGTATAGTCGGCATTTTCACCAAGTGGGAATTTTCTTCTTTTTTTTTGCTTCTTCTAAACGTAGCAATTTACGTAGAAACACATGGATATTAGTCACCTGATACACCACGCAGTCTCAAGGTCACATTTGCTCTGCATTCAAGGACGAGCGGAAATACTAACCTTCTAAGTAATTTAAAAAAAAAAATTGGCAAATAATTAGAGGAAAAACTCACTGGGAACTTTTGAACAAATGGGAAAAATGACAAAGAATGCTTTGTCTGGTAATACAACAGTTGTGCGCAAAACCAGAGGTCTCAGTCCAGTCGTACGTGTAGTTTTTTCTTTGCCATTTTTTTTTTTCCCCAAGCATCCTTTCTGCTGCCTGAATTTGCCTGTTTGTGAAAGTGTCGACGATTTAGTATTCTCATTGCCTAGTTCATCGCCCTTGTGGTTCATCTTTAACCAAGTCGCACCGGGCCACTTCTGATAATGTTCACAATGTACACAATGTGTATTAGGGAGTCAATCCTGGCACAATCGGACATCTGTGTGTCTTTTGTCATGCTGTCATGATTCGGTGGGCCCATGGCAACACCGCCCCCACGTGCGCTCCGATTTTTAGTAGGTCCAGGGGTGACGAGGTTAAAGTCGAGATGAATTTCAGCGGAAGGTTTGTGGTGACACCATGTAGCACTTCGCTTTTAAGGAGTGTTCCTCCTGACGATCGGTATAGCACACAACTACCAACAATTTTTGAACACACTCCTTTTCGAAAGAGAAGTGCCGACATGGTGTCACCGCCGCAAACCTTCCACTCAGTATTTCCGCCATGCAAACCTTCAAGTGGTATCCAGATGAATTTGTGTGAATACAGCCCCAGCCGACTCTACCATCCTCATTCTAGATGGCAGAGTAGGATCTTACAGTTTGAAAGATGTTTGCAAGTGACTAGGCCTTGGAACCTTGCTCAGCAGTTAATCCAAATGCTTATGGAGAAATGCGATAATTATGCTGATGTATTTTTGTTTTGTTTGATATATATATATATATAGTTTACTCAAAGTTACAAAATTCTACCATTAAAGATGGCGTATTCATTTTTTTTGTTTTTTGGAGTGGAACCTTGCTTTGATCAAAATTCTATTTTTAAGAGGTAATTCGGAAATGCGATTAGTAGCAAATTGTATTCAGTCTTTATACGTGACCAATGTATTATAATGACAATGTATTTTAATGGGCCTCCGCTGATGACTAAAACTCTGTACAGTTTACCGTAATTGAAATGCATTTTTTTTTAGTCCACTGTATTTGGATCAGAAATGAGGAGAGGGACGGGGAGACTAGTACTAATATTCCAGGTCATGTTGGTCGTCTTCTAGAGGACCGTTGAATAGGCTCGGGGCTGGATTTCCGTTTCCCAGTAGTAGCTCGAGAGCTAGTGACTAGCGAGGAAGACTGTCGAACTGGCCCACACAGCAGGGAGGAGTGGCTTGGATTGGAGGGCCTCATACAAACAGCAGAGAAAAAAAAATCCCCGAAAATCACACCGACCCGTAGAGCATCCAGATTCTAAACTGCTGGGTTTTATTTGTATGTTCTCCACCATCAAACGCTCTCTGTGGTCGATACAAAGGTGATCCTCTGGCTCCAGTGAGGAACTGAGAAGAGAAGAGTATCGAGAGGGTGTCCAGTGTGACCCCCCAGCTCCCCGACCCGTCGTGATAAGTCAGATGTACATCCAATACATGAGACCATGTTTAGAGGTCCAGTTTGCGGACAGATGTCCAGTTTTCTGTCCATACCTTTCCATCAGTACTGAAAAAAAGGTGTTCAAAAAAGTATTCCAATCATGGTGAAATTGAAAATGGAGCCATGGAAAGTTGCAAGACTTTAAATTTGCACTGCTTCAGCGAAAAACCCTAGGCTGCGTTGTAAAAACAAAATACATGGCAGCCGGCGCATGCGACTGGTCTCGGTTTCGAGCCGGCAACTGTGGGCCATATGATAGTGGAGGGAGGACGAGAAGGCCAACCTTCCGACAGATTGAAATGCCCAAGTCTATGCAACTCCTTAAATATAAAACCATTCCACAGACGATCACCATGTAAATAAGGTTGTTAATTTTTGGGGGTAAACATACTGTCCCGTAACCGTCTGGGAGACACCCGTGTCTTCATTGAAGACATTTACTTAGGAATATTCGATGGTACCAAAATGTATTTAAAAGTCGGCTTTCCGTTTGTATCATTAATATGTACAATGTCATTTCCGTCTGTACCATTTTTTTCTTTTGTGTTTCCTTTGTGTATTTTGTTTAGAGGATTTATTTATCTGGATGTGAGGTAGCTTTGACCAAAACGTGTTAGACAATAAAACTCAGTGTTCTAAAAGTGACACACGACTAGTCTTGAGTTCTGATTAAGGTGTCTTGTATAAAGGAATTAGAGTTCAGACAACACTCTTTCATTTGAGCCCCTTTTCCAAAACTTCGGCTTAGGCTCAGGCTCCGGCTTCGGTGTTTTTTTTCCCCGTCAGACAAACACCTGAAAATCCAGGTTGTGGTGTGACGCCGAAACTGAAGGTTTATTGGCATAAGTGCAGTTCACCGAGAAACTGGGGCCAAAAGTTTGTCTCTAGATTCCTGTGGCATCATATAGCCGCGTCCGCACTGGACTTAAAATGGGTAAACTAACCGAGCAAATGGGTAAATTGACCATTTTAAGTCCAGTGCGGACAGCCCAGGAAGTTTTCCTCCCAGGTAACCTACCCGACTCCAGTGGGTAATTTAACCGACCAACCTCTGCCCGGTTAAATTGACCAGGTCAATTTAACCGAGTCGATAAGTCCAATCCGGCACGACGTCTCGGTAAACGACTCTAAAAATACACATCCGGCACCCCGCACGTTACGTTACTGTATGCAACACTCGTGCGGGCGCAGGGTGTTTGTGTACCTAGAGTACATGCACATGTACATGAGTCAGTTAGTTTTACCGATCCGTCTCGGTTAGTTTACCCGAGTCGAAAAGTCCAAGTGCGGACGCCGGGAAGATTTACCCATTGGAATGTTACCCACGGGCTCGGTAAAAAATAAGTCCAGTGCGGACACGGCCATAGACTGGTAAGGGAAATGTGACCGAAGCCTAGGCCCGAGCCTAAGCCTCCTATTCGCAGACGGCCTCAATTCTGGCTTCACGGTGAGTTGGAAAACGCCGGACCTGGTGACGTCGTGCACGGAGCACCTGGCTTCAAGGTAGCCGCGGCCAGTTCTGTCCATATCTGGCAATGCACTCTGCTTACCATTGCATCTCCACCACGAGCACCAGCTGAGACAAGACCGGGTGTACATTGTGTAGCAACATTAGCCGCAATGATTGGACCCCTGTTGTGAAGTTTCCAAACGTCTTCAGCCAACCGAAATCCATAGAACACTAAGATGAACGAATTTTCAAGTTGGAAATTTGTCCAGCTGGGGTCAATGGGTTGTTCTGAGTTTAATAGATGGGTGGTGGCTATAACCGGACTCGTAGATGACCCTTGCCACAATATTATCATTCGGGTCGATTGGTATCGCGATTTGAGCCGGCATTTATCGGGCGAGTGCCTATCTTTTACATGCACCTGGTAGCTTGGTCGTTGCTTCCACGGCACGTCGTCGCACGCCAAAGTCGTTATGGTTGTACGGAAGCATCACTATGACATGAATAAAAAATGAAGAACCCTGCTTCTGCCTTGTTTTGGCCCGGCCAGGTTAAGTTACCCTATATAGCGACATACCATTCTTCCCAGGAGGGGGAAGTATTTTCGCATGGTCTCTCCCAGGCCATGTCCTAACTGCGTCTCCGTACTTTACGACTCTCGATACCGCAGTTTCCCCGGTAGACCAATTTGTCAAATCTGTAATCGATACTACAGTACATGTAGTACATGTTATTACTTCATATGGGCCAAGATGATTCCTTCTTTGGAAAATGATTTGATCTTCCCTTTCTACTGCCCAATCCATACCCAACCCCCTGTCCTTCCCTTTGATCTCATCTTACCAGCTATCCTCTCTGTCCTTTGCCATCTGTGGACCCCCGGCCATTGCTCTCCCCGTTTGATGTCACCCTGCCTTTGAGAAAGCTCCTGCTATGATGGAATCGCCAGGCTCTGCTTTTTTTGAAAATTGCATTTTGGCCAGTAAGCAGTTTGCAACATAGTTGCATATTTTATCTTTCAGCTGCGGAGTAGGTGACTACAAACTTTCCCCAACTGCTATACGGTCTTGGGCCAGAGAAGCAGTCTTTGTCTGGTGGCGGTATCCCTTCAGTATCTCCCAAGAGGAGCTGGACATACTGCAAGTACAATGTGCGAGGCCGTACCGGTTTCCTCTTCCCATGTGGTGGAACATTTAGAGCAAATTCTTTCACAAGCTCGTCATCTTTGAGGCGGAGTATATGACCCGAGCATTTGAGTTGGCGTGCCTTGACTTTGATGATCAGTGGGGCAGTGTTGGTCAGATTATAGATGGTCTCATTTGGAGTCTTATCCACACGCTTGATGTTTAACATGACCCTGTGCTAGCATGGTGTTGCAAAGGCATTGAACTTGTTTTCCATGTCTTTGGTAATGACCCAAATTACCTTTGTTTAGAATAAAATTATGTCAGTTGTTAATTCAGTCAATCTGAAGTTTGAGCTTTTCGTTCGGAGTCAGATGTCGGTCTCCCCTCAAAAAAGTGTTACCCTTGCACCAAACGTTCGACAAAATATCATCTGATTGGACCATGGATGGACCAAACATCCACTAGCACGCTATTGGTCAACATAAGTACAACTGTTGTTTTGTCTCTGTCCAAAACAATCATAAACTCCCAAACAATCTGTGTTGGAGAAGCAATTTCGGATGTTTTTTTTTAATTTCTTTACATGCGTACTCACAGAGAAAGGGTGGAAAAAACCCAAAGTGTTTATCGAAGGATAGATAAGGCCGACATGGTATCTCATCGGCAACTTGGTATCGTATGTTTGCTCGGTTCCGTTCGGAAGCGTCAGCTGCAGCTGAGATAAAAAAAAAAACCACCGTGAAAATACTTTAAAAGACGGCAACTCAATCGACAGGAACCATTCGCTAGCACTGACGTTCCCCGGGTAAGTGTTTTCTTCGGTTTTCTCTTCATCATTCGTTTGCTTATGCCCGAAGTCCATTATGACAAAGGGCTATTTTGCGTTCAGCGCGGACGATCTATTGCAAACGACAATAGGTATTCCGGCCAAACTTGGCCAAAACAATATCCCTTTTGTTCTGGCTTGCATAGAAATCGTGTGGGTCCGATGGGATCAACACTTGACATGGATGCAAGTTGGGGAAAGGTGTATGGAAAAAAAAATCATCAGAAATCAGATGATCTGTTCAGCTTTTGAATATCTGCGTGGCGTATTTAACAAACGAAATTAAATATTCCCGATTTCCTTTTTCAGTTATTTTCGGGTGCATCATAGTTCATGAGCGATCGTGGTGACGTCAGTATGACGCCATCACGAACTTAAGGGTTTTCGCCGCCAAAAGTGCCTTTTACGGGTTTGTGCTTAGATTCCTTGCGTGTCGTTTGTGGGAAATTAGTGAGTCGGGCAAATACAGTAATGCCTCTTAATTATTAAAGTGTTTTACCTTGTCGTCGGAGACTGGGCAAGTTTCAGAAGATATAGGCATGCACGCAGTAGGCAGGAATCGCGACTCCCAAAATTTTGTCGAGCAGATGGGATTATGAATTAGGGGAAGAGGTCGCGAGAGATAGTCACGGGGCGTGTTTCAGAAGATCTAGCCGGAAATTGCGACTCCCAAGCATTTTCGTTGTTCATTGACAGTCGACTAGTCGTGGAACCCTGATCTCAGCATGAAGCTCCTCCTGTTGTGCGTCTGCGTGGCGTTGGCGCACGGCCTCGCACCTCTGCGCCAGCCCCGCCAAGGCGAGAGGGCCGTACCGGACAGCTGGATCGTCGCCCTCAAAGTAAGGCTGTCCTTTCGTTCGAAAAAAACAACCTCCTGAACTGTCAGATATTGCAGAGTATATACAGGCATTTCAGAGGCTTGGAAATATAGGCCTTCATAGATGATACTACGAAGGCAAAGTACCTTTTTCTGCTAGGGTCAAGACGTCGGGCCTTCCAGAAATTATTGTTGAGGTCTACACGTTTGCCCTTTTTTATCAGTATATGCATCCCAATTTATTGGTATAACATTTGTAGCAGCGTTAGATGAATATCGAAGACCGTCAGGGAACATGTTTAATCAAATCCAGCACGGCTTACAAATAGCTTCACGAAAAGGTAACTTTTAGTGATGTACATTTGTTGCACTTTATAATAGAAGTGAAACTTCACTTCTGAAGTCACGGATGTGTTGCAATTTGGATATGAAACATAATTATGTCACCACAAAACCATTGATCCCCTGCAATTGTCATATTTGGGCTGGGGCTCCAGATTACAGTTTGTCACTGCTTGGTAGGAATTTAACGATGAATTACGAATGGACGTGATAATATAGCTTCATCTCTGGAACCCCTACATCTCTCCGTCGCTCTGTAGCCTCATTGAGCCACTTTTACAGATATCATTTTGACAGGTGCTCCAAAGGACTCTCGCTGGTTGTTCCACCCAACCGTGCCTTTGGTCGCACAAGACGTGTACTCTGTTCACATCCGTACGCTGTGGTTGTCCCCAAGGCAAATACTTGGGGATAATCATCAAGTTTTTTCCCCACTTATCGCCTTGCTGTGGAGTTCGCTCCCCTGTCTCCCTCCCACTTACAACCTGTCCCAATCTGACATTTATAGTTGTCTTTCTAAGCTTTGATCTCCTCCTTGTTTGTTACCCTTTCCCCCTTTTTCGCCATCACCTTGACTGACCTGCTTTGGGCCTTGTGTTTGGAGATTTCGATACAAAGAATAGCACGTTGTTCCTGCCTCACGCAATGCATAACTGGCATGAGTAGAACACCAAAACGGCAACCCGTTTGCAAACCACACTCCCATCACTTTCACCACATCCATCCAGTTTCCAACTCGAGTACAAAGAAGTGGATGCACAATACAAACCCTTTTCAATGTATTTCCGTCTTTGTGTTTTCAGGAGGGTAGCGACCCCAGTCAAGTGAAGTCGGACATTTTAGATGTGTTCGCCAAAAGGCGCATGCCTCGACCAATAGTCAATGGTGCAACAACCTTCCCAATGCTGTTCCTCAGGATTCCTGCCGAAGTCATGGACGAGGTAAGTTGCAACTTTCAACGGCAGGCCAGGGTCGTCCCTCGGACGCGATTTTTTTTTACACCGCAGCCATGGGTTTTTCGCTGTATTGGTGAAAATCCGGATCCGCACTTGAAAAGAGACCACGTGTCGTAGAGCGTGGCAAGATCAGCCAGTTGGGATTGAGGGGTGGAGTGTGACTGGCTGTTGCTGTGTAGTTTGACACACAGATGTAAGAAGTCTTCTTAATTGCAAATCTCTAGCTGCTGTTAATAATGTTCAGCTGCACTGGCTGATCTAGTAACGCAGAGCTAGTCTCTTTTCAAGCTCGAATTTGCACTGCCACTATGCCACAGCGAAAAACCCATAGGCTGCGGTGTAAAAAAACAAAAAACAAATACGCGCACCGGGCAGAGAGTTCCAGTACGTACGGCCGGGACAGCTATGCGATACTTAATAATAATAATAATAATCTATTGATTTTGATTGCGCAAATTTCATTTGAAATGTGTTCAAATGCGCATTATATTAATATAATATTTTATAAAAAAGATAAGTTTTAAGCATCATAGATATAACATGATGTTTGCGTCGAGGAGAATGTAATTCAAAGACGTTTTTGCCCTTACTCGACGTGGTAAACACTGAATTAAAAATAAAAGATCACGTTACTTGCTTCACGGACATGTAATGGGAGTGTATTCCACAAATTTGCTTTAACACATGTATACCGAGTTGTGTATCCTTGGCCTTGCGCCCTGTCATCCCACACACAACAGTTTGTGTACGCGTACATGTGTATATACGAGCGTCGGGAGCCACCCTGTACTCACGTACACTGGGGTGCAAAAGTCTTCCCGCACCCACAGCAAAATTTTGAGATTTCACTTTGAAATATCACATTTGTTCAATAAACTAGTATTCTTAAAATTTAGTGGGCCTGACGTTTCGATCCTAGCAGGACCTTTGAGAAAGGTCCTGCTAGGATCGAAACGTCAGGCCCACTAAATTTTAAGATTTACATTTTGGTAATTTTAGTCAGTAAGCAGTTTGCAACATTTTTGTATATCACCTTAAAACTAGTATTCTAATCAGTAATGAAGATTTATGCACGGCAGTGTACCGTACGCCTGCAAGCTACGGGCGGGGAGTCTGTGGGGCGCCAATCTCGTGCCTTGTGGTGACCTTGTTCAATAGGTTGAATATGTCTCCCCAGGGAAATTGCAAAGGTGTATAGGTACGGTCTCCACAACGTTTTCACGAAACTGGTATTTGGAAATAACTGGAAAAGGGGGAATTTGCGATGGGTACGAATCGGTTGCAAGTTGAAGAGTCTTATACAAAGGACATAGGCCTACGGTCCAAATTTCTACCAAGGAAAGTGAATGTGATTGAAACGGGAGCATTTAAAAAAACATTGTTTCTCACTCGGTTGTATAGTGCACGAGAACAAAGCCACATTTCCACAAGGATACACAAATGAGTCGGCCTATCTGTGTGCACGGCGTGTGCACGCTATGAGCGGAGAATGAGGCTGCATGTCGGATATCACTCACAACGGTATTGCGCAATGTGCCATATAGTATTTCTAAAGGCCGGATTCAAATTGTCTAAATCGTCGCCCAACGACTTGATCAAGGCCGTTTTGTACACTGAGAGCCGATTGCCGTCGAGGAACTAAGCGCTGTACTGCCAGTAGGCCTACCGAACAGATTCTGACACGGGCTCTTTCTCTGGTGATGTTAACTTGCACAGGTTCGGGCCATCGATGGAATAGAAGAAGTGGAGGCAGACTTGCTGGGCACTATCTTCACCTCGGAAAAAGCTGCATCCTGGGGCATAGACCGTATCGATAATCGATACGGCACAGACAGCTACTACACCTACAATGACAATAGTACGACCACATCTATGTGTTTTTTTTATCTGCAGTCAAAGGGTGCTGTCGTAAAGTGTGGCTTCTGTGGATTCTGGGGTTGATGAGGTGATTCTGGGGTTGAGGTGATTCTGGGGTTGAGGTGATTCTGGGGTTGAGGTGATTCTGGGGTTGAGGTGATTCTGGGGTTGAGGTGATTCTGGGGTTGAGGTGATTCTGGGGTTGAAGGGATTCTGGGGTTGAGGGGATTCTGGGGTTGAGGGGATTCTGGGGTTGAGGGGATTCTGGGGTTGAGGGGATTCTGGGGTTGAGGGGATTCTGGGTTTGAAGAGATTCTGGGGTTGAGGGGATTCTAGGGTTGAGGGGATTCTGGGGTTGAGGGGATTCTGGGGTTGAGGGGATTCTGGGGTTGAGGGGATTCTGGGGTTGAGGGGATTCTGGGGTTGATGGGATTCTGTGGTGAGGAGGGCCTTCGGTCAAGACCAACGGTCATTCTGCCCTCCTTTTGTTTGATTGATATCGGTCATTTTTTGCGGGTGAGCAGTTTGCAACATTTTGGAACATTACTCGAGTCTCACAAGTCGAGTCCGAGTCGAGGGTGGACTTCATTTGTTATGGTGACTCGAGTACGAGACCGAAGACCGAGTCGTGGAAAATAAGACCCGAGTCGCACTCAAGTCCCAATGAAGACAATGAAAACTGGAATTGCACAGTGCAAAGGCCACAGGACAATGTTGATGGGTTTGTAACACAGCACAGCCCTCAGGGCTATTTCACCGCTTCAACATGGATACATGTATTACTCAACATACTCAAAACAGACTAGGGCGTGTAGCTCCATGACACATCGTGGAAGCCACCGTATTTTAGTCACATTCCTTCAACCCATCCCTCCTCAACAGGACTCGGAGCAGGAGTGAGGATCTACATCATGGACACCGGCATACAGCTGAACCACAGAGACTTCGGCGGGCGAGGCCACCACCTGTACGGAGGTGCCGACGACCACGGGCACGGTACCCACTGCTCGGGCACCTTTGCCGGCAGCACTTACGGCGTGGCACGCCAGGCGGAGATTTACAGCCTGAAGGTTTGCAACTCGTGGGGTCAGTGCCCTCTCAGTGACCTTTACCAGGGTAAGTTGGCGCAGAGGCAAGATTTCAGTTTAGGCCTAATGCCCTCACTCAAAAAAAAAAAGCTTGGAAAAAAACCCGAAACCCAAATTAAACCCCCAATCATAATATAAACAAAAATGTCATGATTTTGTGGCGCGTATGTAGGAATAGTGAAGTGCATGTTCTGTACACGGTGCCTGTCGTCACTGCTGATCGTCGTCCGGTTGACAAATACGTCTCACAAAATCATGATTTTGGGGTATACCGCAGGTCATTTTTCAAAAGTATTTGCGCCAGACAGTGTGGTTTCTCTGTATAATAATAGTAATCTATTGTGGATTTAGGTGTTTATCCACCCATTCACTGTGAGGCTATTAAACCATCTTTCCAGCGCACACAAGCCATCCCTCGTCTGATTATGCACCCACAGGGTCTCGGGACCAACAGCCACGCTGCTCATGGTCTCAAATCGTACCAAGATCTCTAACCGGTCCAATTGTGTCATTTTTCTCCAACTTCCCTTTTCCTATAGGCTTTGATGAAATTCGGAAGGATTACGCAAACGACAAGTTCAAGTTGTCCGGCGGCGTCGTCTCCATGTCCCTCGGCTTCTCGAAATCAGCAACGATCAACAATTACGTGTCCAGTATGAACGGGGACGGTTTGACCGTGTCTGTAGCAGCCGGTAATTCCAACGCGGACGCCTGTAACGTTTCCCCAGCCTCGGCGCCTGGGGTGAGTAGCCAGACCACCCGGTACCTAGAACGGTACCGACCGCGGCTCACACGGGCCTTGTCCGCGTGATATCAAGCATCCTTAACTGTCTTCACTGTTTAGAAGGCCATCATTAAAATAAACCTGCGCTATTGGTTCCATTTTATCCAGACATGGTGAGTTATTCATGATAATTTTTGATTATCAAGGGTTCGCTTGTGAATTTTTTTTTATTACTATCAGCTCATTGAAAAGGTTACCAGATATAAGAGGCCGTGCATTGGCACCTGGTCTAATTTCATGGATTCTGTTACGGCATCATTCTGTGCTTACGGGCAGCGTTTATCGTATATCTATTTCATGGATTCTGTTACGGCATAATTCTGTGCTTACGGGCAGCGTTTAGCGTGTATCTATTTCATGGATTATGTTACGGCATCATTCTTTGCTTACGGGCAGCGTTTAGCGTGTATCTATTTCGTGGAATCCATTACGGCATAATTCTGTGCTTACAGGCAGCGTTTAGCGTATATCTATTTCATGGATTATGTTACGGCATCATTCTTTGCTTACGGGCAGCGTTTAGCGTGTATCTATTTCATGGATTATGTTACGGCATCATTATTTACTTACGGGCAGCGTTTAGCATACATCTATTTCATGGATTCTGTTACGGCATCATTCTTTGCTTACGGGCAGCGTTTAGCATACATCTATTTCATGGATTCTGTTACGGCATAAATCTGTGCTTACGGGCAGCGTTTAGCGTACATCTATTTCATGGATTCTGTTACGGCATCATTCTTTGCTTACGGGCAGCGTTTAGCGTTTATCTATTTCATTGAATCCGTTACGGCAGAATTCTTTGCTTACGGGCAGCGTTTAGCGTACATCTATTCCATGGATTCTGTTACAGCATAAATCTGTGCTTACGGGCAGCGTTTAGCGTATAATTATTTATTTCACGGAATCTGTTACGGCATAATTCTGTGCTTACGGGCAGCGTTTAGCGTATATTAAAAGTTCATGGAATCCGTTACGGCATAATTTTGTGCTTACGGGCAGCTTTTAGTGTATTATCTATTTCATGGAATCCGTTAGCAAGAAACAAGCAAACCAGAAGCAAAAAGTATCTGCTACGGTAAGCGAAGATTTTTTGCTAATGGTAACGGATTCCATGAAATTGGACCCAGGTTGTTTTTGTTGTTGGTGTTTTACATTTGTTTTTGTTTTGTAGTTAACAACAAGAAGAATAATCTGTGACTTTCGGTTCAAATCCTCTCTAGGCAATTACCGTAGGCGCCACTGATGTGAACGACAACCGAGCCTACTTCTCCAACTGGGGCAACTGCTTGGACATTTTCGCCCCCGGAGTGGACATCCTGAGTGCCGGGTACAGCACTTGGAGTAACCAGGCATCGGCCAAAATGTCCGGCACGTCTATGGCTTGTCCTCATGTCTCAGGTAGGTCAAAGGGATCCCCCCCCAAAAAAATAAGAAGGCCAAGACTGTCAAGCTTCCTCTCTGTTCTATGCAAACGAAAGACAGGCTCGGTTCGAAGTTGAATCATGTATGCTTTATTATCATCTTTATTTCAATCACGGCTGAGGGCCTCTTCCTTTCTTGGCTGTCACTTTATGATGGATGGAAGCAATGAAGACAGGTGTCCCCGTCCCCCGTGCTTGAGCCGGGAACAAAGGCTCATAGACGTCCAATGATAGACCAAAGACCGCCGCAATCTTGCTGCACGCTTCCACTGGCCATGGCCGGGGATCATACACCGACCATACACTGACTATACACCAACCACACACTGGCCATACACCATCCGTACACCGACCATGGCCGGACCATACACCGGGCGTACAGCGACTATACACTGGCCATACGCTGCCCATACGCCGACTTTACACATACCATTATACACTGGCCATACACCGTCCGTACACCGACCATGCACGGACCATACACCGGGCGTACAGCGACTATACACTGGCCATACGCTGCCCATACGCCGACTTTACACATACCATTATACACTGGCCATACACCGTCCGTACACCGACCATGCACGGACCATACACCGGTAATACAGTAAGTACACCGACAATACACATATCATACACTGATTATACATGACCACCCACCGACAATACACATACCATACACTGATTATACATGACCACCCACCGACAATACACATATCATACACTGATTATACATGACCACCCACCGACAATACACATACCATACACTGATTATACATGACCACCCACCGACAATACACGTACCATACACTGATTATACATGACCACCCACCGACAATACACATATCATACACTGATTATACATGACCACCCACCGACAATACACATATCATACACTGATTATACATGACCACCCACCGACAATACACATATCATACACTGATTATACATGACCACCCACCGACAATACACATATCATACACTGATTATACATGACCACCCACCGACAATACACATATCATACACTGATTATACATGACCACCCACCGACAATACACATATCATACACTGATTATACATGACCACCCACCGACAATACACATATCATACACTGATTATACATGACCACCCACCGACAATACACATATCATACACTGATTATACATGACCACCCACCGACAATACACATATCATACACTGGGGTGATATACAAAAATGTTGCAAACTGCTTACTGACTAAATTACCAAAATGTAAATCTTAAAATTTAGTGGGCCTGACGTTTCGATCCTAGCAGGACCTTTCTCAAAGGCAGAGATCCTAGCCTAGCAGGACCTTTCTCTCTGCCTTTGAGAAAGGTCCTGCTAGGATCGAAACGTCAGGCCCACTAAATTTTAAGATATCATGCACTGATTATACATGACTGTAATGATATGCACTCCCATGATATGCACTTGTTGTAGCCAGCATTGAGTGCAGTCAGCACCAGTACTCGAGGAGTACACACAATAAAACATTACATGGTGGCAGCGGTGGGATTCGAACCCACGCCATCGAAATGACTGGTGAGAACTGTTAGCCATCGTCTTTGGTGTGGAACGCTTCCACACATACTTATATGGCAGAACATTCAGTGTGATCACAGACCACAAACCACTCGTTATGATCATGCAAAAATCACTTGCGGCAACACCTCCAAGGCTGCAACGAATGTTGATCCGTTTGCAAGGCTACAATTTTGACATTGTCCATTACCCAGGAAAGGACAACACCCTGGCAGACAGCCTTTCACGTCTTCCCAACAAACAAAACAGCCGAGCAATCGACCTGGATCTTCGAGTAGATTTAGTACAGTTCTCAGAAGACAGAGCTGAACAACTAAAGCAAGCAACAAGACAAGACAAGGTGTTAAATGCCCTCATTGAACTGATCATAGTTGGATGGCCCGACAGCATTCGGGATGTTACTCCAGAACTTCGGCAATTTTGGAGTTACCGTGACCAACTGAGCGTAAACAATGGCATTGTCCTCAAAGGAAACCAAGTCGTCATCCCCAGCCAGATGCGAGCGTACATCCTAGAGACGCTTCACGCAAGTCACATGGGTCAGCAGAAAACAAAACTGTTGGCCAGGGATTGTATCTACTGGAACAATATGAACAAAGACATTGATCACATGATCCAGTCATGTCCAATATGCCAGGAACACCAACCAGCACAACCACGTGAGCCTTTGCAGCCGTGTGAGATCCCAACCACACCATGGTCTACAGTCGCAACTGATCTTTTCGAACTCAAAGGGAAACAGTGGCTCATTGTTGTCGATTATTATAGCAAATTCCCTATACTGCGCCAATTGCCTGTTCCAACAACGAGCAACGCTGTGATATCTGCACTAAAGCAAATCTTTGCAGAACATGGCACCCCGTCAAAGGTTGTCAGTGACAATGGCCCACAATATGCGAGCTACCAGTTCAAGACTTTTGCAAAATTATGGAGTTTCACTCATATCACGTCATCCCCTAGAAGGCCGCAGGGGAATGGTTTTGTAGAAAGACATATTAGAACGATGAAAAACATTATGAAAAAAGCAGCAGACACCCAGCAGGCTCTACTGCACTGGCGCAGCACCCCAATCTCAGAAAACCTTCCCAGCTCAGCAGAACTGCTTATGAACCGACGGCTGAGAAGCACGCTGCCGTTGAGAGAGACAAACCCTCGGAGAGAGTCAGACCACATCTACGGGCAGCTAAAACAAAGACAGGACCATCAAAAACATTATTTTGATAAACACGCTCGCAAGACTGAGCTTCCCGTTCTGCACCCTGGGCAGGATGCCAGAATCCGCAATTCGGTTACCCGGCTGTGGAACCCAGCTCGAGTGGAGGACAAGACAGAAGGATACCGTTCCTACATTCTCAGAACCATGGATGGAGGTCTGCTGCGACGTAATCGTCAACACGTCCGGCCCAGCTTCCCAAGACCTCAACAAGGTAGCACCGGAGATGGAGGTGGCAAGTCCAAACACACCCCACCGTCTTTCAGTCCGGGAGGCACCCCACTCCGCGCACCACCCTCACCGAGACAAGAACCAAGTCCTCCTCGAGGCCCGACTCTTCGACCACGAGGGAACATCAAGCCCCCAAGAAGATATAATGACTATCAAATGTCGCATTAAAAGGAAAATAGTTTTTCAGTCTGAATATGTTGACTATAAGTTTCTTAAAGACAGAACTAATTCCCATTTATGCGTTATGTTTTTGCCATTAGAAACTTATATACCACAGTTGCAACCTTGAATTCATTTCATTCTATTCCTCTCTGATTTCACTCAGTTTTATGCTGGATGCTATGTCAATACAAAGTGCTGTTACAAAATTGAGTGTGTTCAAACCGTTTTAGAGGTTTCTTTGAAATCATTTGCATATCATTTTTTGAAAATGTTTTTCGAGACTGTTTAGAAAAAAAAGGCCTACCTTTTTGTATTTACAGTATTCCTTTTGACAATGAAATTAATGAGCTGTTTTTTTTTATGGAAAAGGAGATGTAATGATATGCACTCCCAAGATGCTTAAGAAGCTAATCCTTTGATGCCTTTGAATTAGTTGGGTTGGTCCAGAGTTGGAACCCCCACCGTGCTTGAGTAAGCACCCATTGTTAGCTCCCTTTTGTGTTACCACTGCCCCTCTATCCCTCACTAAGTTGCATTGCTTGTGTGTTGGGCCTAGGTGTGCCCCACCATTTTTTATAGGCAGTCTTGTTGTAGCCAGCATTGAGTGCAGTCAGCACCAGTACTCGAGGAGTACACACAATAAAACATTACAATGACCACCCACCGACAATACACATATCATACACTGATTATACATGACTACCCACCGACAATACACAGACCATAGACATACCATACACCATAGTTACTCGCCCCCTGCGACGGAAATCGGGGGAAAAGACACATTTAAATCAACAAAACCGTAGGGGGCCTATGTAACTCACTGCAGGTTGCTTTGCTAGGGGACTGTAACCAAAATATGTTCTTTTGATTCAGCCAACGACTAACCCCGTCCGTTCTCCATCCCATAAAACAAAACAATATTGACAGTAATTGACAGTGCTATCTGGGTGTTTTGAGTCTAAGCCCATGCTTGCTGTATGTGTTTCAGGGGCTGCCGCAGTCTACCTTGGCGCTAATCCCGGGGCATCAGCTCAACAGGTCCATGACGCTCTCGTCACTGACTCCACCTCTGACATCATATCCGACCCCAGATCGCCCAACAAACTGCTTTACGTCAACGTAAGTTCCTCTCTCCTCCGATGTGTTTCGAAGGCTTGCATGGCGGGTTCACAACGGTGAATGTCTGCGGTGACACCGTGTGCATTATCTATTTGTTGAGTGAATGTCTACTGATGACAGGCAGAGCAAGCTCTGCCCGAAACGTTGAGGTACCGGCTCTGCTCAGGGCCAAACAAGGTTTTAAAAGAGTTCAATTCATTCTTTTCCCGGTATTTATACAGCCCATATTCCAAAAAAACTTTACAACAAAAAAATAGACGAAAACGCAAAAAAAAATATCTAATTAACAAAAAGGGAAAGAACGGACTGAAAACTTAAAATATGAACAAGGTAGAAAAATATTTTGGCCAAATAAAGTTGTCACTGGTCCAGTGCGTACCAGTGCTCTTACCATTCGAGGTATATCCAGGCCTTAGAAGGTGGCCTTTTCTCAAAAC
This sequence comes from Luidia sarsii, assembly GCA_949987565.1. NCBI lineage: Eukaryota > Metazoa > Echinodermata > Asteroidea > Paxillosida > Luidiidae > Luidia > Luidia sarsii. The sequence goes on from OX465101.1 coordinate 36,069,829, forward strand.
GGTTCAAAATGTGCCCAGTCAGTTTGGCCTTTATTTGTTGGACTTTTATATCAAAGGCGTTTATATCAAAGGCGTTTATATCACACATTTTTTCCTGTTCTCTACACTGCAGCCTAACTAAGGGATACGAGCACGTGACTACCAACGAGACAAGCTCCAATGACTTACCCACAATCGATTATATCATCGCCTTGGCGCGGAGCGACGTCTTCAAAATGAATGAATAAAGTGTTGGAATAACAGTTGCCTATAAAGTATATAACAAGACTTTGGTATTGCTTTACCTGAGAAATTTCCTTAACACAATATCGACACCCCTTTTCATGTCGCACGCACACCCGATGCGAACTTCGATGTCTATCAAAGTCTTACGTCATGGCGTATTACGTCATAGCGTCTTGCGTCTTACGTCATAGCCGTGGAGGTCGATAAATTAGTGAACGATTGTGCAAACGTATTACAGCAAACATCGAAATGGCTGTTGATTACTTATTTTGCGGTCTGAACCTACTCGTTTCTCCTCAAAACGAGCCGTATATAGTTGTTCAATACAAACCTGCACTCCAAAGTATGTGAATCGACAAACACTTTAGCACACGTCAACAGTATAGGAGGGTTTGCGATGACACCATGTATAAGGTCTTTTAAAGAAGAGGTATGGTTATGAAAAGAACTGGAATTGTACCTCGACGTTCCGGCCAGTATGCTCTAAAACTCCTACATTGTTTCACCTACTATGCAAAGCCTTAAGTCTTATTTACACATCGACAACTTTGTGTAAAATCACAAATGGAAAACACGCCGCTCGTATACGTTTTTTTGAAAATTGAGACAACAAGGCGTACAATGTTATTTAAGAGCATGGAGTAATGGGAATATTCCTCCATGTTTGGAGTGACTGGAAGGAAGTACGTCTTCATGCAATGAACTGCATGATTTTTGATTCATCTCTAGTAAGATACTTTGGAGGCCTCAAACATTTCTGTTTTCTCAACAAATTAAAGCAATCCGTTTCCCCTGCAGATCTAAATCGTATACAGCTGTAAACATTTGGGAGATCTCGGTATGAGATCCTACCGGTGGTGGGCGAACTGACTTCATTCTGATTGACTCGCTGCATGCCGAGTATTCAGTTAATTTCATTAATTTGAAAGAGAAATTCCACATGATAATAGGAATAAAGTCATGGTGATAAATGTTGAAATCACTGTGTGTTGCTGCATTGATGGAATTATGTGAAATTTGACAAGAAACGACATTATTTGCCAGCTATGATCGATGGTGAAAAAAAGGTGTGAGTAAAAAGTAAAGCCAAATAAAATAAAGGACGTTAAATTCAATGGTCAGTATCCGTGTACTGGTTATTTTGTGTATTTTCTTACCACATGCACGTATGGATTCTATGCCTCACCCGACTCATTTGACTCGTGACTCAGAAATGGGTCCTTTTCTCCTCAAACCCGGCTTAGGCTTCGGCTTCGGCTTCGTCTCTGTTATTCAAAAGCTTCAAGGGATAACACAACATTGGTCGAGGTCAAAGAATAGCATCCATACGTTGTCTGATCCAACATATGCATTGAATAGCACACATGCGAAGACGTTTTAGCTCAATCCACCATCTGAGTCTCGAGAAATTTGTGAAAACTGCTTCATTTCTTTGCGAAAATGCAGCATTCAACGCCGTACTGTTCCGAAAATTTCATCTCAACCCACCAACCGAGTTTCGAGAAATTTGTGAAAACCGCTTAATTTGTTCCGCGAAAATGCAGCATTCAACGCCATAATGTTTAGATCTCGGTCCGAAACGTATGCGATTCTTTTCTCTTTTCTCCCCAAATACAGCATTTTAGACAGAAAATTTTCAGTGTGAGGTTTCTACCATAACCATCTTTAAACTGTATAAGTTTCATGTAAATCTGTGAACGTTATTCTGCTTTTCGATCTTACCAATGTTGTGTAGGGGCTTTCAAACACAGGTTGGAGTTCTTGGCCGAAGTTGAAGCTTTGGATTCTTTCTTCTTCATTTTTCACAACGCAATCTATCATTCAAAACCGAAGCCAAAGGCCTCCCGTTTTAATGCCTTGTACCTTTAAAATGGACGAAAGAAAACAAAAGAGACAAAGCCGGATCCTGAGTCAAAGCCAAGTTTTGAAAAAAAGGGCCTTGGATTCGACTTGCGGGACACGGGACTCGATGAAAAGCCGAAACGATACGCCACAAAACAATTCTGTCTTTGCGACCCGCGTGCATGGGGTACATTGGATACCTACGCTTTCGTCGGCTCGTATCGATGTATCTGGGTGCATGAGCTGATCAAATAATTGCAACTCTACGGTTTACATGACTATTTCATCTAAAGCAATTTGATGAAAAACTCACTGGGAGCTTTTGAACAAATTAAAGAAAAAATGTCAAAGAAAACGTTGAATGGATCGGGATTTGAACAGGAGACCTCTGGTTTTGTGTTGAGCAGGGCAAACCCTCATTAAATGACATTCTCATTACATTACAAAACATCATGTTGTATCCACGATCTCTCGTAGCATTCGTGCTGTCTCCTCTCCTCTAGCAAACAGGGGCCTCCATATTTCTATCACACCGAAACGAAGGAGTTGGGGTGCAGTGTTTTAAGGGGCAGGTCGTAGGTGACCTAAAATTATTATGATTAATGGATGGAGTACAATGGGGCGTGTTCAACGGGTTACGGCATCAATGCTGAAGGTCCAGAATGAAGATTTCCATAATTATAAGAAAGTTGACAGTTTGCGACAATTGAATGAAAGTTAGATAGCTACATTTTACAATTGAAATGAATGTTCTGGGGAGCATCGTGCTTGGGGCATAAAGATATTTAAGGCATCTACTAGATACGAAGTGAATACTGCAGAGACATACGCCGTACACTAATTGAATGAGCTGCCCGAGTCCAGTAGTGCACAAAGGTATACAAGGGCGTGGATGCACAGAGATTTTGTAAAGTTAGAGAAATGCAGTGGGGAAAGCCTGTAATTAAAGAAGAGATATTTTGAAGTCAACCAGCTGATTCCTTGGCTGTTAATAGAAGAAAACAAAGTAGCAACAATTATTTGATTAGATAAAACTGTTGGATGAATAAAACTGATGAATAAAATCCACTACAGTTACTCCCCTCCTAGATCAATGAAATATACTGGAGTTGATCGATACCGGTTATCAAATCTGTTTTATATGATTAAACTAGATGTGCTTTCATCTCTATTTTTGTTTTTGTTTTTTGCTTTTTGTTTTTTTAGTTTAATTTAATGTGAAAATCGAGCTGGAAAGTTATCCGCACAGGCGGAGTAGCCGAGACTGTGAAACCAGAACGCGCTTCCGAAATTCCATCGTATAATATATTCCTCAAAAACAACTTCCCATCTCATGAGTCAAACAATGAATTGCAGATCTCGCAACGGCAGATTCACACTTTCTAATTTGTTTACGAATTACAAAGTACAAAATAAAATAGAAATGCTCTTACCCTCTTGAAATACAAATCAGTTATTCTACCCTCTTGGGCAGAGGCTGCTGTCAAGCCGGATGGTTCCATGCTCTATGGTTGGTCGAACGTACAGACTGAGAAGGAGGGACTGTACAAGGCCTGGTGCTGTGTTTAATGTGGTGTAGCTGTCACTAGATGGCGCTTTTGCGACTGGCCTTAGAGGTAGGGTACACCATTTTGCGAAGGTCCAAGAATCGCTTCCATACTCAACGTATGCATAGAATGACACACCTGTGTAGGTTTCGGCTCAATCCGTCATGTCAGGAGAAAAAACCATGGAAACAATTGTTTTGGAATATCCGGGAATTGGGCACTGTGCAAATATTGTACCCTCCGTTTAAAACTTGCTGGGCCCAAATCCAGACCCGGCTGTGCCCCTGTAGTAATTTTTAAGTTAAAAAACAAATTAGAAATTCAAAGAATTACACTAAGAGATTAGGGAGTATAGTTTAAATGCCTTCCCGTTCGTAGGAATGCGGTGGATTCATTCCTTCTGAAGCAAGGCCAGAAACGGAGTTATTTGCATGGGTAATGCTCATAACATTGCAAAATGGCCCCTACGTGTCTCCACACCTATAGGTAAACGTTGGATCATAGTCTCTGCTTATAATGATGGCCTTTGCTCCGGAGTTATGAATCCACGGAATTCCTACGAACGAGATTGCATTAAAGGTCCAATACAACATTTGTAAAAGTCAAACGATTTCCACAGTTTGTATGTTAAACCATAACACATTCCAAAAAAGCAATACTGCAAAGGTTTTAGTTCAAAGGTAATCTGAGAGAGTAGCAAAAAACCATCACGTTTTACACACCGTTCTGGACTGTAAGAAATATTTTATTACTTGCAAGTAATAAACTATTTGTCGATGTTTGAGTTAAGATTTCTCGAAAGGTAGAGCATCCCAGACCGTAAGATTTCAACAGGAGGATTCTATCATGACCATCTACAAACTGTGTAAATTAGAAGGAAATCTATCTGTGGACATCGATGTTTCCCGATCTTCCCAATGTTGTATTGGGCCTTTAAAATGCATGTTTATTCATTTATGTTTATATTTACATAAATCAAATACTGTTGCAAACTGCTCACAGACTAAAAATAATGACCTGCAATACATTAATCTCAAAAGTTAGAGCTAGGGTGTAACGTATCGATCCTAGCAGGACCTTTCTGTTTGCCTTTGAGAAAGGTCCTTTATCTACATAGTGAAGTTGGTACGGTTTTAAAGAGAGCATAATTATTATTGTGAATAACGTTTCTGCTGTTTATCAAGAGCAAAAGTTAATTAAAATGATCAGTCAGTCTATCAGGGATTTCTACCTACAACTGCCACGATTTAGGCTACCATGCACCCCAGATATCTTGGTGGAAGGGAATTCCTATCTCCCGCATGCACCTGCTGCCTTTCACGTGAACTTCCACCACGAATTCGATGCATATCGTACGGCTTGCGTGTTGCATGGTCACCAGCAATCGTGGCATCGAACACGCGACGGTGGACGGATAGCCGTGTAAAGCCGACACCTCCTCTTCAGCTGGTAACAGGTCTTGTATAATTATAACTATACCGCGGTGTTTGTTTAAGGATAATTCCGACCCAACCGATATCTCCGGGTGAGTGGTATCAAGACTCTCTCAACAATTCGTTGAACTGAATCTTACGTTTACAACAGCTGCGGCCGAGAGATAAGGCCCATTGGAAATAAATAAAAAGACGGTGACAATTCGACGGGAACCATTCGCAAGTCCAGACACTGCACGGGTAAGTGGCTGGATGTCTGTTATTTTGTATTCTGTATTTTTGTTCACTCTGTCTATACACCTTCCTGTTCCTGTACATGGGTTTGTCTAATACGCCGAGCATTGTACAACGATTTGTTGCCTGAACAAAAAAACTGTAGACAGGAATGGCGACTCCCAAGGTATGGGTTGGGGGAACCAGCGAACAGCTCACTGGTTACGAGGTTGATTTTCATGAAACGACCGATTGGTGGGGATGAACAGACTGCGCATGAGTAAATATTCGTTTTAACCTAAACCGATGGAAATACGAATGCAAAGCACTGATCACTCTGTTGTCGAGCAGATGGGATTATGAATTAGAGCAAGAAGTCGCGGGGGATAATCACGGGGCGTGTTTCAGAAGATCTAGCCGGAAATTGCGACTCCCAAGTCCCAAGCATTTTCGTTGTTCATTGACAGTCGACTAGTCGTGGAACCCTGATCTCAGCATGAAGCTCCTCCTCTTGTGCGTCTGCGTGGCGTTGGCGCACGGCCTCGCACCTCTGCGCCAGCCCCGCCAAGGCGAGAGGGCCGTACCGGACAGCTGGATCGTCGCCCTCAAAGTAAGGCCGCCCTTGACAGAGCTGAAGCGATCTCGTTCGAAGAAAACAAAACAACCCTTGAACTGTCATATATTGCAGAAAGCAGTGCATTTTAGAGACCCTTAACCGACGTTTCGATCCCAGCAGGACCTTTCGCAAAGACCGAATGACCCTTTCTGCCCTTGAGAAGCACGGTATAAAGTTAGGACTGATGTGTCAGTCTGATCGGCAAAAACCTAAAAAATATGAAAAACCCCTGTTTTAAACCTCAGGTTCTCCCCACCCCCACCCCTACTATCAGCCCGTCTAATTTTCATATTCCAAGTCGCACACATTTTCCTCATAATTTTTTTTCCAAATTCATGTCTCCAAAATAAATTTCATTCTCACTCTGCACGCTTGCGAATAATGTTTGTCTTTGGTCAGGCGGATAGCGACCCCAGTCAAGTGAAGTCGGACATTCTAAATGTGTTCACCAAAAGGCGGATGCCTCGACCCACAGTCAGTGGCGTTACAACCATCCCCATGCTGTTCCTCAGGATTCCTGCCGAAGCCATGGATGAGGTAAGTCCGCGGGGCTTCGCGTGCAACGTCGTCGTGTGGGTGCCGGTGAAGCGGTCTGATACGGGTCCCATGCTCAGATGAGACCGTTACCATATATGGATAAAAAAATGTCATGCGCAGCATGTGGTAGCTGTCCATTTCGAAGGCCGTGCTGAGTCGATACGGCCATTGGCAATGCAGCGCTTTCAGGCACGTTCGTTGACCCGTAGTTATTTACCAACTTGCTCAGTACGGAGCCTAGTACCTAGGCCTACAACTTGCAGTTTTACATTGGGGAAGAAATGATACGGTTGTTCCCCCGTAACAAGGGTGCATTGATTGACTTCATACAATCAAAAGCAAACTGTGTTCGTTCGCGGAAAATCATAAACAACATTCAAATGAAGGGCGCCCTTACGTGCTTGGTTCACTGACTCATCTGAGCACGCTGAGCAGCTGAGAACGTTGCTGCAACGTGCTGAGGTGAGCCAGTGACGTCACGGCTCAACTCAGCACGGGAGCCCGTCTGAGATCGTTACACCGGCGACCAGTATCCGTCCCTGTCCCGTGTGTCCCCGTGGCGTGTGAGATGAGACGAACGGCTCTAGCATCCCAGTACATAGGCCCAGTCAACTCAGCGACCAGAGAATCCCGTTGTCGAACACATTCGGTCAAGTCCAGTTTCATACTACACGCGGAGTATGCCTTATGTATATCTACCTCATCCATTCTGGTTGGTAGAATTAAATCAGACATCTATGTTCGTCTGTGGCCGTTTACGAAATGAAGGCTTAGGCTCGGGCTGGAGCGAAGATTTCTGCCTCCAGTTCACGACTGGTGACCACGAGTTACCAGACGATTGGAACGCCTCTTCACGACTAGTGAACTCGTGAACACGGTATAATCACGACGCAATGGCCACATACAGCAGATTCAAAGTACCGGTATCATATCAGGCCCTCATTGGATTGATTTCCTAGGATTGCGGCCAATACCTAAAACATCGCGTTTTATATTACTTCCCGATCAGACGGATTCGTATACACGCCCCTTTCCATTTGCAACTTGATTCAGGTTCGGGCCATCAATGGAATAGACCACGTGGAGGCAGACATATTGGGCTCTATCTTCGGCTCGGAAAACACTCCGGTATGGGGCATCGATCGCATCGACAGCAGGACGGGAATGGACGGAGTTTATAACTACAAAAGCAGCAGTAGGTGGCGGAGTCCTCGCCTGACAAAACGCTGCGGTGACAGAGTCACGCGCTGACGTGGTTCCGTTGCCAAAGGTTCTTGTGGTGACGTGTGACATGAGTCTTTTCACGCCGTGACATGGTCTGGTATAAGTGGTTCGAGGTACCATGTGAACATTGTCCTGGTCATGAGATCACACCATTGCATCTTTGTAAAGGGAAGATAATTACATAAACGGAAGAGAAGAGAGGACAAAAGAAGGGAATTTAAAGCAGAGCCGGAAGAGACATCACCACGAACGCCTGGCGGGAAGGGACTGGAAGGGAAGGGAAATGAAGGCAAGGCAAGGCAAGGCAAGGCAAGGCAAGGCAAGGCAAGGCAAGGCAAGGCAAGGCAAGGCAAGGTTGCCAAAGGTTCTTGTGGTGACGTGTGACATCAGTCTTTTCACGCCGTGACATGGTCTGGTATAAGTGGTTCGAGGTACCATGTGAACATTGTCCTGGTCATGAGATCACACCATTGCATCTTTGTAAAGGCAAGGCAAGGCAAGGCAAGGCAAGGCAAGGCAAGGCAAGGCAAGGCAAGGCAAGGCAAGGCAAGGCAAGGCAAGGCAAGGCAAGGCAAGGCAAGGCAAGGCAAGGCAAGGCAAGGCAAGACAAGGTAATGCAAGGCAAGGCAAGGCAAGAAGATAAGAGAAGAGAAGAGCAGAGAAGAGCTGAGAAGAGGGGAGGAGATAGGAAGAGAGGAGGGGAGAGGGAGAGAAGGGAAGGGAAGGGAGAGCAGAGCAGAGCAGAGGAGCGGAGAAGCAGAGAAAGCTAAACAAAAATCAATTAATTAAATTAATCTTTTCTTAACAGTGCAAGGGGCAGGTGTGGACATCTACATCATGGATACCGGAGTTCAGGAGGACCATCTTGTCTTCGGCAATCCCACTCGAGTACAAACCTTGTACGGGACCTGGGACGACCACGGTCACGGAACCCACTGCTCCGGTACCTTTGCAGGCGGCGTGGTCGGCATTGCGCGCCAGGCCAACATTTTCAGCCTGAAGGTTTGCAACGCATGGGGGCAGTGTCCACTCTCGGACCTGTATAGCGGTAAGTCGGTACACGTAACTATATACGCACATGGCCCTTTTCCAAAACCCGGCTTAGACTCAGGCTACGGCTTTGCCTCCATTTCTTTCATCCATGTTGAAGTACAAGGCATGACAACGGGAGGATTTGTCTTCGTTTTTTAATGATTGTCATACTGCGTCTTTCAACAAAGAACTCCAACCTGTGTTTCCAGCTTTTGTATAACAGAGACGAAGCCGAAGCCGGAGACGAAGCCTAAGGCGAGTTTTTGGAAAAGGGCCTATTGTAAACGCGATAAGGAATACGGGCGATTCACAATAGTGCGCCCTCAAGAGTTTGCAATGCGTTTGCCAGACTCTGTCGACCCGTATTATCAATAGATAAACAAACTGGGCTTCCGGTTACTGCAACGGATGTGTCATCAGTTATGACGCCATACGCTATGTACTATCCACTAAACGGGCAGACGACACGGGCATCTTGCTCGGTACGCACGTAAGGAAGAAACTCAAAGGAAACTTTTGAATTTAAAGTAAATCGTCTTAATTTGTTTCATATGGAGTTTTTTGTTCAGAAATTAGTCATCTCTAAATATAGGCCTACGGGCCAATTTTGTGAGTTCCAAAGACTTTAAGATAAGTTTCGTATAAAAATGTTGGGTATCAAACCGCGGGTGCATGGTGTCGGAAATAGACTGCATTTTAGACGGATTTTACACAGCGTTGGAATTGCAAACAGCGCCACCAATAGGCTGGAATTGCAAAACGACGGAATGGTCGCGAACGAGTATGGATTGCTAGACGTAGTCCGTATCAGTTCGCGTGCGAAACCTCACCAATAATTCATACCTGCACACGAACAAAATGAGTCTCAGTACACGCGAGACTGAGCTGCTCTGACAGCTCATCCGAATGATTCGAAGACGGATTTGACCAGAACCTGCCATCGCTTTGACAGCCCATTGTGTTTCGACGACTTACTGAATCCTACAAAACCGATAGGTTCGTGTTTGGCTCGTGCATGGTTGTGTGGTAGTCTTCACGCTTGTGTTACCGTACACAGACCAAGCACCGCATTCCGCTCCGCAAATAATTACCAATCCGTTTCACCATTTCAAGGATTTGACACGATCCTTAAGCACAACCAGAAAGGCGGCGTCGTCTCCATGTCCCTCGGGTTCCCATTGACACCAGATATCAACAATTACGTGGCCAAAATGGATGCGGCTGGCCTGGTCGTGTCGGTAGCAGCCGGTAACTCCAACGCGGACGCCTGTAACGTTTCCCCAGCCTCGGCGCCTGAGGTGAGTAGCCAGACCACCCGGTACCTAGAACGGTACCGACCGCGGCTCACACGGGCCTCGGTCTGCGTGAAGGGAGCGTACACCATTTGCAAAGTGCCCAATTTTCGGACATTTCAAATTTGAGATATCACTTATAGGGATACTCATGAGGAAGTTTGTAATGGTATCGGACATTCCGTGAAATGTTAGCGCACGAAAAGTCTGCCGTTTTCGAGAAAAAAAGGGAATTGGATTGAGTTTCCAATGGAACCGCGATCGTTATAGACCAAAGAGATCATTTTACAAATACCGCCCTGCATCTGAAATAAGTTAGCATTTAATTTCGTCTCCTCGGTTTTTCTCATGACATGGTTGACGGAGTGAGCCGAAGCTTGCGCATGCGTGTTATTTTATGTAGGCCTATACGTTGATTTTGTTGATTTGAGTAAAGTACGGAAGCGATTCTATGACCTTCGCAACTGGTGTACCTTACCGTTAAGACTTAATTACTGTTTGTATAACCGGGTGTGAGATTTGCATGCGTATACATACTGACATACTGACCTCAGGATGTCTACCCGCTGCTCTTGTTAATCCTGAAGTTGGAATGAATTTTAGATAATGATAATAATAATCGATAGAGTTCCTCCGGTTCTTTTCAGAACTACACATACTCACAAAAGAGAATTTACATGGTGTCACCGCAAACCTATTATCCTAATAATCGATATGCCTCGGAACAATGTGTACCAGGAAGGATTGCACCGGTCGTTAAATTTTTTTAAACCCACCGGTGGTTTTTTTTATAGGATTCCCGGCCCAAAGAGATCGCGGTGCGAATGGAAGATGTTTCACGTGTTTTTGCTTTGCCCGCGGTTCATCGTCACAGGCACTGACTGTCGGCGCCTCTGACGACCAAGACAATCGAGCCTACTTCTCCAACTGGGGCGCGTGCGTCGACCTCTTCGCCCCTGGCGTGAACATCATGAGCGCTTCGTGGAGCACGTCACACAACAACGGCCTGACTACGATGTCCGGCACCTCCATGGCCTGTCCACATGTCACGGGTAAGTTCCGGCCTCTCAAATAGAATCTCGGTCTGTGCCACAATATTAGGAGAAGTACAGCCTTCGTACAGACCTTCCAGAAAAAGGTCGGATGCGTTGCCCACAAACGTAAACCCTGCGCGAGCCAGGCCTGCCGCCTTTCGTTGACAAAGATCGCGTGATCTGATCAGGTGACCTGGTAGAAAACTGGTAGAAGCTTGTCCAGATTCCAGGATATCCTAAGTTGGGTCTGGCCACTATGTTCAGAGGGGTGGGGTGCACCCTCTGGGTCCCTCTGATTGTGTTGCCATTGGCGGGAAAAAAATCCACTAAGGTTTAAGGTGATATACAAAAATGTTGCAAACTGCTTACTGACTAAAATTACCAAAATGTAAATCTTTAAATTAAATGGGCCTGACGTTTCGATCCTAGCAGGACCTTTCTCAAAGAATCCTAGCAGGATCAAAGGTCCTGCTAGGATCGAAACGTCAGGGCCACTAAATCCCATAATATTTGTGTACAAATTCTGCTCCCATGTTTGTGCCCTATAGATTGAACATTGTATGCCCCTTAAAAATTAAAGCAGTCCATTGCGGTGTTCTGCCACAGTTTGTCTGCTCCCAAGGCTAGAATTCAGTGGGGATGTGTGTATAATATTGTGGGCAGGGTCCAGACAGGTTGTCCGCACCTGGATGTGTATAAATGTATGATGTCATTATATAACACTGACACCAGAATGTGGCAGGATTATGCCGCTTAGTCAATTTGAATTGATCGTGCTACGCCGGGTTAAAGGCCCAATACAACATTGGGAAGATTGGGAAACATCGATATCCACATATTTCCTTCTAATTAACACAGTTTGTAGATGGTCATGATAGAACCCCCATGCATGTTGGAAAATTGTGGGGTTTTTTTTGCATTTTTTTTTCCATTTGAGCTGAAACATTCACAGTATTGATTGTTTGGAATGTTTTATGGTTTAACACACAAACTGTGGCAATCTGTTGACCTTTACCAATGTTGTATAGGGCCTTTAAGAATTAACCTTAATCCCCATTCAGTTCCGGTATGGTAACGAAATAGTGAATGCTCCGATATAGAAGTTTTCGACTAGGCTTTTCAAAAGACACGGAAAACGTCTAGGTGCTACTGGAGTGCTTTGAGTCTAAGACCATGTGCTTGGTGTGTGTGTGTGTGTGTGTTTCAGGGGCTGCCGCAGTCTACCTTGGCGCTTATCCCGGGGCATCAGCTAAACAGGTCCATGACGCTCTCGTGAATGACGCCACCCCTGACGTCATATCCGACCCCAGATCGCCCAACAAAATGCTTTACGTCAACGTAAGTTCCTCTCTCCTCCGATGGGTTTCGAAGGCTTGCATGGCGGGTTCACAACGGTGAATGCCTGCGTGAGCATTGCCCCTTTCCAGTGGCTGTGGATGGGGTGGGTGCGAATCCAGTGCCTTGTGGAGACCTATTCCAATAGGTTGGATAGGTCTCCACAGGGAAATTGTAAAGGTGTATAGATCTTCACAGGGCTTTCACGAAACTTGTATTTGGAAGTAATTAAAAAACGGAAAAATTTGCGATGGGCAAGAATCCGTCGCAGATTGAGGTGTTGTTATATTAGGGACATACGGTCCAAATTTCTACCCAGGAAAGTGAATGTGGCTGAAATGGGAGCATTTTTTTAAACATCGTTTCTCACTCGGTTGTATAGTGCACGCATGAGAACAAAGCAATGTCTCCACAAGGATAGAGAAATGAGGGCGTGCATGTGTGGGTGCGTGAGGGTGGGTGTGGGTGTGTGTGTGGGTGGGTGGGTGTGGGCTTACATACAGGTGGGTTGTGGGGTACCAGAACAATGGGACCGCTCCTTGTGGGGTACTTTTTTGGTACCCCATAAGGTTTTCACGAAACTGGTTATTTGGAATTTACTCAAAACGGATGAATTTCCGAGGTATGTTTATCCGTCGCAAATAGAACTATATTATATAAGGGACGTTCGCTAGAAATTTCAGCTTAGGAAAGTGATTCTGGTTGGAAAGGGAGCGATTTGAATTAGGCTTTTCTGGGATTTTTTTTTAGTACACGAGAACAAAGGGAATACCCCACAAGTATAGGCGTGTACGGGTGTGTGGGGGGGATGTAACTCCTGATTATGGCAGAGCGAATACTGCCCGAAATGTTGAGTCGCCTGATCTGCTCAGACCCAAACTCGTTTTTTGGAAGAGATACCACACTTGGTAAGCTGCATACATTCCTCTCCATCTTCTTATTTCAGGCCCATTCTGTACAAGCTCGCCTTGCTTTAGTCCCTACACGTTCTCGTGTTATAATGTTAACCCCCAACGAGCCGAATTATTTGGGTAGATTCAGCCCCCTCAGATCTCGGTCGTTCAATAATTATTTTGCAGGGTATTAGAGAATTACGTAATGAACAATCTGCCTTTGTGAAAGGTTCTGCTAGGATCGAAACGTCAGGCCCACTAAATTTTGAGATTAATGGTTTGTGAGATTATAGCTCGTTAATTATTCATGATTCCATTTTTGGGGTCCCTTTTTTCATCATTTCAGTGTTTTTTTTTATTGAATACCCCATATTCACTCTTGAATTTCGCCATTTTGCATGAAATCTACCATGATAAAGAGCCAACAATTGCATACAGCAATATTAATGAGCTAATTATGCAACAGAATTCCTGAAAAAAATATGCACTTTGGATGCTATGCTTTTATGTAGTGTAGGCCTAAGTCAATGAAAACATTTCTGTCAAACTACGCCATGGCCCTGAAAAATACATTGTCAGAGAACGGCACCTTCAATAATAATAAAGTTGGTGTCAAATGTGCCTAATAAGCTGGCCAAAAAGGTCATAAAGCCTCAGCACGCAGAAAAAAAATCACTGAGACGCTCTTTGAAGGTTAAAACGTGAGCCACTGACCACTAGATTGCCAAGTATACCAACCGATCCCCTTCCCTTCCCTCTAAGCTTTAGAGAATCGTTTACATCAAAACCGTTTTTTTCTCTTCTGTTTTTCATTTTCTTTGCACGACAGCCTAACTAATGGATATGGACACGTGACCACCTGAGAGACAAGCCCGAAATGACTTAGACCAATTACCGCCTGAACGTAAGCGCGTCTTGCTCAGGAACGATCGAGTGAATAACTGTTTATAACAGATTATAGTATTGCATGGCTTTATGCACTGTTATACGTCAGAAATTCTAAAAAGGCAATCACGACATCTCAACATAAACACTCATCTTTCTTCCTGCTGATCTATGCTCCTGGTTCTTTTTCTTATTACGTTCTTTTAGCTCTCACCTTGAGAGGCCTTTTGGGGCCTTGTGTCGGGCAACATTCATGAAAAAAAGGTGTCGTGTGCGTTCCGGTAACTCATTTGCAAATCATAAAAACCCATTCTGCTTGAGGACAAATGTTTGGGTTGATGAAGAATTAAAAGTAAAATGTAGAATTATATGATATGGATACTGGAATACATTAAAGATATATCGAAATTGTATGATTTTCTTCTAATGATGACGTCATTGTGTCCATTTTCACTTTGAATGGTGTTTTCATTAGGGTTTGCCCCACTTGACGTGAATTTAGAACAGCTGGTTCAGTACCTATAGCCAGATTGTCTGCTGAAAAACTTTAGACAGCTCGGACCCGATTCGACTCCTGTTTCTAATGCTTGCGTCTTCATGAGTCGACTATAGGGAGCTGGTCGAGGTCGTGTGGTGGACTGAACAATCCGTTTAGCTGTAAAATTTCTGCTTGAACGAAATTACAATTATGGGTGAGACTTAAGGCTTTGCATGGTGGGTGAATCAATATAGGAAGGTTTGCGGTGAACACCATGTATCAGGTCTCTTAAAAGAAGAGGTGTGGTTCTGAAAAGAACCTGAGGGTAACTCTACGTTTCTCCTGATGACGGCCAGAGCATACTGGTCGAAACGTCGAGTTACCCTCAGGTTCTTTTTAGAACCATACCTCTTCCTTTAAGAGACCTGATACATGGTGTTCACCGCAAACCTTCCTATACAATTATGGGAAAAGCTGAACATACATAAAGTGGAAAGATATATTAACAAACATTACCATAAACTAAATGCACAAGAAAAAGGAAAATAAGCATGGGGACATCTTCTAGAAGTCGGGGATTGTGCCTTATGTGCTTGAATTGTAATCGAATTCCGAATCAAATCGAATTGGAGCATTTTCAGTTGCTGGGATCGACATTAAAGGGAGATTCCTGTTACAATGTCCATTGGTTGAAGCGGCAAAAGGAGAATGTAGTATCCTATACCCACAACCTCGACCGGCTCTGTGGTCAAGTGGTTGAGACGTCTGCAGTGCGTGGAAAGCAGGATTCGCCAGTTGAGACCAGAGGGATATTGGGAAGGACTCACACCAACAACAATGTTATCGACGCAAAGATGTAGAGCACATCGTCTTCAGAACACCGGTCGCGGTCACAGCTATTTAGCGGGCGGGCTCAGTTGTCCGGCTGACAAATCTGTTTTATGAAAAATTGAGGGCGCCATAAAAACAATATTCCTTTCCGCCGTGGTTTATTATAATGGTATCAAAATAGTTACGTATATACATGCTTCTTTTGTGTAGAACTCAATGACGCAAGCATTTTGACAAAAACAAATCAACCAAAACAACTTGTAGAATTGATTATGTTACTATGCCCTTTATGTTCAACCAAATTTTATACGTCTCCTATAATATAGTGCACGGTTTTCCAGAGCTGATATCAAATTAGATACTGGGAACCAGTCCTATGGGCGTGGCGGGTGGATTCATACCAAAGATCTTATAGCGCGCGAAGCGCGGAAGATAGCCCACTCTTGCGAGATCACACGCATCCGGGTGAAGTACCCACTGGGTGCCATTTTAGTAAGCAAAGTCGTACACATTCTCTCCATTTCGTGGTCATATCACTAAGTTATCACATTCTGTTTACGCATCCAAAGTTGAATTTTGTTTTATTGTTTGTGACTCTCCCGCTTCATTTTCGGAGCACCAAAAGCAAACGACAGATTCCGTTGCTTACTAAAATGGCGTCCAGTGCGTACTTCACCTTTTGCTCAGAGTAGTCCATCTTTCGCGCTTTGTGCGCTATAAGATCTTTGATTCATATACGATCCGCTTCTTATGAACGTATACAAAAGCAGCTTCGAAATCGTCACGCGATGCTCTCAGGAGCGATCTGCACGCGTACTGCATGTGGCACCGCCATGACAGTTCTAGCACAGGCAGTGCTTGACCGGCCATCTCAGCCCAGCAATGAAATGATCGCATGAATTGGAATGGAATGACGTCATAGTACCTTATTTGGTCACCTGAACAGTTGAGCACGCCGGACTCTTGAGACCGCGTCACCGGTACTGTGTGATGGCACGAGACCAGCATACATGGCCCAATGTCATCCAGCTGCTTAAGAAAGAAAA
Organism: Luidia sarsii; assembly: GCA_949987565.1. Taxonomy (NCBI): domain Eukaryota; kingdom Metazoa; phylum Echinodermata; class Asteroidea; order Paxillosida; family Luidiidae; genus Luidia; species Luidia sarsii. The sequence goes on from OX465101.1 coordinate 36,086,292, forward strand.
CCTAAAGCATAAACAAAAGTTAAAATTTTCTTTGCTCTTTTGTTTTCAAAATAGAAACTCGTTCCTTATTTCGTTTGCACGAAATTATTTCGAGGGCCCGAAATCTGTTCGTGCGCACGAAATAACGAACGAATGTTTATTTTATCAACATTTTGGAGGGCTTGACTTTTCGATCCTAGCAGTAGGAAGGGGATGGAGATTGAATAGGACACGAATGATAAACAGGACAAAGAGGAAAGCTGGTAAGGTAAGATCAAAGGGAAGGGCAGGGAGTAGGGTAGGGATTAGTGAGAACAGTGGGAAAGATCAAAGAGAGAAGAGTGGAGGAGTTATCGCAAAAGAAGGATTATCAGTCATTACCCTCCTGGATAATGAGACCATGTGGTTGAGTAGTCTGAAGGCACATTTCTCCCGGCTAAGACGGACAACATCACTTTACGGTGACCAAGTGATTTTTTTTATTGGTTTTAGAGTTTATTTCAAACGAATGTCCCTTTAGGGGGATCCGTAAGACCACGAGGTGGATGGAAGGCCTATGAGTTACCTTAAAGATCCAAAGATGCATTCCTTACTGCAAAAGCGCCGAGGTGGTCTTCACACACGTCATTCCATGGCCCTCTTCGAAAACTTGGCTTAGGCTTTGGTTCCTGCTTCGTCTCTGTTTGTACAAAATCTGAAGTAACAAACATTGTTGAATCTCTCTGTTGAAGTCGAAACTTGAGATTCCTTCCCTAAATCTAGTAAAATGAACACCAAGGCCTCCTGTTTTCTCGCCTTGTAATTTAAAGGCCCCATAAAACATAGGTGGAGGTCAAAAGATTGCCACAGTTTGTGTGTTAATCCATAAAACATTCCAAAAAAAGCAATACTGCGAAGGTTTTAGGTCAATGGTTATCTGAGAAAGTATACAAATGCAAAAAAAAACCGTCGCGGTTCACGCACCGTTCTGTAGTGAATGAATATGTTTATTACTCGCGAGTAATAAACTATTGTCGATGTTTGAGTGGAGATTTCTCGAGAAGTACAGCATACAAGAGCTACAAACTGTGTAAATTAGAAGGAAATTTATGGACATCGATGTTTTCCGATCTTCCCAATGCAGCTGTAGTGGGCCTTTCAAAAGAAACTATTGTCGATGTTTGAGTGGAGATTTCTCGAGAAGTTCAGCATCCAAGAGCTACAAACTGTGTAAATTAGAAGGAAATTTGTGGACATCGATGTTTTCCGATCTTCCCAATGCTGTAGTGCGCCTTTATATATTTTTTTTCCAAAAAGGGCTCTAGATTGTGAGCAGGGCCATCTTTCAAAACCTGGCTCAGGTTCCGGCTTTGTCTCTAGTTCTTTCATCCCTCCCTTCATTTTGAAATTGTATACTGCATTTTGGAAAAGAATATAAAGATTCAACTTTACCTAGGTTTTCAGCTTTTGGGTAACAGAGACGAAGCTGGAGCCGAAGCCTCAGCCGGGTTTGGGTGAAGAGGCAAGAAAAGTCCCGGGAATTCCGCAGCTTCGTTGACCTGGCTTGACCTTTTCCACTCCGGAACGCGACCGAGGTATGAACCGGTATTTTTGTTATGGAAGTCTCCTCTATATCCACGGCTGTCCTATCGCTCGCATGCACCTGTTGCCTCTGCCGCCGCTTCCACGCCACCGCGGGACTCCGTCAGAAGATCCGTCCCGCCCAAAATAATCTGCGGCGCCCAATCCACGGTGATGCATGCATGGCTGGCAGTGGCAAGCCGTGTTTTTCCCACACCTCCGCTCGCTCCTATAATTATGCTTGGATCCCATGTGGCGGCGCCCTTGCGTGGTATCTGGACCCCCCTTTCACACAGCCGCTTAAGCACGAAAATCTGCTAAAGCAGGGGAAGTCTTCCTTGTGTGAACGGGATGACAAACCACACCGTGATGTGATGTCACTTGCTTTTGACTTGTATACCACTCTTCAGTACTTGGCATGAAATATTAGTGAAGTTTGGGTTGGCTTGCGATCCTATACTTCATGACCTTTTGAGTTTAAACCAATTTTGGCACCGAAGCAGCTCCTTAGGCCACCGAAAGATGGTTTATTTTGAGGAAAGTAAAAATTCACTAATCATTTGGAATTGATAGTGTGCCCTTTCCATCGAGGTGATCAAAGACCCATAACAAAAACTGGTGTAAAACCAGGGAGATTTAACCAATAGAAATGAAAAAGAAACGAGGACAATTTTTCAGATAAAGTCAGGCCATTATGACAGTGCTTAAACTGACCACAGTAGCCTTGCCGAACACAATAAACACCAAGCAAATCACGACGGTAAAAGCTAATGAAGATTCAGTGCGATTTCAAATTAAGAACTACAGCAGAGAAATTCAAGATGACATTTCGAGAACAGCGCCCTCAATAGTGTCCTTATGTGTCCCAGGATTAACCTTTTCCAAAACCCGACTAAAGGCTCAGGCTCCGGCTTTGTCCCTGGTTCCTTCATCCATTTCCAAAACAAGGCATGACTTTGGCTTCGATTCTTAATGTAATACTGCGTTTTGAAAAATAATCAAAATGTGACCCGGCACAGCATAATGAGGATTAACCCCCACTTTTGAGATTTTGAGATTTTCTAATGATGTGAAAGCGTATACCATTAGCTTTCAAATGATATCAAAATTATTTCCGTGTGAACTTTGTTGTAAATAGTACAAGGGGACTTCTCTCGTTCATTTGGCACCAGACACAATATAGCAGCGCCATTCTTGTGGCCATTCCAAAAGTTAGGAACTTTACATTTTCAGGAAAACAGTACACAAACACTCCCCCGAAATCCTCGTTTTTTTCAACATTTAGAGACGGTTTTTGGAAAAATCCTTTGGACATAATATTCTCCAATACATTAACTTTCCGAAAATACTAAAAAACAAAAATTGATTTTTGTATTGAATTGAGAAGATACTTTGACTTCAGGCGTTGTTTACTCGAATAGTGTTTTGGTGGGATATCCCTCATGTCGCTGTGCCGGGTCACAAATGTTTAATTTCAACAAAGAACTACAACCTGTGTTTTTAGCTTGTGGATAACAGAGACGAAGCCGGAGCCCAAGCCTAAGACGGGTTTTAGGAAAGAGCCTTTGTATGTTTTGGGCCTTGAGACTCAATGATGATACTACAATGTAGCTTGCGTCAGCTGTCAATATGGAGATTTCCAAAACTTCAGTCGAAGTATGCCTTCGAGCCAAGTGAGTTTGTCAAGTCGTGCAGTAAAGGTCCACTCGTGAAATTGTTTTTCTAAAAATTTAATCGAAGGATCTAATCGATGTTTGCCTACTAGGCAAGTGAGTTTGTCTAATCTCACAACAAGGGTCCACAAGTGAAATCGGTGATAAAATTAGTTGGCTCAGTTCGGAACTTTTCTTGTGCAAATATGCACCGAGGTGAAACTTTAATCGAAGGATCTAATCGATGTATGCTCACTAGCCAGGCGAGTTTGTCTAATCGTACAGCAAGGGTCAGCTAGTGAAATTGGTGATAAGATTGGATAGGTCGGTTTGAGTCTTTCCTTATCGAGGTGTTTGCATAAGGAAAGTGGCGACCCAACCGATATCTTCCTTCAGGTGGTGTCAAGAGTCCTTCACAATTTCGCAGGACAGAAATGTGAGCTTACACCAGCTGCAGGTGTGAGATAAAGCCCCTCTATAAAAGTATAAAAAGACGGCGATACAATCGACAGGAACCATTTGCAGGCCCTAATACTGCTCAGGTAAGTGTCTTGCAACTGTTTGGGGTTTTCTGTTTTCATTTGTCTGTGAGAGTCATCGTGGGTACGGTGTGGTTGTGTTTTCTGGTTGTCGTTCTTCGGATGAACTGACCTGGCTTGCTTGCTCTGAAGCTGGGACTGAACTGAGAAGGCCTAGATTATACTTTCACGGATGCATAGCTGACTTGCGTCCACCGGAGAGAAACCGGTGCTCAGTAATTCGAGGCCTGGATCCGAGTATCGTAATATCCCCCGTGGCCCAGCGTAGATATCGTCCCACTTGATATACATGGTCCTTGCGATTCAATGAGGGTTTGCCCTACTCCACGTAATAAGCTTTGCCCGATTGTCTGCTGAAAACAGTCAAGTGGTCAAGTGGTTACGCACTGAACACTCAGTGCTTATTACGTTGAGCAGGTCAAACCCTCATTGAATTACATTCTCCTCGACGCAATCATCAGTATATATGATGCAACGTGGTACGAATCCGACACACGACCTCGACCAGCTCGGTGGTCAAGTGGTTAAGACATCTACACTAGAAAGCAGGAGTCGCTGGTTCGAATCCCGCCCGAGCAGCTTGATTGGTTTGTTTCAGCGGGCAATCGGGCAAAGCACTGAGCACTCATCAGTGTTGTCAAGCAGATAGGTTTATGAAGAAGAGCAAGAGGTCACGAGGGATAGTCACGGGGCGTGTTTCAGAAGATCTAGACGGAAATCGCGACTCCCAAGCATTTTCGTTTTTTATTGACAGTCGACTAGTCGTGGTACCCTGATCTCAGCATGAAGCTCCTCCTCTTGTGCGTCTGCGTGGCGTTGGCGCACGGCCTCGCACCTCTCCGCCAGCCCCGATACGGCGAGCGTGTTTTGCCGGACAGCTGGGTCGTCGCCATCAAGGTACGCATTATACGCACATCCGTACGGACCGCTTTACGATCCGACTGTTTATCCGACTACGAATGCGACTGGTCGCAAAAGGTCCGCCCGTTGAACCTTGCTGTACGGGCAAGCCGACTTACTCGGCAATTTGGAAACCCTCGACGCTCACGACTCATACTCGCACACTATCCGGTGTGATGACAGGCAAAGAAGTAGTCGGGTTGTTTTCGGAGCGCCTAGTGTCTAGACTTATTAATGAAGCACAGTTAACTCTGACGGTGCCCTGCAGATACAATGGCCTTGTTAGTCTATCGGCAAACACAGCCATGATTTTCGGGTAAAGAGATACAGAGCCAAGTTCGTCACGGGTCGACTGCCAATAATTGTTAACGTCTTCAGAAAAATACAGTTTGTGTGGCATTCGTTTTTTCACTGATTTACCGGTGTTAACCACTATGATTTGTGGCCATTCATTTGCAGGAGGGTAGCGATCCTTGGCAGGTGAAAGCGGGCGTGTCGGATGTGTTCGCCAGGAGCCGCTTGCCTCGGCCGAGTGTCGAGACTCTGGTCGACTTGGCCTCCCCCGTGCTACTCACCAGGATTCCTCCTCAGCTCATGGACCAAGTGAGTTTGGCTGAGCAGAGGTCCAGGCAGTATTTGAATGGCGCTCGACGCCAGTCTGAAACTACCAGGCAGCAGCATAAGCCAATACTCCTACGAAGTCGAGAGCATAGACAGTTAACCGATGCCCACTCGGGCGTCATGAACGAATCCCCTCCATACTAATCTATCCCGCATTGCAGTCCTCAGCTCTTCAACTCTGTCATATCCTGCGTCTATCTTCAACATACCTTTGTCATTTGTCGATAACACTCATGTCATCAGGCGCAACACGGCAAACTGCCCGCAGGTCATACGCATGTTCGTCTTTCGTACAATACAACGATGTGTATACCTTTGGGCTGACTGTGTCAGTGTGTGTGTGTGTGATACCGCTCTATGCATTGCTCCATCGCACATTTTCAGGTTCGCAACGTGGACGGGATAGACTACCTCCAGGCAGACGTGTTGGGCGAACTGCACGGATCACAGCCACATCCTTCCTGGGGTCTCGATCGCATCGACAGCCGAAAGGGATGCGACGGGTTCTACAACTACAACGACCAAAGTAGGCCCATGTTCATAGCGTTATGTCTCACGTGTGTTCGTGCTCCTGCGGTGACGAGTCACGCCACAGTCTCGCGCCGTTGACAGGGGCCTGTCCCGATGGACTACTTACGTAAAATTAAAACCTATCATCCTATCTCATACATGCAACAGGGCAGGGGAAAGGGGTGAACGTCTTCATCATGGACACGGGAGTACAGGAGTCACATGCCGCCTTCGGCGGACGAGCGACGACCCTGTACGGAGGCCAGGACGACCACGGCCACGGAACCCACTGCTCCGGTACCTTCGCCGGCAGTGTGTTTGGCATTGCACGGAGGGCGAACATTTTGAGTGTCAAAAGTTGCAACTTATACGGGAGTTGCCCTCTTTCTGAAATGCTGAAAGGTAAGATGTTATATAATTATTTCCTCCTTCCCTACCTGCATCCCTCCCTGCTTGCCTCACCGCCTCCCCTCTGCCTGACTGCCTGTCTTCCTCCCTTCCTCCCTTCCTCCCTCCCTCCCTCCCTCCCTTCCCCTCCCCCTCCCCCTCCCTCCCCCTCCCCCTCCCTCCCTCCCTCCAACTCCCTCCATTCCTCCCTCCATTCCTCCCTCCCTCCCCTTAACTCACATGTATTTTCCTCCTTCCCTCCCTCCCCTTAGCTCACATGTATTTTCCTCCTTCCCTCCCTCCCTACCTCACTCTCCCCCCCCCTCCCTCCCCATCCATCAATCCACGTTGAAACAAATCTCTGGTGTTTCCCTAGGCTTTGAGGCAATCTTCAACCACACCAAGGATAATCCGGGAGTTGACAGCGTCGTCTCCATGTCCCTTGGCTTCCGTGACGGCACAGGCATCAATGACAACGTGCAGATGTTGCTCGACTCAGGCGTGGTGGTGTCGGTGTCCGCGGGGAACTCCAACTACGATGCTTGCTATTATTCTCCCGGCAAAGTCCCAGGGGTGAGTACAGGACCAGGGCAGGAGAAATCCCGGCCTGGCTTTCCAATCTTTTGTGAAACTTCCTTAACGATACAATTCACTCTCAAAGCAGCATTCTGAAGAGTATGTTGGCTTGACAATCCTCAATCCAAATGGAATAAAAACAAACAAATGATCCCGCAGAGATTGAAGAGCCACGTCCTAGATTTCTAGGTAGTCATTTTCAGGGTGGAGCTGATACCGGTCACAGCAAACCCCCTACGTGACGGAGATGATGCTCCAACCACTTGCTGGCTCGTAGTACAGTATATCGCAAGGCGTGATGAATTATTTGTTTCTTCGCTAACGCTCAGGCAATTACTGTCGGTGCCACTGATGAGAACGACAACCGAGCCTACTTCTCCAACTATGGCAAGTGTGTGGACATCTTCGCCCCCGGGGTGGCCATCTGGAGCGCCGGTATGAGTGCGGACTCGAACAACGCCATGACCTCCAAGTCCGGCACGTCCATGGCATGCCCCCATGTCACCGGTAAGTCCAAAACCTATACATGCATAGTTGTTTCTTTGCTCCTACGCACCCCACACACACGAGACAATCTATATATACAGTGTATACGTAATACTGTACTGATCTCTCTCCCCCACTCTCCTCTACCTCTCCCTCTCCCCCTTTCTCTCTATTTTCCTATCAATTCCTCTCAATTCCTCCCTCCCTCTCTCTACCTCTCCTCTCCCCTCTCTCTTTCTCTATCTATCCCTCACGCCCATCTCTCTCACTCTCCTCTACCTCTCTCTCCCTCTCTCCTCTCCTTCTCCCTCCCCTCGCCCTGTCTCTATATATCCATCTCTTCCTCTCTCTCTTTATCTATCTACCCCACTTCCCACATCTCTCTTCTTTCTTCCCTCCCTCCCTCTCACTACCCCTACCCTCCACTCTATCTCATTCTCCCTGTCTTTCTTCATCTCCCTCTCTCTCCCCCTCTCTCCTGCCTCTCTCTCCTTCCCTCCATTTCTCTCTCTCCCACCCCCTCTCTCTCATTCTCCCCTTCTTTCTTCCTCTCTCTCCCTCTCTCTCCCCTCTCTCCTGCCCCTCTCTCTCCTTCCCTCCATTTCTCTCTCCCACCCCTCTCTCACATTCTCCCCTTCTTTCTTCCTCTCCCCCTCTCTCTCCCTCTCTCCTGCCCCTCTCTCTCCTTCCCTCCATTTCTCTCTCTCCCACCCCCTCTCTCTCATTCTCCCCTTCTTTCTTCATCTCCCCCTGTGTCTCTCTCCTTCTCTCCTGCCCCTCCCTCTCCTTCCCTCCATTTCTCTCTCTCCCACCCCCTCTCTCACATTCTCCCCTTCTTTCTTCATCTCCCCCTGTGTCTCTCTCCTTCTCTCCTGCCCCTCTCTCTCCTTCCCTCCATTTCTCTCTCTCCCACCCCTCTCTCACATTCTCCCCTTCTTTCTTCCTCTCTCCCTCTCTCTCTCTCTCTCCTTCTCTCCTGCCCCTCTCTCCCACCCCCTCTCTCACATTCTCCCCTTCTTTCTTCCTCTCTCCCTCCCTCTCTCTCTCTCCCTCTCCCTCTCTCCTGCCCCTCTCTCTCCTTCCCTCCATTTCTCTCTCTCCCACCCCTCTCTCACATTCTCCCCTTCTTTCTTCCTCTCTCCCTCTCTCTCTCTCTCTCCTTCCCTCCATTTTTCTCTCTCCCACCCCCTCTCTCACATTCTCCCCTTCTTTCTTCCTCTCTCCCTCCCTCTCTCTCTCTCTCTCTCTCTCCCTCTCTCCTGCCCCTCTCTCTCCTGCCCTCCATTTCTCCTCCCCACTTCTCTCGGGCTCTCTTGGGCTATTCAGGGGCTGCTGCTGTCTACCTGGGTGAGCATCCGGGTGCCTCGCCGAAGGAGGTCACTGAGGCCATCTTGACGTCTGCCACCGATGACGTCATATCAGACATACCTCAAGATACGGTCAACAAACTTCTTTACATCGACGTAAGAAAGCTGTAATTATTCGCAAGATGTGACCCGTTTATATCACTGAACAACATTACAGCAATGACGGCTAAACTCCTATACAGTGAAATAACGATCGCTCTCAGCCATCGTTGAAGGACGCCACCACCGATGGTGTATTCCACTATAGAAAGTCGGGGTTGTTGGGGACAATAATTGGTCGCTCAACACTTGGTCCGCTTTTCCAACAGAATGTGGGGAGGTTGAGCTTAAAGTTGTGACCTATACAATCCAGTAACTGGGGGCTTGGTAACAAAGTAACAATGTTGCCTGTGGCTATATTTTGACCAGCTATATGGTCATATAGTGAATTGAATACTTATTTATTGAAAATCGACCAACCCAAGGCCCAAAGCTGGCCACTCAATGACTATAGTTATAATGAAAAGGAGAAATGAGGACACGAGGAGTCCGGGTTGTGTTCCGTGTAACACCGGCACATGTCTGGTTTATTAAGTTATACTCATTATGGTCATGACTCAGTCATAGTCACAGATCAACTGACGATTGGGTATGATTGGGAAATGATGTGGTTGTGCTGATGTCTTTTCGCGGTGTATAGCCGCATGCATGCCGTGTGGCTGTTTGCCCTCAAACTTAATTGTGTTCGTTTCTTCTCTCTGTGAATTCGCAGCCGAACTGAGAGGCGTGGACACGGGATGCTCTACAGCGAGGCAGGCCCCTGGGAGCTCGCTCCTCGGTCGGTCAGTGCTACCGGAGCTTGGAGTGATCTCCGCCCAATATAGATCAGCTGTACCTTCTAACTTAGATTACGTCCATCCCGTTATATTACAGCGCAATGAGCACATCAGCTTCTGTGTGCAAAGGGAATGAGAGAAAAAATCAAGTGCAGTTGAAATTAATTAAGTACAGTTGACGTTATAGTTCACTGTATACCAGGATTTTACTAAGAAAATGTAATCCTTCAGTTTTGCCTGTTTATCAAAAAATAATTATGGTTGATTTGCAATAAGTCTCAATCTGTCATAAGGCTAAAAATAAAAGGAAGACATTTGTCACGATTGAAATTACGATGAGTTTTGCTTTGATTTTAACGTAGGGACAGACAGACAAAGAAAACGACGGACACAGATGCAAACGTACACGCCAAAAACAGTAACAGCCCTAGACAAAGACAGAGAGGCAGACACAGACACAGACACAGACACAGACACAGACAGACACAGACACAGACACAGACACAGACACAGACACAGACACAGACACAGGCACAGACACAGACACAGACACAGAGGCAGACACAGAGGCAGACACAGAGGCAGACACAGAGGCAGACACAGAGGCAGACACAGGCACAGACACAGACACAGAGGCAGACACAGAGGCAGACACAGACACAAACACAGACACAGACACAGACACATACACAGACACAGACACAGACACAGACGCAGACACAGACGCAGACACAGACACAGACACAGACGCAGAGGCAGACACAGACACAAACACAGAGACAGACACAGACACAGACACATACACAGACACAGACGCAGACACAGACGCAGACACAGACACAGACACAGACACAGACACACAGGCAGACACACAGGCAGACACACAGGCAGACACAGACACAAACAGAGGATCTGTTTCAGAATCAACCCCATCATCTTGTTCAGTCAGCGATTGACAGAAATGGCCGTCGAATTTCCCAAAAGTGGCAGTATGTTGAACAACACCTCCATCGCTTCAAAAGGTGCCACCACGTTGTGTGCAGAGGGCATGAGCAAGTTTGCCTTTTCCACTCGTATAGCTGTGTGCGGTAGTACTTGTTATAGGACTCCCTATTCATGATGCGCGGAAGAATAATCCTTGGAGTGAATCCCCTCCGTTAAAAATGAACTCGTACAGCCATCCCAGTCAATATTGATCTAACTCAAGAATCTAAATTGCTACATTACTATAACACCTATAGTGCTGACAGATCAAAACCCTAGATATAATAGAAAATTGGAATTATTTACATGGGACTATGGAATAGCCGCGAACGGACACTCTGTCCACTTTTTCTCATCAGGTCATACACAGAGCAGTTCCACATCCCTGACAGCATTGTTCTTTAGGGAAGTGCCGGACTCAAAATGAGACATCACGTCATACCCATATACCTTAAAATAGTAAATCCCTATGGTCTCATGAGCACGTGACATCCGGGCACACCCATTACACGTTCACGCGGACTTTAAGTTCAGGGCTGAGCAGTGCAGCGGTCAGATCACCCGTTAGCGTCGTGGAAACAAGATGTTTAGACTTGGCATTGCTGTCTTCGTCTTCGCAGCTCTGCCAACAGGTAAGCACGCGGATTGAGCGGCGAAACTGGATTGGTCTCAGGGGCGTACTGTGCCGAGTCTGTTGTTTGACATGTAGGCTTGATCACAGCATTGGTCGAGGTCAAAGAATAGCATCCATACGCTGTCTGATCCAACATAATGCATGAAAAAGCACACGCGTTAAAATTTCAGCTCAATCCGCCTACCGAGGCTCGAGAAAATAGTAAAAACCGCTTCACTTGTTTCGCGAAAATGCGGCATCCGACGAATTGTTCCGAAAAAATCGTTAAGATCTAGGGGTAAGACGTAAACGATTTCTTTATTCTCAGTTCTCCCAAAATACAGCATTTTAGGCAGACATATTTCAGTGCGAGGTTTTTACCATAAACATCTTCAAACTGTATAAGTTTCATGTAAATCTGTGAAAATTTCTGTTTCTCGATCTTACCAATGTTGCAATGTGTATGCGTTTTAAATCACACTGAACTTGATTTTTCAATCTCCACACGAGAAAGACCGCACTTTCGTGTCATTTCTAGGAGGTGGGTAGGCCTGTCTCGATTCAAAACTACTTTTATTTGGTGTAAACCTGAATGAGATAAACTGTACCTCATTTGCTGAAGCAGATAAGTCACCATGACAATTTTCAGTAATTATGAGAATACCTTTCTGTCTGAGTTTCGACAAAAACAGCTGGGTATAACTAAACACATGCATGTTTATTGGCTTATTTCACACTTAACAAAACATAGATGTCTAAGAAAGGATATTCGAAACACCAGACCTTCAAAATGCAACAGTCAGGTCGATACCAGTTGTGTCTGAATTACCTTTAAAACTGATTGTGTAAATGTGACCCGGCACAGCATAATGAGGAATAACCCCCACTTTTGAGATTTTGAGGTTTTCTAATGATGTGAAAGTCTGAAAGAGTATACTTTAAGCTTTCAAATGATATCAAAACATAATATCCTCTAAAACTTAACATTTCAGAAAAAAGAAAAAAAAAGAAAATTGATTTGTAATCGTTTTGTGAAGATACTTTAACTTCTTAAAATTTAGTGGGCCTGACGTTTCGATCCTAGCAGGACCTTTCTCAAAGGCAGAGTGACAAGGACAAAACAGATACATGTACACGGAGGAAGGGGGGACTGAATAGGACACGGATGAGAAACAAAGGACAAAGAGTGAAGCTAGTAGGGAGAGATCAAAGGGAAGAGCGAGCGGTGGGGTAGGGATTAGTGAGAGGAGGGGGAAAGATCAAAGAGAAGGGCAAGGAGTAGGGTAGGGACTAGTGACAAGAGGGGGAAAGATCAAAGAGAGAAGTGTGAAGGACTGAACACAAAAGAATGATTATCAGAAAGCTGCATGGTGTTAGTCATTACCCTCCTGGATGTTGAGACCATGTGGTTGAATAGTCCGAAGACGCTTCATCCACATTTTCTCACGGCTAAGACGGACAGCATTACTACGGTGACCAAGTGATTCTATGCACAGTACACTCATATCTGATATCGAATGATCAGGGAGATTGAAGTGATACCCAACAGGGGTGTCCATTTTACCGGTTTTGATAGTACACCTATGGCCATAGATCCGTTTTTTTGAGGGTGTTTTTGGTCTCGCCAACATACTGAATATTACAAACTCTACAAGAGATGAGGTATATGATGTTTGAGGTAGTTCACGTGATAGAGCCATAGGTCGTGTGGGTAGTTTAACTTCAGGCGTTTTTTACTCAAAAAGTGTTTTGGTGGGATATTCCTCATGTCGTTGTGCCGGGTCACAAATTAACTCTTCATGTGCTGTATATCCTCGTAACACTGAGTTCCCTAGTCGTGCCTGTTCTGTCTCGCCATATATTGCTTTGCGCGGCGTTTTCACACACGACTTTACCCTATTAAAGCTACATACTACGTCCAATGAGCCTAAGTGATGTGTGGTATTTTCAGTCCTCCGTCCGAGCGGGCGATGACAAGAACGAACGCATAAGAACTGCATAACATTCTTAGTCGGAGACCGGCAGACTTATATTGACCGAGACCTTTCCATCGTTGGTCGTAGTTATTACGGGAGCAGCGTTCTGGTTAACTCCTTACAAGTTGTACACATTCCGTCCCTTAGGAATTGGGAGCTGAGAGTTTGATCCTGTGACGTGGATGCGGTTTGATATTAGCTCATTTCTCTGCGCATTCTCAAACACGAAGCCCGATCTTTCGACCCTCGCGGGACCGTAGTTTCTGATCGAGGGCGGAAATGTGCAGTGCACAGACTGCGGTGCAATCGCGTTCTCGATTTGAGGTTTACAGCAGTGTTGTAGGTCTCTGGTCTCTGTCTCGAGACCTTTCTTGAGGTCTCGGTCTCGGTCTCGGTCTCGGTCTCGGTCTCGGTCTCGGTCTTGGTCTCGGTCTCGGTCTCCTCAAAGTCTCGGTCTCGGGAGGCCGGTCTCGGTCTCGAAAGCTCTGGTCTCGGTCTCGGTCTCGGTCTCGGTCTCGGTCTCGGTCTCGGTCTCCTCAAAGTCTCGGTCTCGGGAGGCCGGTCTCGGTCTCGAAAGCTCTGGTCTCGGTCTCAGTCTTGGTCTCGGTCTCGGTCTTGGTCTCGGTCTCGGTCTCCTCAAAGTCTCGGTCTCGAAAGCTCCGGTCTCGGTCTCGGTCTCGGATGCTGCGGTCTCGGTCTGGTTTATAGTCTGTAGTCACTCGTCCCCAGTTGAGGGAGCTCTTCCATCTGGTCTAGTAAGTAAGAGGAGGAGATTTCCGTAAGTTTCTTCCCCAAAGAGCACGCAGTCTCCAACCAAGGAATAGACCCTTCATTGCGGATGCCATAGGCCTATCTGCTCCCATGCATTGTTCATCACCCCCAAGACCCCACGACGTTGTCAGCTGTACACATCACGCAGGGTCTGTTTGCGCCTCATCCCATGTGCCCATGGACTGCATGAGCTGCATCGGCTGGGTAGAGTCGGGTTGCGTACGTGATGCCCAACCCGCTCTGCTGCAAGGATCCGGACCCACCCCCTCAAAAAGGGGCTCGTTCTCCTGCGGACCGCACCAGATCAAAAAGGATTACCGGATAGATGCCCAACTGATCTAAATGAGGATATCTCTGTGGAGGTCAGGAGAATCCGGGGCATCCAGCCAGCAAACCATCCTCCGAACAACCAGGCCGCCCTCGCCGACCAACCCAACCACAAACATCCAAACAACCACCACCTATATACCCATCCTCCCAAGCAAAACCAATACTTCTAAAGCCCCTCCCACCAACCCAGTTCATCCAAAGCCACTCCAACAAACCCAATACATTAAAGCCCCTCCCACCAACTCAGTACGCCCAATTAAGCCTCTCACACTAACCCAGTACTTCCAAAGCCCCTCCCACCAGCCCAGTACATCCAAAGCCCCTCCCACCAACTCAGTACATCGAAAGCTCCGTCCCACAAACCCAGTACATCAAAAGCTCCGTCCCACAAACCCAGTACATCAAAGCCACAAACCTAATACATCTATTGTCATGGTTCACCTTCCTTACTTGCGGGGCCGTATTGCGGCTGATTAAGAGACTAGCTCGGGAGGAGTTTTCTCGCACGTTTCACAGCAGTTTGCTTCTGAGATCTCGTCCTCATTTCGTCTCGCTCATTAACCCCCAGAGCCACTTATTTTTTTAGGATTTACATCCAGTTTTTCTGTTTTCCCTAGTCCTTTCTTGACCCCTTGGGAGTTCTTGGGGTAGTGTTTTCCGTGATTCTTAACCATCGACATTGAGCTGTTTACACTACGTTACTTACTTGTACGTGTACATTCATATTTCCTTCTTGCTGACTGTGTCGTTTGAAGACTTATTAGGTGGCCCATTTAGTAGCTACTCAGAAGTGATGTTTGCTAGGGTTTGATTATTCTTGTTGGATCATGTTGATAGGGGAAATGTTGTTCGTTTTGGCTCTTAGTGGGACTACTATTTTAGGGGTGTAGGCGTTGGAGGATTAGGATTAGGCAAGACCACGCACAGATCAGAGGCGGAGTGATATTTTTTCTGGGGTTGTTTGTAATTCGTCCTCAGCAAAGTCTCTTTCAAGGCGTTTGTTTTGCTGGCTTAACTTCCATTGAAACGTTGTAAGTTTCCTTATGCTAAGAAATTGATTGTTTCTTGAAACGCGATCTTTCCATTGTGCGTTGTCCTTATTAGTGGTTTTTTGTTTATCATTTCAGGTGTAAACGACACAGTTGTTGAATTTGTTCATTAAGAGAGTAAAAGGAAGCAACAACAGTCAATCGCTCGTCTTCCCTCTCTTTATTACAACATCGTGTTAAAAGCCTGGAGTTTTTTTAGCCCACAACATCCATGCCCCTCCAACCACCATAGTGCATAAAAAGCCCCTCCCACCAACCCTTACATTCAAACCACTCTCATAAGCCGACCTTTGTGACTCGTGTCTCGACCTTTGTGACTCGTGTCTCGACCTTTGTGACTCGTGTCTCGACCTTTGTCACTCGTGTCTCGACCTTTGTCACTCGTGTCTCGACCTTTGTCACTCGTGTCTCGACCTTTGTGACTCGTGTCTCGACCTTTGTCACTCGTGTCTCGACCTTTGTCACTCGTGTCTCGACCTTTGTGACTCGTGTCTCGACCTTTGTGACTCGTGTCTGACCTTTGTGACTCGTGTCTCGACCTTAATTTGTGACTCGTGTCTCGACCTTTGTGACTCGTGTCTCGACCTTTGTGACTCGTGTCTCGACCTTTGTGACTCGTGTCTCGACCTTTGTGACTCGTGTCTCGACCTTTGTGACTCGTGTCTCGACCTTTGTGACTCGTGTCTCGACCTTTGTCACTCGTGTCTCGACCTTTGTCACTCGTGTCTCGACCTTTGGGACTCCTGTCTCGACCTTTGTGACTCGTGTCTCGACCTTTGTGACTCGTGTCTCGACCTTTGTGACTCGTGTCTCGACCTTTGTGACTCGTGTCTCGACCTTTGTGACTCGTGTCTGACCTTTGTGACTCGTGTCTCGACCTTTGTCACTCGTGTCTCGACCTTTGTGACTCGTGTCTCGACCTTTGTCTCTCGTGTCTCGACCTTTGTCACTCGTGTCTTGACCTTTGTCACTCGTGTCTCGACCTTTGTCACTCGTGTCTCGACCTTTGTCACTCGTGTCTCGACCTTTGTGACTCGTGTCTCGACCTTTGTTACTCGTGTCCCGACCTACGTGACTCGCGTCTGACCTTTGTGACTCGTGTCTGACCTTAGTGACTCGTGCCTCGACCTTTGTGACTCTAGATTGTCACTATTTTTTTTTGGACCATATGCAATAACAAAGCCCTTATTATGTGCCGAGTGCTACCCTTATTGCGTCCGTACACCTTAAACGACCGGACAGGGGTCATGATAGATGGTCTTTTTCCTACAAAAGATGTTGTAAACTGATCTTTCATACTCTCAAAAGATCAAATTATGTAATTGCATACGGTTGTATATGGAAATGCTGCACAGCATAAACCCGGGTTCATATCTTACTTCACAAATCACGTTGAGAGTAGCAAACGAAAAACATGGTTCGTGCGCTGTTGTTGAGAAGTACGGACAACCTCATCATGGGAATTGGCCTCTGTGCTGCCAGTCAAAGCTCCAGATGTACACAATTATCTTACCGAGATGAGCCACTGCGGCAAGTTTACTTGGCAATATTGCATTGTAAAGAAAGACTCCACCTATAATCTCCACACCTCCAATCAAAGCAGTGTGAACAATCATTATTTTTTACTAATACCCCTTGTCTGTCTGTGTCTGTCTGTCTGTATGTGTCTGTATGTATCTGTGCCTGTGTCTGCGTCTGTGTCTGTGTCTGTGTCTGTGTCTGTATCTGTGTCTGTGTCTGTGTCTGTGTCTGTCTCTGTGTCTGTGTCTGCCTCTGTGTCTGTGTCTGTGTCTATGCCTGTGTCTGTGTCTGCGTCTTTGTCTGTGTCTGTGTCTGTGTCTGTGTCTGCCTCTGTGTCTGTGTCTGTGTCTATGCCTGTGTCTGTGTCTGCGTCTGTGTCTGCGTCTGCGTCTGTGTCTGTGTCTGTGTCTGTGTCTGTGTCTGCCTCTGTGTCTGTGTCTGTGTCTGTGTCTGTGTCTGTGTCTATGTCTGTGTCTGCGTCTGCGTCTGCGTCTGTGTCTGTGTCTGTGTCTGTGTCTGTGTCTGCCTCTGTGTATGTGTCTGTGTCTATGCATGTGTCTGTGTCTGCGTCTGTGTCTGTGTCTGTGTCTGTGTCTGTGTCTGTGTCTGTGTCTGTCTCTGTGTCTGCCTCTGTGTCTGCCTCTGTGTCTGTGTCTGTGTCTGTGTCTGTGTCTGTGTCTGTGTCTGTGTCTGTGTCTGTCTCTGTGTCTGTGTCTGCGTCTGCGTCTGTGTCTGTGTCTGTGTCTGTGTCTGTGTCTGTGTCTGTGTCCGTGTCTATTCCTGTGTCTGCGTCTGTGTCTGTGTCTGGTCTGTGTCTGTGTCTGTATCTGTGTCTGTGTCTGTGTCTGTGTCTGTGTCTGTGTCTGTCTCTGTGTCTGCCTCTGTGTCTGCCTCTGTGTCTGTGTCTGTGTCTGTGTCTGTGTCTGTGTCTGTGTCCGTGTCTATTCCTGTGTCTGCGTCTGTGTCTGTGTCTGGTCTGTGTCTGTGTCTGTATCTGTGTCTGTGTCTGTGTCTGTGTCTGAGTCTGAGTCTGCCTCTCTGTCTTTGTCTAGGGCTGTTTCTGTTTTTTTTTACCGTGTACGTTTGCATCTGTGTCCGTCTTTTTCTTTGTCTGTCTGTCCCTACGTTAAAATCAAA